>LR738709.1:162857772-162953467 GCA_902687465.1 Secale cereale
CCCCCCCCCCCCAAGATAAATGGAAAACCTTCTTCTTAACTCCATCCTCGGATAAACCTGCAACCTTCAGCAATCCACAAACTTCATCCACATATATCAGGTGCATATTAGGATGCACCATTCCATCTCCTGCATAAGGATTAGCTAGAAGTTTCTCTATCACACCTGAAGGAATCTCATAATAAATATTTTTAGTAGGTGCGGAGGGTTGAGGGACAACTCTTTGTGCTTCCGGTCAATGTGAAGATACCCCGAACAAGCCTCTCAAAGGATTACTTTCCATAGTGACAAGTGATAGTAAATTTTAGCACATAATATAAATGTTTCCTTACCAAATTCTACTCACCAAAGGTGCTTCACGCCCCGACAACGGCGCCAGAAAAGAGTCTTGATGACCCACAAGTATAGGGGATCAATCGTAGTCCTTTTGATGAGTAAGTGTGTTGAACCCAACGAGGAGTAGAAGGAAATGACAAGCGGTTTTCAGCAAGGTATTCTCTGCAAGCACTGAAATTATCGGTAACGGATAGTTTGGTAGCAAGGTAATTCCTAACGGGTAACAAGTAACAAGTGTAACAAAGGTGCAGCAAGGTGGCCCAATCCTTTTTATAGCAAAGGACAAGCCTGGACGAACTCTTATATAAAGCAAAGCTCTCCCGAGGACACATGAGAATTTCCGTCAAGTTAGTTTTCATCATGCTCATATGATTCGCGTTCGCTACTTTCATAATTTGATATGTGAGAGGACCAGTGCTTGGGTGTTGTCCTTACTTGGACAATCCTCCCACTTATGATTAACCCCATCACAAGCATCCACAACTACAAAACAAGAATTAAGATAAATCTAACCATAGCATTAAACATGTGGATCCAAATCAGCCCCTCACGAAGCAACGCATAAATTATGATTTAAGCTTGTGTCACTCTAGCAACCCATCATCTACTTGCTACTTCCCAATGCCTTCCTCTAGGCCCAAATCATGGTAAAGTGTCATGTAGTCAACGTTCACATAAAACCACTAGAGGAAATACAACATACATCTCATCAAAATATCGGACGAATACCAAATTCGCATGATTACTTATAACAAGACTTCTCCCATGTCCTCAGGAACAAAATTAACTACTCACAAAGCATGTTCATGTTCATGATCAGATGAGTATTAAATGTCATTAAGGATCTGAACATATGATCTTCCACCAAATAAACCAACTAGCATCAACTACAAGGAGTAATCAACACTACTAGCAACCCATAGGTACCAATATGAGGTTTTGAGACAAAGATTGAAAACAAGAGATGAACTAGGTTTTGAGATGAGATGGTGCTGGTGAAGATGTTGATGAAGATTAGTCCTACCACCATGAGAGGATCGTTGGTGATGACGATGGCTTTGATTCCCCTCTCCCGGAGGGAAGTTTCCCCGGCGGAATCTCTCCGCTGGAGACCTAGATTACTTATGCCCAGGTTCCGCCTTGAGACGACGTCGCTTCGTCCTGAAAGTCTCTCCCTTATTTTTTCTAGGTCAAAACCATTCATATAGCAGAATATGGGTGTTGGAGGCTGGCTAGGGGGCCCACAAGCTCAAGGGCGGGTGGGTCCCCTCATGATATTTCTTGCCCAATATTTCTTATATATTCCAAAATAATTCTCTGTAAAGTTTTTGGACATTTGGAGTTGCGCAGAATAGGGATCTCAGATTTCCTCCTTTCTGTTCCAGAATTCTAGTTGCCGGTTCTCCCTCTTCATGTGAATCTTGCAAAATAAGAGGGGAAAGGCATAATAATTGCATCATAAAGTATAATAACAATCCATAATGTAATAAATATCAACATAAAAACATGATGCAAAATGGACGTTTCAGTAAAATCCTGGGAAAAGACATGTGGGTTAGGGCCCACTCAAAGGAAACGCTGTTGGAAATGATAACTTGAAAGAGAGATTGCACCTGTTCATTTAAATGGCTTAAATAAGGTAACAACCTCCAAATAGCTTGAACGGATCAAGAATGGAAACATGAATCTTTCGAGATATCTTCTACACTCCGGATATGAATATAGAGAGGTGAATAAATAAGAGAGCCCTGGATAAGAAATTGCAGCATGGGAAAATATGTGAAACAAAAGGAAGAGATATGATCAGCACCAAAGTTTGAATTGAATCCACCAAAAGAATTCGCGAAGGAGAGAATGATGAACTTGTATCTCCTGCGCATCTTCACGAGGAATCACCGGATAAGAACATTGAAGGAAAAGAATGAAGATACTTCACATGAATAAATGGATACACGATTTGAGATTTCTGGCTTTGAGAAGAAAAGGGGTGGGAGGGTCGTAAAAGAAAGACAACTTGGGACGGATGAAATGACCACCATTGAGAAAACTGAGAATCGATCTTGCAAATGGGGAAATGGTAGGATCATCTTCGAGCGAAGCGCACAGGTTGGAAAATAGTTGACATGACTATCTTGATGTTCAAGAACGATTAGCACTCTCGGAGAAATATGAGAATGACGCTTTGGAAAAGGTATGGAATCAACACTTGACATTGAAGTAACTCGAATACCATAACCAAAACAAAAACAAAAGATTTTGTTTGCAAAATAAGCTAGAAAGAAATACATAACCCCTCATGCATTTTTTTGGAAGGAAAATCCTGGATAACTACTTTAATTCACACCTAGGAACTCCCGAAACTTTAGGTTATGCTATCCGGTATAACAATTACAAGGAGTAAAATATCATGACACAACTCTTAGCAGAATTCTACGCTCCAAATATAATGTCTCCTCAACACATACCAAAATCTCGATAACTTGTGTACCTCAGACCTTAAAAAACTAACAACAATACTAGTTGTGGAAACACATTTGATCGCTCTCCCCAGTACAGGGTGGTGCCAAAATTACTCTCACCACAAAGAGTATAGAATCATTTTCGATGTCGGCGTCCTCTAGTATTCCAGAACTGAAATGATAACAACTGTGACGAGAAAACCTTGGAGCTTAACTCCCCAAGACACTGCCACAACCCCAAAATGTCAGGAGGCGCTAAGAACAGAATTCTTGTCACATCGATATTGCAACGACTCGAAAATACCCGTGTGATCCTAAAAAAGAATTTGAAGGGGGGAGTAGTGGAATCAAAACAGCTACGTCGCAAATCCTCACCAGTGCGACGAAGGGGATAAGTAGTTAAAATAATTCCCACTCTCTGATATATAACTAGACTTATAGAATAATTTTTCTAGATTTGACAATGGTTCGATCAATCAAGTGGGCTCCTGCGACTGTAAGGCTCTGATACCAACTTGTAACGCCCAAGATGCAACTCTATCCTGATCACGTGATGAATTGATGATTGGGGAAGAATCACATTTTGAGCACATAGCAATGTGGATATCATTACAACATACCACATATTGAATAGATGAAATTACTAGATAAAAGCTTACACTCACCACAAGTTACAGCATGAATACAACAATACATCGGTACATGGCAATCATCATACAGAAGAGCAGGATCCAACCACGGATGAAATCAAACAAAAAAGAGGAATGACATCCACCCTGCTAATCCTAGGCTCCCATCCCAGAACCTATCCCCTGATGGAGGAAGGAGCACAAGAAAACCTCCAAACAAGCAAACATCACTCTCACTTCAGATCATCGCATTACAAGTACCTGCACCTGATGTTGTTGTAATCTGTAAGCCATGAGGAATCAACAATCACATTACATGGGTATCAATACAAGCAAAGCTTAATGGGTATGTAAAGCTTAAGTGGTGCGGTTGCAGCAAGCACTAAGAATTGTATGGTGGCTAACTTACGAGTGCAAGAGCAAGAAGAGTAAACTACGCATAATGGTCGCAAACTAGTAATGATCAAGAAGTGATCCTGAACCACTTATGAATCAAACATAACCCCACTGTGTTCTCTTATCAAACTCCCTTGAAAAGAGACGATCATGGTAACACATGTGGTTGCTATATTTTAATTCGGGTTTATTGTCAAGTTCTCTACAACCGAAAATTATAAACTTCCAAGTCGCCACATAACTACATGCATGGCTTCCGAAAAGATTTAATCCTGCATGGGTGCTCCAACTTAATCCACTATAAACTACCACACGCATTTGATGGAACATCCCCACACCATGAAGAACACGATGCTTACGACAAGGAATCCTGATGGACAAGCCGCTCATCAAAGGAAAACTAAACTAGAAGGATCTCCTGGTGTACTAACAAACCCGATAGGAGCCGCGCGTATCTCGTTCTCAGGGGACACCAGATGGGCTTGACGTCAGGTTGGCTGAGACCCTGGTTGCCCAGGGGGAACCCGACATCGTCTAATTTGGACCAGCACCAGCAGCACTGGGCCCCCTGTATTATGTTGAATTAAAAGAATCCTTGGGGATGCGACCCCTATGGAAATTAAATATTTAATAGTATTATTATGTTGGCAAATGTTAGAACCAAAGTTGGGCCTTGGTGGAAGAGTTCTATCCTAAGCGGTTGGTTAGGAGGTCCCCATAAAACCCTAGATATGCTAGGAGTGCTCATAAGGAACATAACACCGGTATGACGGAAACTAAGGCGACAAGAGAGGAAAACATACCCAAGCAAAAGGTCGAGCCTTTCACCCTTTACCAAGTATATAAATGCGCTAATTAAAGAAGAGATATTGTGATATCCCATGATATCCATGTCCCAACATGAAACAACCTCCAACTACACCTACAACTAGCAACGCTACAAGAGGGGCATAGCACATCGGTAACATAGCCAAACGATGATTTGCTAGGATGGTGAAAAAGGTTAGAGGTTGTTTCATGGCAATTTGGGAGGCTGATAGACAAGTGGTAGGGATCGAGACATAGTGATAGCATCGAGACAACTAGCAAAGCAAAGATAGTAGTGATATCCAAGGTAATGGTCATCTTGCCTTGAATCCGGCTCAGAATAAGATTGAGTCCATGAAGTAGACAAACAAGCATAGTCGAACGGATCCTCACAATCGCAATGGAACCGGGAACTATCAAGAAGAAGCACAAACGAAAAGAAGCAAACGACATGGTAAACAAATATAACATAGCCATGGTGTAATGCATAACCAGATACGATGCATGTCCAGTTTGGTGATTATGGCTTGACAAGAGTGCAAGAATCGAATTCTACACATTAAGTGAAGCTCAATATGCAACGTGATGCAACGAGTTACATATTGACGAAACTCCACATTTGAACATTTAGTTCAATCTGATTTATGCTACACATCAACATTAATTTTTTGGTAACATGGCAAGAGGTGCAGCATAATAAAACTACCTATCTAGGCAATTTAAATGAGGCAGAAAACCAGAAACAACAATTCCAGAAAATCCTCATGTGCATATTTAGATTTTGCTACTATTCTGCCTAAAACCATTTTTATTGTTGTTAAACAACAAAATAAAGTGTATCATGTTAATCTACACATTTTTCTACTCCATTTACATATTAAATTTATTTAATTCTGAGCTACGGTTAATTAGTTATGAAATAAACCATTCTAGCATGCAAATTAATGCAAACGGAAATTTTAAACAATTTAATCATGGATGAAAGTGGCATATTAAGAAACTACACAAAATTCTGATCATGTTACAGATATAGTTTGTCTAAATCCGATTCACGGTTATCTAGATATGAGCAATGCAAAACAATGGCATTCCTATAAATATGCAGTTTTTCTGGATAATTCTCGAATTCGTAGGCGGTGGAAAAAATATACACGCCAAATCGGGATAAACCAACAATAGCATGGGCGCTGGAGGCTCACTATCGGTGTCAAAAGCCGCATACCTCAGGGTAAGGGGTCCCGAGTTGTGGATGTGGGATCAATGGGGAACAAGGGGCGATGAACACGATGTTTGCCCAGGTTCGGGCCCTCTCGAAGAGGTAATACCCTATGTCCTGCTTGATTATATTCGATTTGTATATGATTACAGAGTGGATCTATCTCGAGATCAGCATGAGCTAAACCCTAAGGTGATGAGGTGATGGATGTAGCTCTGGCCCTAAAGACTACAACCCTCGGTTTATATAGACACCGGTAGGGTTAGGGTTACAGGGGATCGAATGCAATGAGAGGCAGAGAGATCCCTCCTACCCTTGATTTGTCTGGCACCCATGGCTTCATAAATCTTCTGTCGTTACACGGCTTCACCAGTTCGTCCAATATCCAATGGGTCGGCGCCCCGAGGACCCCTTAGTAGCCCCTGAACGGCCTCCAACGTCGGGGAGTGTATCTGGCATCCGCACACTGGATAGTCTTCGGCTTGTGAGGTGAGTTCTTCAATGTAGCATGCACACGTTCTGAGTCTAGTGATGTTCGGGATCTCAAACGTCCATTCCACTTAGACCTGAAGGAAAAAACAGTCGTTCGAGTGTGAATAGTGTCCTAGACTGACAACTTTTTCCTCTTTAACGAAGGGCCACAACCGGTCATAACTCCATGCGGCATGCCATTCTCGATGTGTGGCTCGAGGCAGACCCCTTATTGGCATGTCTCATCAAGGTGGAGATCGTGCTCCGTTTTTTTGGGGATATGATCAATGATCCCGACTCCCGACTCGCACATAACGTTACGAGATTATTAGGAAGTGGAGAAGCCCACGACGTGGAAAGAGGGACTCCTAGTCCTCCTGTGGATTATAAAGAGGGGATAGCTACAATCTGCATCCCACGCCTTCCCCCACCTCCAGCTATTGCTTATGCAGCCTTCAGAGCTCCAGCACCCCTTCTCTCTGCTCTACAGCGCATCCCACTCTATCCCTTCCAGCCATGGCCGGATCCGGTGCCAATAGGAAGTAGGGTGCCTCCACCGTCATCGATAGCGACATCTTGAAGCTGAAGCGGGCCGACTACTTGTCGGCCAACATCGCCCATCGAGCCCCTGAGCAGGGCTAGATCATCCCCATGCCCAGGCTGGGTGAAAGGCTTGTATTCCTCTCCCATTTCCTTAGGGGGCTTGGGTTTCCCCTACACCCCTTTGTGAGGTGGTTGATGTTCTTCTATGGGCTATATTTTCATGATCTAGCCCCCAACTCCCTCCTCCACATCTCGGCCTTCATTGTCTTCTACGAGGCACTCCTCCGAGTCCGACCGCACTTCATCCTATGGTTGAAGGTGTTTAATGTCAAGCCCAAAGTGGTGGGCGATGAGCATGCAGACTGCGGCGGGGTCATGGTCTGCAAGCTGACGCGGGTCCAGTGGCCAGAGGGAAAATTTATTGACACCATCAAGGTGTGGCAAAAGGAATGGTTCTACATCACTGAGCCAAGGGATGCCGCCTGGGAGCGGGGCTCCCGCATTCAGATCCGGCCCCCCTTCCAAACCGGCCTCATGGACCACCAAGAGCGCGGACTGGGGGTTCACTGGTGACTTGAAGGCGCTGCATAAGCGCGTCATCAACGTAACAGGGACTAGCGCAAAGCTGGTCGATGTGGTCCAGGTCATGCTCAACCGCCTAATCCTCGCCTGCCAGGAGAGGGCCAAGCCAATGTGGGAGCATGAGCCCGAAGATCCAGCCACCGTGCAGCACCTCTTCAGCACAACCCATGACAAGATATGGGGTCTGCTCTTCAAGCCTCAAGAGGAGTGGCCGGTCGAGAGGAAGGACATCTGACTCAACGCTGCGAACCCTTCGACGGAGGTGTATAGGGTTTATCTTTATTATGTATTCGGATACATACACCATGTATGATTCGGCCTGAACCTCTATGCGGATTTTGCAGGGCTGGGTCACCAAAGCCAAGAAGATCAGTGGCCTAGCGCCACTGCCCGAAGATCCCCGATTCGAGCAACTAGAGAAGTTGTTCGTCGTGGTGCCTTACAAGGCGCCCGACAAGAAGGGCAAAAAGAAAGAGGTACCGGAGTCGAAGGACGGCCTCCGCCGCAGAGCTCGTCCGGACAACCGGTCAGGAGACGCTGCAGCCCCATCCGCTCGGGATGGGGACGAGGATGAGGATGAGGAGGAAAACGCATCCTTGCACTCCATGAAGAGGGCGGCGTCCGAGGTCATTGAGGAGGCTCAACCCCCTCATACCCCAAAGAGACGGTTCCGGCCCAAGCTGGTCCTGCTCGACAGCTCAGGCGAGCAGTCCGGAGCATCCAAAGAGGTTCCGAAGAAGGGACCCAGGGTCAAGCCCCCGACCGGCAGGTATGGAGATAGTATTTTTAGCTACCTTGTTTTTCGTAATTCACTCTGATGGGAGGCTAACTCTGCCGAATTGTAGTCCTCCACACGACCGCCCCACCAAGCAAACCTCGAAGAGGATGTCTCCGTCCGCCGAACTAGCGGACAGCGGATCCGTGTTGCGCTACGTGCCTCCCCTGAACCCCAAAGAGATCGGGGAGGTGTTGTCACGAAGGACCCACTAGTACAGCAAGGTACTATATAAACGGTTTGTAACCCCTTCCCGCGACGGCATTTTGAACCGTTGCCAACTGAGTAACTGCGATAGGGGGTTCCTTACCACACGACCCGGAAATCGTTGGGGATAGGGAGCCTTGATGCATATACGGTACTCCCTACTCGTTTGTGCTCGCATTGCCATCGCAGTCGGTATTCTGTGTTGCAACATTTACGATGCGCGACCCATCACAAATAGTTCACGATTATAGAAGTAGACAATCACACACATTTACTTATCCTCGACTGTGTGCAATTCAATGTAAGAGCGCACACAATTGTCGCTATAAAATTGTATGCGAAGCTTGAAGGCATCCCACACGATTCATCTATCGTACCTGCGTCGGATGATTGACATATCGCACGCGTTCTTCTATGACCAAACATTTGCGATGCGCACAACATCACAAACAATCCATAATTGCAAAGCGTGTGTGATAAGGTGACTATCACAAACATTTAATAAGAACAGTGTGAAATGTTGTTGTTAATCGCACATGTTTTTTCTTGGTTGATCGTGTGTGCAGTAGAGATTGATCGCACACGTAGTAGATCCTAGAAACGTGTCTGATCTCCATGTCTATCGCAGACGTTTCTCTTTCGCAAACCGTGTGCAGTGTAATCCCTAATTAATCCCTAATTTAAAATTCACATGTTTTGAATTTGAAAGTAGGCAATCACTTATTTCATATCTAACCATGTTTATTACAAATATAGGTTCAACCCCGAATGCATAATTCGATGCACAGGTACATACACTGAAGAACTAGAGAAGCACCAAGTAAAGAATGATGAACCACAGTTGTACTAAAGACTATAAAGAGAGAGGTGAAAGACATTATGGTTGCTGGAGAAAGTGAAGTGGAATGCCCATATTGTGCCCTCCTCCATGCGTAATGCGCATACGACTCTAGGCCAACCCCTTGTGATGGCTACCCGTCCATCCTTCACTGTCTTGATTAGGATTTCTCAATGCTCATTGTAGTCTGGATGAAGTACTTTAACCTTCAATGTGTGTCCACCAATCATGTACTTTGCGAGGTAATCTTGAGTGAACTGCTTTGGAAACCACTGCGAATGAAAAAGATTCAGACATTGTTGTCTAACAACTCATTATGGGCAGTAAAAAGAGAAGGCTGCAGAGTTTGTAATTACCATCCTACAGCTCACTATTGTGTTGGATAGAGCATAAACAAATAATTTTCTTGCCACCATTAGTATCTTTCTGCTAATAATCCTTATCACTTTCCTCACTTGATGCTTGTTCATGCATATCTCGTTACCCCATACGCAAAAAGGGTCGATGCGTGGATCCTTGCCAAGGGCATATGTACCTACAAGCAACAAGTTAATATTAGAAGCTAACAAGTGTCTAGGCCTGGATCTATATGCACTAAATTATGGAACGACGGGGGGAGTACAAGCCGAGGGATGAAACTAACCTCGGCGGAAAATGGTGGCCACTCCCGTTGTTGTCCTGCATAAGTAGTGGAAAGGTATGATAAGTACAGCAACCTTAACATCAAACAAAGATAACAAAGATAAACAACATCATCTCCAAATGATATCTTGAATGTGTTGGTTTCAGCATGCTGTTAAAGCAGATATAAAATGGAAGGCAATGTTACCGACTACATGCTTAACAGCCATCAAATATTGCAATTCAATCTGGTATTGTTGAAAATGAATAGAACGTAGGTAATGCTTAAACATCACACTGGATAAATGTGTAAAACTGAAATAAACGGCATGTGTTAACTACACCAGGCATAACTGGAACCAAATAAAGCCATTGAAAACTGGACAAAGTCTCACTGCAACCAACCTAACAAGCAAATACAGATAAACATGGCATATGCTTGAAAACTGGACAAATGCTCACTGCAACCAACCTAACAAGCAAATACAGATAAACAAGGCATCTTCTTGAAAAATGGACAAATGCTCACTATAACCAACCTAACAACCAAATACAGATAAACAAGGCATCTGCTTGATAACTAGACGAATGCTCACTTCAACCAACCTAAGAACCAAATACATATAAACAAGGCATCTACTTGATAACTGAAAAAATGCTCACTGCAACCAACCTCACAACCAAATACAAATAAACAAGGCATCTAGTCACTATAAACAACCTAATATAGCCATTCACGAAACTGAAGTGGACAATTCATACTTAAACATCACATAGCCCTATTAAACAATACATTTTTGCACAACTGAAATAATTAAACACGACACAGTTAAAGAACCGCACGGAAAATGCTACTACAACAAAGGGTACGGGTTGGCAAGCTAGAAAAGGTAAGATTTGCTGATAGGATGTTACCTCACATGTCATGGACGGAATCCTTTTAGTTGGAAGATCACAGACCCATGGTGCCCTCCCTGATGTCACGGATGGGTTGTTTCACCTTGGAAGAACCTTTGTGGGTGCCCTCCTCGTGGTCGTGGTTGATGAGATCTGACTTGGCAATTGAGGATCCCAAGCCGCCGCGGTAGAACGTGTCCTTCAGAGATGACAAAATGGGCTCGATGGCATACAAGGATCACAAATCCTTGACCACTTGGCGGAGGAGATCAGCGGCAGGGCCGTCTAAGAGATCGACGGCGATCAAACCAGAGGGGTTGGGGACGGACCACTTAACCTGTGACATGGCCCTTGTGAAGCCGTCGCCGTCGAGGAGCTTGATGTCGTAGCCAGTTTTCCCGAGATACAGTAATACGCTAGCCCGCTGACATGAAGCCTTCGGCATGGCAACGTAGTCGACGTCTTCGCCAGCTTCCGCGACGACGTGTTGCTCCGGGATCGACAGGTCGGGGCAAACGATGGCCACCTTGCCAATGTCCGCCGGAGAGGCCATGATAAACCCCTTCTTGGCCGAACACTCGTCGGCCTCCCCGAGATACATGGTCGAGCTTAGCCTGCGACATTCTGGAGCAGGGGGTGTGGGTCTGGCAGGGAGGGACACCGTAGGCCTCATCTAAAAACTCAGGGAGTGGGGCGACGGTATGGGAATCGCTGGATAACCTGAACTTTATTATCTAAGCTAGGAGGAATGGGTGGACCGATAGGGGTTGGCGGCGGCACTAGCGGCATCGGCGAGCTAGGGTTCGAGGGGGAAGGGTGGAGGGACTGTGGAGGGGGTGTTTGAGGATACACCACGGCTATTGAAAATTTTAGTAATGATGGGTATAGATGGTGGTGGATGAGGGAGGGCGACAGTTCAAATGCAACGGCTATTGCAATTTTACTATAAGGTCGGTGCTGGAGGAGTGTGGGTGGTGGTTGAAGTGTGGTGGTTACTAAAATTTGGGTAAAGGAATTGATGCGGGGCGCGAGTACCCAAGATCGCGCACGGTCTAATAAGAATATGTGTCTATGATAACAAGGAAAAGTGGCGGAACCGCCGAAATTTTCAGACACAGACATGGAATTCAATCTAAATAAACTACAAATGAGAGGAGTGGCGGGAAACGGTAGCCTGTTTGGATATATAACAACATTAATATAGAAAACTTAGTACAGAAGGAAGTGTGAGCTAGCACGACGCATGCGCACAGTGCTTTGCGTGTGTTGTCAAAAGGGATGAGGATTGACGTTCGATCTGGGAACATCCAATTGTGCATACGTACGATCAGTAGGGTTTGGGTTCTGGCCAATCAGAACGCACGACTCAGATCGCGCGCGCAGCAGGGGGAGGTGTGACGCCCGAAGACCGACGTCCCAGAAGATTCCAGAGATTCCAGATGTTCCGGGTTCTCCCGTGTGTTTCAGTTGTGCTTGCTTTATTTATTTTGCATTGCATCATGTCATCATGCCATCATGTCATAATTCTTTTGCTTTCTAATTAAATTGTGTGGACCTTCGGTCCATTTAAATCGAGGGAAGTGTGACTTCTCTTTATAACATATCCTCCTAATATTAGGGAGCTATATTATAAAAATATTCCATTTGTTTGGAATTAACCAACACACTTGCAAATATTCCCCATGCCTCGTGATTCAAGTTTCACCGTCAAAAACCTCCCTATATTTCTTTTTTCGTTTATCGAGGTTCCTCCAAAAAACCTCAACACTTTTGGACACTTTTAAGTCATGCCCTAATTCAAATCATTTGAATTTAATTCAAATGAGTTCGATTTTATCTCTTGCATTCTTGCCTCTCCTATTTTTCGTGGACCGTGAACATTTTTGCGAGTCCACGAAAAATATCCCCTTGCCCAAACTCCTTCTCTAACCTTTTCATTTTCTTCCTTTTTTTCTTTCTTCTTATTTTGTGTTGGAGAAAAAACCTAAGGAGGGAGAGGCCAGCCCAGCTTGGGACCTCCTAGCACCCTCCCAGTCCATCAGGACCACGGCCCAGCCACCAGGCCACCTCGGCCTAACCTAGCCGCATCACCGACCGCTCCTCGCTCGGTCCCTCTCCTTCCCCGTTTTTCCCTCAGCCGTCGTCGCTCCTCCCATCGCTCTCCGATCCCCTCGTCCCTCTTCTCGCGCCCATCTCCCAGTTCCCTCGACTCCCTCTCCCCATCCCTCCAGTGCCGCCATGGCGCCCCGCCGCCGCGGCCCTGCCAGATCGACAGCGCCGCGCCCCCATCCTCGTCCGCTGATACGTCGCAAACGTATCTATAATTTTTGATGTTCCATGCTTGTTTTACACCAATTATTATATGTTTTAAGGGACTAACCTATTAATAGTTGCAAAAGTGCACAAGTTCTTGGTTTCAACTTTGTTGTGCAGGAAATAGGCAAATATGGAAGGAAATAGCTCATTATGGTGAAATCTGGAATTTCCCGGAATCTGTCCCTGCTGAACACGTTTCAAAGATCGCTTCGAAACTCCATCAAAACGACATCCAATGGAAAAGTCGTAAACTACAAAGTTGTAGAGAATTTCAAACCGAACAATTTGGACATCTTATTCGTCTAGAACGGACAAGGGATGCATCCGGCAGAGCAGAATTACTGCGGAGGTTCGTGCAGTCTCGGGACTCCAAAAGTTGGTGACGTATTTGACACAAACTCTTTCCATACCTGGATATTTCGGCCCAGCCACGAGTTGCGAGGCTCATGAAGAACAGAGGGGAGTCCTAGGAAGGTTCTAGAGGTGCCCAAGAGCCCTTGGATCAAAGGGGCATCCATCCCATGGCCTAGATTGCATCTCCAACACTATATATTGATGGGAAACCCTATTTTTCGAGGCCCCCAAGCATTGTCACGAAAATCCTCCTCCTTGGCAGCAACCAAGGAGGGGGAAACACTCATCTACACCAGCACCAACTCAAGGAAGAAGAAGGCTAAGGGGCGGCGCTCCCCCATGATGCGGGCGGCGGGGAAGGAGTCCTACGCCTCCGCCTCCCGGCGCTCCTCGCTGAGCCCTCCAACGTCTTCACCGCCATCTCCATCACCAACTCCTCATTGTATTCAGTGGTCCATCCTCTCACAAACCTCTGTATCGCCCTATGTAAACATGGTGTTTGATGCTATAAGTTATAATCCTATGATCTATGTCATGTTGCCATAGTTTATTTGTTCTTTGATTGATTGGTTGTTTCTCTTTGGTTCATTAGAGTTGTATGTTGATATGTTACCGTCCTTGGTGCCCATTATATTTGTGCGCGCATGGATCAAGCACCATAGGGTTGGTAGTACTTGTATACTAGAAGGGGGAAGTTCTGCCGGAGTGACAGAAACCTAAGGACGCGAACCAGATAGTTGCATGTATGGGAGTAAGAGGACCATTTACTTAAGGCTATGGTTGGGGAAACCTTAATGCTTGCTAGTATTTACGGATGTTTGCTAGCACGCCAATCATATAGTACTTGTAATCCCAGAGGGAGAGCATGTATATTTATCCTCTCCTACATAGAAAGCTGCATCGAAGACATTGAACCCAAGATCTTCACTAATTGATCTTGGACAAAGCCACCACTATTACCACCGCCTTTCCACACTCATGGTACTGTTAGTTTAGTTTGTTTTATTGCTGCAGCACTAACATTTATTGCGTGTATTTTATTGTTCTGCAAAGTCACCTCTCATACTCGTTATCGCTCTAGTTTTATTTCCTAGATATTGCAAACGCTTAGTGTGCGTAGAGTTGTATCAGTGGTTGATAGAACTTGAGAGAATGTTTATCCTACCTTTAGCTCCTCGTTGGGTTAGACACTCTTACTTATCGAAAAGGCTACACGCGATCCCCTATACTTGTGGGTTATCAAGACCTTTTCTGGCGCCGTTGCCGGGGAGCCATAGCATAGGTGAATATTTTCGTGTGCACTTGTTTGCTTCATCTCTAAGTAGTTTTACTTCCTGTACCTAGTTGTTCTCTATCTCTTGTATGGATAGGGAATGCGAATTACAAACAAATATCTAGTTGTACTTCTTATATAAAAAAATAAAAAAATGTTTTCAGAAAAGAAAAGTGTTTGGAAAGATGAGTAATGGTGAAGTGGGGGTCGACCTTGAACACTTGTGTTCATGCCTGCGAAACCAAAACAATTCTTTCCATGGAAGCTTTTCATTAAAAACTTGTAAATAGTGTATATAGTGTATATAGTGTACATATCCCGCTGTAAATAGAATGTATAGATAACCCCTAGTTTGTTATGCAAGTTTGTCACTATGCTGCCTAGAAAACAGATTTCCTGTGCTCCACTGTAGGAAATTTTAAAAATCACCAGAACGTGATCTTGATCTGAAATTTCTCGAGTGCATAGTAGTGCTTGCTATCTAACTTTCGTTAGTTCTGAATTTTCTGATTTGAGGTACGTAGACAGATCTAATAATTCAATCTTTACGGACTGATTCTGTTGAGACAGATTTCCTGTGATGTGCTGCAAAAATTCGTGAAAAATCTCAGTATGGCATCTTGATCTGAAATTTTTTTTGTGCATAGACCTGAGGTTATGATCTGTCTTTCATTAATCATGAGTTTTTCGATTTGAGCTACGTAACTATCTCATTGAGTGACATCTTTACAGAGTGTTCAGTTTTGACAGATTTCTATTCTCTTTGTTTAAATATTGTACTTAGGATTCAAAAGTTTACTTCGTTTTCGACATACGATTGAAATAATAAGAAACCTCAGTATTACAGTGGATAAATATTTGATAGATTTTATAGAAATTAGGGATACTTGAACACTTGTGGATTTTATTTAATGAGTACTAACCTACTAATGAGTTTTGTGAAGCTTTATGTGGATGCAGTTTTTAAGTTCCGATCAATATGGTGATATGAGATGAGCAAGAGGATGCAAGAGTTCAAGCTTTGGGATGTGTAGATGGATCCCAAGAGAATATTCAAGAAGATGCAAATATCTAAGCTTGGGGATGCCCAAGGCATCCCCCTATTCATCAACCAACATGAGGTTGTCTCCTTCAAACTCAATATTACCCATCCACATGTAAGCATTGTATATAGTTGCTTTTATTATCTTTGGTTTTATCCTATTTAGTTTTATTAGGTTCTTTATCTGGTTCTTGTTTCTTTGTCAATTTCACTTATAATTGGAAAACAACAACAACAAAAAAGGGGGGTCTCAGAGCTCCATCAAATAATCATGCCCATCTTAAAAGGCTATAAAGAAAGAGCTTTATGGGAGACAACCCAATATGTTTATATTTCTGTTATTTACTGCTTTGTTGAGTCTTGGAAGTCATTACTACTGTAATGACCTCTCCTTATCATGTTTGTTTTGTTTTTGTGCCAAGAATTGCCTCTAATGGTAAGAATGTGGTATTTGGGAGATTTGAAATCTTGTTTACTGTTTCTGGTTTGTCACGAGAAAAATCGCCAAAAATCACCAGAGCGTAAGTTTGAGCTGCCAATTTACGAGCATGTTCCCCAGGTATTTATCTAACTTTCATTAGTTCATAGTTTTTCGAGTTACGCAGCGTAACTATTTTTCAAAAATCAAATTTTACGAACTGTTCTGTTTTGACAGATTCTTGCACTGTTTTGCATTTGCATCTTTTTGCCCACCTTTTTGAGTTCTCTTGATCAAAGAACCTTATTGAAGTTGTGCTACAGTAGCTAATGCTTATTAAAATGCTTTTCCTATGTCATACTGAACTTTGTAGATTTGATTAATATTATCATTGCACTAACGCTGCTAATGAGATTTGTGATGAGTTTTGTATGAAGGAAGTTTTCAAGTGTAGGAAAGAAGAATGATGAGATGAGATGAAGAATGGACAAAAGCTCAAGCTTGGGGATGCCCATGTCACCCCAAGATATATATTCAAGAAGTACAAGCGACAAAGCTTGGGGATGCCCAAGGCATCCCCTTCTTCATCAATAAAAATATCAGGTCATGTTTATGTTCACTATATTTTTATTGCTTCATATACTATGTGTTATTCTTGGAGCGTCTTTATTTTCTGTTGTGTATTTTATTTTCAATAAAGTGGGCACCATCATACCATGTTTGTTTGGGAGAGAGACACGCTCCGTTTTAATTGTTTGAACGCTCTAGTTTTCACTCTTATTGTTCAACAAGCGTTTTATTTTTGCTAGTACTGCGTTTAGCTCTGGTTTTTCACTCCTATTTTGTTCAGAGCTTGTTAGTATGCTTCAGTTATATATGATTAGCTCTCTGATCTTCAATGAATATTATAAATGAGAGTTGTTTCAAATAAGTTGATTGGTGTTGGATACGAGTAAAAAGGTTTCATATTAATAGTGATGCAAATGGAAGATCTCCTCTGATGTTTCAATTGGGTTGAATTGATCATTTAGTTTAGACTTTTTATATCACCATATGCTTTAATTAATAAGTTTTGTTGCTATGCATGATTATGACCATTATTGCTCTTTTAGTTAGTCGCTATCTTTCTTTTTGCTAGCCTTCATTCTGTACTGGGTATGATCTCTACTCGTGCATCCAACCACCAAAAACCAAAATATGCCAAAAGTGTCCACCATACCTACCTATATGTGGTATTTCACCGCCACTCCAAGTAAATTTACACGTGCTACCTTTAAAACCTTCAAAATAATTCCTTGTTTTTGCAATACATAGCTCATGGGAAAGTAGCTTAAAAACTATTGTGGTAAAGAATATGTCGCTTATGTATCTTATTTCTTATAAGTTGCTTGTTGAGCGGTATCCATGTTTCTGGGGACGCCATCAACTGTTACACTTTTGTTGAATATCATGTGAGTTGCTATGCATGTTCGTTTTGTCTGAAGTAAGGGTGATTTGCCATGAGTTGAATGGTTTGAGTATGCATATTGTTAGAGAAGAACATTGGGCCGCCAACCAAAGCCATGTATCATGGTAGAAGTTTCAGCTTGGACATTAATCCTCAATCTCTTATGAGAATATTATCTGTTGTTGAATGCTTAAGCATTAAAGAGGAGTCCATTATCTATTTTCTATGTTGTCCCGGTATGGATGTCCTCAAGTTGAGATCTATCAAAAACGAGAAATCAAATGCGATCTATCTCCTTGGACCTTTGTACAGGTGACATAGAGGTACCCCTTTGTGACACTTGGTTGAAACATATGTAATGCAATGATAATCCATGGAAATTCGAGCTAATTAGGACAAGGTGCGAGCACTATTGGTATTTGATACATGAGGCTTGCAACTTATAGGATGTCTTATGCATAACACATATGAAGTATTACTACCGTTGACAAAATTGTTTCTATGTTTTCAAAATAAAAAGCTCTAGCACATGAGTAATCCCTGCTTCCCTCTGCGAAGGGCCATTCTTTTACTTTTATGTTGATTCTTCATCTTCTAAGTTATATGCACCGTCTTATGAGAGCATAGTTGTCATTCTTAGTTCTATGTGCATGGTCCCAAAATTATTATTGATTGAATCATGAATGTGTTATTACTTGTTCTTAAATTATTTGTATCCAGTCATCCTTTGAACTTTGAAGGTGCATGTCACCTCAAAAATTATTCTTTTTATCACTTACCTACTCGAGGACGGGCAAGAGTTAAGCTTGGGGATGTTGATACGTCGCAAACGTATCTATAATTTTTGATGTTCCATGCTTGTTTTACACCAATTATTATATGTTTTAAGGGACTAACCTATTAATAGTTGCAAAAGTGCACAAGTTCTTGGTTTCAACTTTGTTGTGCAGGAAATAGGCAAATATGGAAGGAAATAGCTCATTATGGTGAAATCTGGAATTTCCCGGAATCTGTCCCTGCTGAACACTTTTCAAAGATCGCTTCGAAACTCCATCAAAACGACGTCCAATGGAAAAGTCGTAAACTACAAAGTTGTAGAGAATTTCAAACCGAACAATTTGGACATCTTATTCGTCCAGAACGGACAACGGATGCATCCGGCAGAGCAGAATTACTGCGGAGGTTCGTGCAGTCTCGGGACTCCGAAAGTTGGTGACGTATTTGACACAAACTCTTTCCATACCTGGATATTTCGGCCCAGCCATGAGTTGTGAGGCTCATGAAGGACAGAGGGGAGTCCTAGGAAGGTTCTAGAGGTGCCCAAGAGCCCTTGGATCAAAGGGGCATCCATCCCATTGCCTAGATTGCATCTCCAACACTATATATTGATGGGAAACCCAATTTTTCGAGGCCCCCAAGCATTGTCACGAAAATCCTCCTCCTTGGCAGCAGCCAAGGAGGGGGAAACACTCATATACACCAGCACCAAGTCAAGGAAGAAGAAGGCCAAGGGGCGGCGCTCCCCCATGATGCCGGCGGCGGGGAAGGAGTCCCCCGCGCCGCCGCCGGCGCCGCCCACGCCTCCGCCTCCCGGCGCTCCTCGCTGAGCCCTCCAACGTCTTCACCGCCATCTCCATCAACAACTCCTCATTGTATTCAGTGGTCCATCCTCTCACAAACCTCTGTACCGCCCTATGTAAACATGGTGTTTGATGCTATAAGTTATAATCCTATGATCTATGTCATGTTGCCTTAGTTTATTTGTTCTTTGATTGATTGGTTGTTTCTCTTTGGTTCATTAGAGTTGTATGTTGATATGTTACCGTCCTTGGTGCCCATTATATTTGTGCGCGCATGGATCAAGCACCATAGGGTTGGTAGTACTTGTATACTAGAAGGGGGAAGTTCTGCCGGAGTGACAGAAACCTAAGGACGCGAACCAGATAGTTGCATGTATGGGAGTAAGAGGACCATTTACTTAAGGCTATGGTTGGGGAAACCTTAATGCTTGCTAGTATTTACGGATGTTTTCTAGCACGCCAATCATATAGTACTTGTAATCCCGGAGGGAGAGCATGTATATTTAGCCTCTCCTACATAGAAAGCTGCATCGAAGACATTGAACCCAAGACCTTCACTAATTGATCTTGGACAAAGCCACCACTATTACCACCGCCTTTCCACACTCATGGTACTGTTAGTTTAGTTTGTTTTATTGCTGCAGCACTAACATTTATTGGGTGTATTTTATTGTTCTGCAAAGTCACCTCTCATACTCGTTATCGCTCTAGTTTTATTTCCTAGATATTGCAAACGCTTATTGTGCGTAGAGTTGTATCAGTGGTTGATAGAACTTGAGAGAATGTTTATCCTACCTTTTGCTCCTCGTTGGGTTCGACACTCTTACTTATCGAAAAGGCTACACGCGATCCCCTATACTTGTGGGTTATCATCCGCCACCAAGGCTCCCTGTGCGCCCCGCCGTTGGCCTCAGCTCCAGCGCCGACCAGGAGTTGCGCCTCCCTCAGGCCGCCGCGCCTCCATCTTCCTCGCCAAGGCGTGCGCGCCCGCGCCTCCTCCGTCTCCAGACCATCCACCGCGTTCCCCCCCCCCCTCCTGCTGCAACCTCCAGGCCACAGCCCGGCTGGCCAGGTGCTGCTCCCGTCGACCAGCGCGCGGAGCCGCGTCGACCCAGGCCCCGAGCGCCTCCCTCCGTGTTCCTCTGCCCTCGTCGAGGCCCCGCCGGGTCGCCCGCATCGCCAAGGCGCTGCACCTTTTTCCCCTCGTCCAGCCTCCTCCACCTCATCTGTGCGGCCTGACCTCGCCCATGCAGCCTTCTCCTCTGGGCCTCTGCTCCGGCCACCGGCGCGCCAAGAACTGCTGCTGCTGTGCGTCTTCCTTCGGCCTGGTGTCTTGTTTTTGTCCAGCAAATACCCATGGAGCACCAAGTTCATCTACGTATGCACCCGAACATCTACAGGAAACGAGTACATCTACCGATGCCAAGTACCCCTTCGGATACGCCAAGTTCGACTACGTCAAGTTCCTCTCCGATGCCCAAGTTCCACTACACCAACATGAGTACCACGACGACTCGAACGGCTACGAAACGTGAACGACTACCGTCGCCGAAGACCCTCAAGTACAACTACGGAACATGTACAACTACCGCCGTCGTGATCTCATCAAGAAAAGTGTACCACTACCGTCGCCAAGTCCCGAGACCGACAAGTCCCACGACGACCGTTGTTCGCCAAGTACCCCTACGGCAAGTACCACGACGACCCGCCAAGTACATCTACGGATACCGGAACGCCTACGAACCGTGAACAACTACCGTCGCCCGGAGACGACGGATTCGTCAAGTACCTCTACGAACGGAATGCCTACTTCCACTACGAATCGCGAGAACGCCTACATAACGAGTACCTCTACGGAACGACTACTTCCTCTACGACCCGTGTACCACTACTTCCACTGCTTCCACTACGTCCCTCGACAACTCGAACCGCTTCGAGAACGAGTGTTCCAAAAGTATAACCCCGAGATGATGACCCGTGAAATGCTCATGTTGTATGAGATGTTTTCCCTTGTGTGCTCCGTGCCCGTTGTGCCCTTCTTTTGTCATGCTCCTCGGTTGCCTCATCGCCGACTCGTGGGAACCCGGTGACGGGATCACCCCACTTTTCTTCTTGCATGACACGCTCTCCGTCATCTTTTGCACTGGTCTCTCAATGAGTTACCGGAACCGAGATGTTGCCGTTGCATCATTTTCGGATCGTTGCCGTGGCACCCTTTCTTTCCACCACGGTGACAAATACTTCATATCATCTTCATGTTAACTTTTAATAAAAATTGCATAAACTTGATCATGTCATCCGCATCATGTTAACAACATTATATGTGTGAATTGTTGTTTGCTTAATATTTGCTAAACATGCTCATGGGAATTTTCCGGAATTTGTTGTTGTTATTTTCCGGCCTCATTTAAATTGCCTAGATATGTAGTTTACTTTTGATTCACCTATTGCCATGTTAACAAACATTTAATCTTGTCTTGTAAATAAACGAGAGTCAACTAAATAAATAACATGTGGTGTTTCGTCAATATGCAACTCGTTGCATATTGAGCTCCACTTAACTTGTAGTACTTGTTTGTGCACTTTACCATGCCATGCATATTTAAACCGGACATGCATCATACTTGGATGTGCATCGTATGCCATGTTTATGCTTGTGTGTTCACCGTGTTGTTTGCTTCTTTCCGGTTGCTTCTCTTGTTAGCTTCAGTTCCGTTCCGGAGTTGTGAGGATTCGCTCGACTATGTTGCTCCATCTACTTCATGGACTTGTTCTTCTCCCTCGCGGAATCCCAGGCAAGATGATCATACCCTTGGATACCTTTACTACCATTGCCATGCTTAGTTATCTCGATGCTATCGTTACATGTCGCGCTACCCATCTTTTATGTCAGCCTCTCCTTGTTGCCATGAAACCTCTAACCTTTTGACACCTTCCTAGCAAAACCACTATTTGGCTATGTTACCCGCTTGCTCAGCCCCTCTTATAGCGTTGTTAGTTGCAGGTGAAGATGAAGTTCGTTCCAGGTGGGAACTTGTTGTTGGAATATCACAATATCTATAATTTATATTAACACACCTATATACTGGGCATGGGTGGAAGGCTTGGCCTTTTGCTCGGTGTTTTGTTCCACTCATGCCACCTTAGGCGCCGATAAACCGGCATTATGTTCCTTGATTTTGCGTTCCTTACACGATGGGTGGATGGGGACCCCTTGACACTTCGACTTTGAATAAAACTCCTCCAGCAAGGCCCAACATTGGTTTTAATTTGCCTCATAATAACAACTTAATTAATTAATTAAATTTGCATAGGGGGTCGCGTCCCCGGGTTCTTAATTCTACATAACAGGGGGGCCAATGCTGATGGTGTTGGTCCCAAACTAGAGCCACTTGCGGTGCCACCCAGTTATCTGGGGTCTTCGGTTACTGTACATACAGCTCATCTGGACGTGGCCTGAGACAAGATACGCGCGGCTACTATCAGGGTGTCGGCACGCCGGGAGGTCTTGCTGGACTTGTTTTACCATTGTCGAAATGTCTTGTGCACCGGGATGCCGAGCCTGATCAGATTTCCCTAAGATAAGGGGTGATGATATTATATTTATCACTTCAGCTAATCATGAGAGCTTGTAATGGGCTAAGTTGGGACACCCCTGCAGGGTTATGATCTTTCGAAAGTCATGCCTGCGGTTATGTGGCAGATTGGAATTTGTTAATGTCCGGTTGTAGAAAACTTGACAGATGATCTGAAGTAAAACACACAACTGTGTGAGTAACCGTGACTGTCTCTTTTCACTTTGAGAAGAGAACACGGTGGGGTTATGTTTGGCTCGTAGGTAGTTCAGGATCTTTAGCGATCACTACTAGTTTGCGACCGTTTGCGTAGATGCTCATCTTATTCTTGTACTCGTAAGTTAGCCACCATATTATGCTTAGCCGCTGCTGCAACCTCACCATTTTACCTCTCCCTACCCATAAAGCTTTGCTAGTCTTGATACCCATGGTTATGGGATTGCTGAGTCCTCGTGGCTCATAGTTACTACAACACCAGATGCAGGTTCACCCGAGAATGATGCAGGAGCTGGTTCAAGTACTTCCGGGAGTTCCATGAAGAGAGTGGCCGTATGCTTGTGACGTTTTCGACGATCAATAGTGGTTTCTACTAGGGGCGATTCTGACCTGTGGCTTTATGTTTTGGTATCTTTCTTTTGGATCTTCGCCCGTAGTCGGGTTGTGATGTTGTTGAATGATGTTTGCTTATGTAATGTATTGTGTGAAGTGGCGAGTGTAAGCCAACTATCTCCTTTTGCAATTTCATCCCTATTTTTACATGAGTCATGCAAAGATATCAAACTTGAGATCATTCCAGTATGGGCTTATACCTTTAAGTCGTGCCTCGACACGTAGGAGGTATAGTCCCATCCTGGGCATTACAAGTTGGTATCAGAGCCTTCTCCGACCTAGAAGCCCCCACTGATTGATCGAATCGTTTACGGTTGAGTCTAGGCACACACTTGAAAATGTTTTGAGTCCTATATATATATCGGAGAGTAGGATTTCTTTTTACTCCTCGTCTCTTTTCACTCTGGTGAGGACTCCTGACGATTACTCTTGTCTCTTCTACTCTCAAAAATGCACCAATTTTTTTAGGATCTCGCGAGTATTGTTTAGATTGTTCCGATGTCTTTGTGACGAGAACATTGTTCTCGATGCCTCCTGTCATTAGGGGTTGTGGCAGTGTCCCGGGGAGTTGAGCTCCGAGGTGTTGTCGTCACAAACATATCACAGCGGTTCTAGAATACTTAAGACGACCGACATCGAAAACTCTCCTATGCGGTTAGTGGCAAGATAACCCCGACATCACCCAGTACTAGGGAGGTAGTTCGGGAGTATTGCCATAGCTTGTATAGTAGATGCGTTCTGAAGGTCCGAGGTAAACGGTTTCTGAGAATAACTGGTTGTGTGTTGAAGGATGGATACAGCTGGATGTAGGATTAGAGTTGAGTGCGCGGTGCTTCCCCTGTATCCCCAACACCTGATTACATAACTGGAAACTTTCGGAAATTAATAGGTGGGTTCATCTAGTAGTTCTAAGCATTCTTCCAACGAATGCATGATATGAAGTTCGGGGTTCTACATTGAGTGAAGTGGTTTTATGGGCTTGTTCCGATCGGGAGTTGCATCTTAAAGGGTCCTTGGCTATGCTGATCCGGGGATTGCAAAACCCTTTTGTAACACGTTCCATGAGCTTTCAGCACAAATATGTGGGATGAAGCTTCTATCTTGTATTTGTTCTATCTGTTCCTTGTGGTTTTATTTACCTTTTGTTCTCCAAGTGGCTTCTCGACAAGTTGATGTACCTAGGGACTTCATTCGTTCAATTCTTTGCTCGGATGATATTGTGAAGATTCTGTTGCAACATATCTATCCTTTGTTTTCGTGTTGATTCTGGTATTCGAGTTGCTTCGATGTCAAATTTTGATTCCATACCTTTCCTAAGTGGTGTTCTCATATTTCTATGGGAGTGCTAGTCCGTCTTGATCATCAAGATTGCTATGTTAAATTCTTTCAACCGGTGTGCTACTCTTCGAGTTACCCGATCCTTTTAATATGTGCAAGATCAAGTCTTGGTTTTCCTCAGTGGTGCATGTTTCATTCATCCCAAGTTATCTTTGTTTCCCCACCCTCCCACCCTTTTCTTTATGGAGCAAGAAATTCTCAGATGAAATATCAACTTTATTCATGTGATATTTCTTCATTCTTTTCCTTCAATGTTCTTATCCGGTGCTTTATCATGAAGATGCTCAAGAGCTTCAAGTTCATCATTCTTTTGTTCTCAAATTCTGCCGATGGATTTAATTCAAGATTTCGGTGTTGATCTTATCCTTTTCCTCATTTCACAATGCTTTCTTATTCCGGTGCACTAATTAATCATTCTCCTCTTGCTATTCATATCCGTAGTGCTGAAGATTCATAATTCCATTCTTAATCCGTTCAAACTATTTTGAGGATTATAATCTTATTCAAGCCATTTAATTCAACCAGTGTAATATCTCTTAAGCAATCTTTTCAACGGCGATTTCTTTTGAGCGGGCCCTAACCCACAGGTCTTTTTCCAGGAACTTACGTGACTCTTCTTTTTCCGAAGAATTCTTTTCAAAGTGTGACGTAAGTATGAATCCCATCAGTCACAGTCCTTCTCCAGGACCGCTTTCAAATTCTTTTTCATCATTGGTTCAACCTTTTAATTCTTCATTACGGAGGGCCTATACAATTCATGGTGGTGTATCTCATCGTCTTCTCAGATTTTGAAGACCGAAGACGAGTTCCTCTTGAATCCTTATCCGTTCTTCCAAGATTCGTGGTTCTAGCTTCATGCCATCCTCATTATTGTTCCGATTGTGAGGAATTCTTTTTATACCCGTCCGAAGCATTTCATGAATTCTTTTCTTTGTGTTCCTCCGAAGGCCATCATTTCAGCATATTTCTTCGTTCTCAGTTTTCAACTTCGTCCTCCAAATATTCTTCATTGATGTCTCTTCGTTCGTCTCCATATTCTTACGGTGGTTCTTTCAAGATTACTCTTCCGTTGTTATCGTTTTAATTCATTTGTTCTTTTCACAATCCTACCGGTGAGTCGTCCAAGATTATTCTCAGTTTGGCTATATCTCTCTCCAATCCTTTTCAAGAAGAATAAGTAGTAGGCCAAATCTGTTGCTTGTCATCAATTTAATTTGATGAAGGATAAGCATACAGTAAATCTTATTCTTATTTTCCTCGAAGTGATTAATCTCTTTTTCCGGAGCTTGTTCACCATATCATATTCTCGGTTCTAAGTTGTTCATCTTGTTTTCCAGAGCTCCATGTTATTTCAATTATATCATTTCAAAGCTCTATCTAATTCATCGCAGGCCTTGAATCTTATTCTTTTCATCTTTCACTTCTCATGCTTTTTATTACCGGAGTTCTCATGGTGGTTCATCATGTTTTAATTCATTCTCGAAGTTTTCATCAAGATTCTTGTTGGAGGTCAAGCATTCTTCATCATGCTTTCCAATTGCAATCCTTTCTACCTTATCCTTCAGATGTTGTTATGTCATTCTTGACAATTCCTTCATGTTTCATGATTCACAAGTTGTCAGGAATGAGATATTTAAACCCATCATTTTCCTTGTTCAGGAGATCTTTTCAACCCCTCATTTTTATCTCTTGGAGTAATCTTGGGTTGTATTTCACCTAAAAGCTTTCCCTAAGGATTGTTGCTATTATGGTGCTTATAAATGACCCAAATTATTCATTTATCATTCCGGCGAGATAAGTTTATCGTCTCCTTGTTGATCTCAATGCAATCAATCGTTTCCGTTAGTGGCTGGTGGTCACCTCTTAATTTTGAGATGTTTTCCATAAGCCCACAACAAGCATATTCGTTTTCATTGTTGATTTTATTCCAACAACTCTATTCAACCCTTCTTCGTAAGGATGCTCTTTCAAATTCAATTTTGAGAGAAGTTGTCATTTTCTTCTCCATTCTTTTCTTTCATTGATTTATATGCTATTCTTTCATTCCGGAGGCATTGTGATATTTCTCTCTTTAACCATCATCTCATTTTTTATCAAGATCATATTCTTGCCTTGCTTGTCTATTTAACCGGAGTGTTGTGTCCTCCATTCTAGTTCTGTCTTCTTACCAAGTTTTGCCTATCTTTTTAACCGGAGTGCTGTCTGAATCTTTCTTACCCCTTGTGCCATTCTTTCAATTGTTTTGGAGGCAATATGCTGTTGATTTCATCAAGTATCATTCCATCTCCTCAAGCTCATGCCAATTCCTTCGATTTTCAGACGGACTGCTGTCCAAATTATGTCACTCTTTTTCCTTGGCTATACCATTGCGGTTTCATATTCTTTTGGTTCGTAAGCTCTTGTTTCATGTCTTTCAACCTATAAGGTTCTCATAGTGCTCCTTGTTCCTCTTTTCTAACGGAGTGTTTCATCTTCGTTCATCTCCGTTGCATTCTTTCTTTCAAGATTGTTCAACCTCTCAAGGTTCTTTGGTTTCGCTCGTCTGTCAAAGAAGCAACTTTGTTTTACCTCTTCTTTTTTGTTTCTATCCGGTGCTATCTCTAGGATCTCGGGTCGAGATCCTCTGTTATTGTGGGAGAGTTGTGACGCCCGAAGACCGACGTCCCAGAAGATTCCAGAGATTCCAGATGTTCCGGGTTCTCCCGTGTGTTTCAGTTGTGCTTGCTTTATTTATTTTGCATTGCATCATGTCATCATGCCATCATGTCATAATTCTTTTGCTTTCTAATTAAATTGTGTGGACCTTCGGTCCATTTAAATCGAGAGAAGTGTGACTTCTCTTTATAACATATCCTCCTAATATTAGGGAGCTATATTATAAAAATATTCCATTTGTTTGGAATTAACCAACACACTTGCAAATATTCCCCATGCCTCTTGATTCAAGTTTCATCGTCAAAAACCTCCCTATATTTCTTTTTCCGTTTATCGAGGTTCCTCCAAAAAACCTCAACACTTTTGGACACTTTTAAGTCATGCCCTAATTCAAATCATTTGAATTTAATTCAAATGAGTTCGATTTTATCTCTTGCATTCTTGCCTCTCCTATTTTTCGTGGATCGTGAACATTTTTGTGAGTCCAGGAAAAATATCCCCTTGCCCAAACTCCTTCTCTAACCTTTTCATTTTCTTCCTTTTTTTTCTTTCTTCTTATTTTGTGTTGGAGAAAAAACCTAAGGAGGGAGAGGCCAGCCCAGCTTGGGACCTCCTAGCGCCCTCCCAGTCCATCAGGCCCACGGCCCAGCCACCAGGCCGCCTCGGCCTAACCTAGCCGCATCACCGACCGCTCCTCGCTCGGCCCCTCTCCTCCCCCATTTTTCCCTCAGCCGCCGTCGCTCCTCCCATCGCTCTCCGATCCCCTCGTCCCTCTTCTCGCGCCCATCTCCCAGTTCCCTCGACTCCCTCTCCCCGTCCCTCCAGTGCTGCCATGGCGCCCCGCCGCCGCGGCCCTGTCAGATCCACAGCGTCGCGCCCCCATCCTTGTCTGCCACCAAGGCTCCCTGCGCGCCCCGCCGTCGGCCTCAGCTCCAGCGCCGGCCAGGAGCTGCGCCTCCCTCAGGCCGTCGCGCCTCCTTCTTCCTCGCCAAGGCGCGCGTGCCCGCGCCTCCTCCGTCTCCAGACCGTCCGCCGCCTTCCCCCCCTCCTGCTGCAACCTCCAGGCCACAGTCCGGCTAGCCAGGTGCTGCTCCCGTCGACCAGCGCGCGGAGCCGCGTCGACCCAGGCCCCGAGCGCCTCCCTCCGTGTTCCTCTGCCCTCGTCGAGGCCCCGCCGGGTCGCCCGCATCGCCAAGGCGCTGCACCTTTTTTCCCTCGTCCAGCCTCCTCCACCTCGTCTGTGCGGCCCGACCTCGCCCCTGCAGCCTTCTCCTCCGGGCCTCTGCTCCGGCCACCAGCGCGCCAAGAACTGCTGCTGTTGTGCGTCTTCCTTCGGCCTCGTGTCTTGTTTTTGTCCAGCAAATACCCATGGAGCGCCAAGTACATCTACGTATGCACCCGAACAACTACAGGAAATGAGTACATCTACCGACGCCAAGTACCCCTTCGGATACGCCAAGTTCGACTACGTCAAGTTCCTCTCCGATGCCCAAGTTCCACTACACCAACATGAGTACCACGACGACCCGAACGGCTACGAAACGTGAACGACTACCGTCGCCGAAGACCCTCAAGTACAACTACGGAACATGTACAACTACCGCCGTCGTGATCTCGTCAAGAAAACGTGTACCACTACCGTCGCCAAGTCCCGAGACCGACAAGTCCCACGACGACCTTTGTTCGCCAAGTACCCCTACGGCAAGTACCACGACGACCCGCCAAGTACATCTACGGATACCCGAACGCCTACGAACCATGAACAACTACCGTCGCCCGGAGACGACGGATTCGTCAAGTACCTCTACGAACGGAATGCCTACTTCCACTACGAATCGCGAGAACGGCTACATAACGAGTACCTCTACGGAACGACTACTTCCTCTACGACTCGTGTACCACTACTTCCACTGCTTCCACTACGTCCCTCGACGACTCGAACCGCTTCGAGAACGACTGTTCCGAAGGTATAACCCCGAGACGATGACCCATGAAATGCTCGTGTTGTATGAGATGTTTTCCCTTGTGTGCTCCGTGCCCGGTGTGTCCTTCTTTTGGCATGCTCCTCGATTGCCTCGTCGCCGACTCGTGGGAACCCGGTGACGGGATCACCCCACTTTTCTTCTTGCATGACACGCTCTCCGTCATCTTTTGCACCGGTCTCTCAATGAGTTACCGGAACTGAGATGTTGCCATTGCATCATTTTCGGATCGTTGCCGTGGCACCCTTTCTTTCCACCACGGTGACAAATACTTCATATCATCTTCATGTTAACTTTTAATAAAAATTGCATAAACTTGATCATGTCATCCGCATCATGTTAACAACATTACATGTGTGAATTGTTGTTTGCTTAATATTTGCTAAACATGCTCATGGGGATTTTCCGGAATTTGTTGTTGTTATTTTCCGGCCTCATTTAAATTGCCTAGATAGGTAGTTTACTTTTGATTCACCTATTGCCATGTTAACAAACATTTAATCTTGTCTTGTAAATAAACGAGAGTCAACTAAATAAATAACATGTGGTGTTTCGTCAATATGCAACTTAACTTGTAGTACTTGTTTGTGCACTTTGCCATGCCATGCATATTTAAACCGGACATGCATCATACTTGGATGTGCATCGTATGCCATGTTTATGCTTGTGTGTTTACCGTGTTGTTTGCTTCTTTCCGGTTGCTTCTCTTGTTAGCTTCGGTTCCGTTCCGGAGTTGTGAGGATTTGCTCGACTATGTTGCTCCATCTAGTTCATGGACTTGTTCTTCTCCCTCGCGGAATCCCAGGCAAGATGATCATACCCTTGGATACCTTTACTACCATTGCCATGCTTAGTTGTCTTGATGCTATCGTTACATGTTGCGCTACCCATCTTTTATGTCAGCCTCTCCTTGTTGCCATGAAACCTCTAACCTTTTGACACCTTCCTAGCAAAACCACTGTTTGGCTATGTTACCCGCTTGCTCAGCCCCTCTTATAGCGTTGTTAGTTACAGGTGAAGATGAAGTTCGTTCCAGGTGGGAACTTGTTGTTGGAATATCACAATATCTATAATTTATATTAACACACCTATATGCTGGGCATGGGTGGAAGGCTTGGCCTTTTGCTCGGTGTTTTGTTCCACTCATGCCACCTTAGGCGCCGATAAACCGGCATTATGTTCCTTGATTTTGCGTTCCTTACACGATGGGTGGATGGGGACCCCTTGACACTTCGACTTTGAATAAAACTCCTCCAGCAAGGCCCAATATTGGTTTTAATTTGCCTCATAATAACAACTTAATTAATTAATTAAATTTGCATAGGGGGTCGCGTCCTCGGGTTCTTAATTCTACATAACAGGGGGGGCCAGTGCTGATGGTGTTGGTCCCAAACTAGAGCCACTTGCGGTGCCACCCAGTTATCTGGGGTCTTCGGTTACTGTATGTACTGCTCATCCGGACGTGGCCTGAGACGAGATACGCGCGGCTACTATCAGGGTGTCGGCACGCCGGGAGGTCTAGCTGGACCTGTTTTACCATTGTCGAAATGTCTTGTGCGCCGGGATGCCGAGCCTGATCGGATTTCCCTAAGATAAGGGGTGATGATATTATATTTATTACTTCAGCTAATCGTGAGAGCTTGTGATGGGCTAAGTTGGGACACCCCTGCAGGGTTATGATCTTTCGAAAGCCGTGCCCGCGGTTATGTGGCAGATTGGAATTTGTTATTGTCCGGTTATAGAAAACTTGACAGATGATCTGAAGTAAAACACACAATTGTGTGAGTAACCGTGACTGTCTCTTTTCACTTTGAGAAGAGAACACGGTGGGGTTATGTTTGGCTCGTAGGTAGTTCAGGATCTTTAGCGATCACTACTAGTTTGTGACAGTTTGCGTAGATGCTCATCTTATTCTTGTACTCGTAAGTTAGCCACCATATTATTCTTAGCCGCTGCTGCAACCTCACCATTTTACCTCTCCCTACCCATAAAGCTTTGCTAGTCTTGATACCCATGGTTATGGGATTGCTGAGTCCTCGTGGCTCACAGTTACTACAACACCAGATGCAGGTTCAGCCGAGAATGATGCAGGAGCTGGTTCAAGTACTTCCGGGAGTTTCATGAAGAGAGTGGCCGTATGCTTGTGACGTTTTCGACGATCAGTAGTGGTTTCTACTAGGGGCGATTCTGACCTGTGGCTTTATGTTTTGGTATCTTTCTTTTGGATCTTCGCCCGTAGTCGGGTTGTGATGTTGTTGAATGATGTTTGCTTATGTAATGTATTGTGTGAAGTGGCGAGTGTAAGCCAACTATCTCCTTTTGCAATTTCATCCCTATTTTTACATGAGTCGTGCAAAGATACCAAACTTGAGATCATTCCAGTATGGGCTTATACCTTTAAGTCGTGGCTCGACACGTAGGAGGTATAGTCCCATCCTGGGCATTACAGGAGGGCGGCATCAGCCACGGTTTGGTAGGCACACGACTTTCGTGAGTGAACCGTGTGCTATTTGAAAACATTTTGTGAGAAGAATCTCATTTTTTAAATCCCCGTAAATCCAAAACTCACTCAAAAATTGTGAAACTTGGCATGGTGTCACGACATGGCACATATATCTGAAGGAATTTTTTTGTCCATTTTGGCGCAAGTTTTACTACAAGCATCTTACAAACTAGAGCTTCTCTCAAAGAAGCCTCATGGTTCTGATAGGGAAATGTGTCCCCCTTGTGGGCGAAACGATAATCACTGCCTCTTTTCTCCTTGTATTTTCTTCTACGGGAAACATGGAACGACATGATATAAGTGCTGAAATTTAAACTTATTCAGGGTTTGTTTGGCCTTTTTATACACTAATTGAGTTTCCTAGGCATTTAATGTCCATAATTCAAATCTGAACTACAAATGCATGTTCCAGTTCACCAAAATAGCTAGAAAAATTATACATGTGCCCTTGGGTGCATGTTTAGGTCCATGCCAGGAATGAGAATGAATTACAACCGTATCGGCATCCTGGCTCATCCCCAAACATTTGGAATCTCGGTTTTTGAATCCCCATAAATCCCAAACTAACCAAAAAGTCATGAAAGTTGGCATGGTGTCAAGTCATGGCACATATATGTCTTGTTATAAACTTTGTCCAATTTGGGCCAAGATTTATTACAAACCTCTTACAAATCAAAGCTTCTCTCAAAGAAGCCTCGTGGTTTCGATAGGGAAACGTGTTCCCCTTTGTGGGCGAAACGATAATCACAGCCTCTTTTCGCCTTGTATTTTCTTCTATGGGCAACATGGAATGACAAGATATCCGTGCTGAAATTTAAACTTATTCAGGGTTCGTTTGGCCTTTTTATACACTAATTGAGTTTCCTAGGCATTTAATGTCCATAATTCAAATCTGAACTACAAATACATGCTCGAGTTCACCAAAATGGCTAGAAAAATTTTAAATGTGTTCTTGGGTGCATGTTTAGGTCCCATGCCAGGAATGGGAATTAATTACAACCGTATCGGCGTCGTGGCTCGTTATCGAACATTTGGAATCTCTGTTTTTAAATCCCCATAAATCCAAAACTAACCAGAAAGTCATCAAAGGTGGCATGGTGTCACGTCATGGCACATATATGTTGTGGTAAAAACATTGTCCAATTTGGGCCAAGCTTTATTACAAACCTCTTACAAACCGGAGCCTGTCGCAAGAACCCTTGTGGTTTCGATAGGGAAACGTGTCCCCTTGTGGGCGAAACGATAATCACTCTTTCTTCTAGGCTTGTATTTTCTTCTACACGCAACACGCAACAACGGAAGATGCGCGTCGAACTTCGAAATTATTTAGGTTTCGCTTGACCTTTTTATTCATTAGTTGAGCTTTCTAGGCATTTAATGTCCATAATTCAAATCTGAACTACAAATACATGCTCCAGTGCACCAAAATGGTAGAAAAAACCGTACATGTGTCCTTCGGGTGAATGTTTTGGTCCCATGGAAAGAATGTGAATGAATTCAACTGTCTTGGTGTCCTGGCGTGGCCACAAACATTGTGAATCTCGGTTTGTAAATCCCCATGATCCAAAAGTCACCTAGAAGTCATGAAACTTGGCTTGGTGTCACTGCATGGCACATATATATCATGGTAAAATAATTGTCCAATTTAGGCCAAGCTATATTACAAACCTCTTACAAACTGGAGCCTATCGCAAGAACCCTCGTGGTTTCGATAGGGAAATGTGACCCCTTGCGGGCGAACCGATAATCGCTCCCTCTTCTAGCCTTGTATTTTCTTCTACACACAACACGGAACAACGGGAGATTCGCACTGAACTTTAAAATTATTCAGGGTTCGTTTGACATTTTGTATTCATTAATTGAGTTTTCTAGGTATTTAATGTCCAGAAATCACATCCGAACTACAAATACATGCTCCAGTGCACCAAAATGGCTAGAAAAAACGTACATGTGTCCCTGGGGTGCATGTTTAGGTCCCATGGAAGTAATGGGAATGAATTCAACCGCCTCGACGTCCTGGCTTAGCCACAAACATTAAGAATCTTGGTTTTGAAATCCCCATAAATCCAAAACTCACCAGAAATTTATGAAACTTGGCATGGTGTCACTACATGGCACATATATGTTGTGGTAAAATAATTGTCCAATTTGGGCCGAGATATATTACAAGCCTCTTACAAACCGAAGCTTCTCTCAACCCTCGTGCTTCCGGTAGGGAAACATGCCCCTCTTGCTGGCGAAATGATAATCGTTGCCTCTTCTCGCCTTGAACTTTGTTTTCTACAGGCAACATAGAATAACAGGAGCATCGTGCTGAAATTTGAAATTGTTCAGGGTTCGTTTGGCCATTTTATATATTAATTAAGTTTTCTAGGCATTTAATGTAGTCCATAATTCAAATTTGAACTACAAGCACATCCTCCAGTGAAGCAAAATGGTTGGGAAATCGTACATGTGTCATTGGGTGCATGTTTAGGTCTCATTGAAGGAATGGGAATGAATTACAAACTTCTCGTCGTCCTGAAACATTGAGAATCAGTCATTGGGTGCATGTTTAGATCTCATTGAAGCTATCCTACCAAAAGTGGTCTACGCCTGCCAAAGGCTCTGGTGGTGACACCACGCCGAGCTCCACGGTGACCTCCATCCCGCCATCTAGGCGTTCCTTGGTCTTGTTGCACTGATATGGAAACCTTTGCATGATTCCTCGGGACTCCGTGCCTGCGCTTGCCCCCCTTTGCACCAAAGGGGAAACTGGTACACTATGCCCGCTGGCGCCTACCTGGACTTGGTTGTCATGGCTCACGTCACGTGAACCTCGCGAGGTGCGCCTTGCATAGATATCTCCGCTCCTCAAGAGCCAGCCTAGAGAGGCTGCGCCCAGGGAGGTCTTGTCGTCGTCCGCCTCGCGAGGCTTGGCCCCTCGCGAGGGTCCTGAGCTGTGGTTGTTGAAGCTGGGCCGTACCAAGCCTTCGATGGAGCCACGTCATGGGCCGCAGGCAGGCAAGTCTGGGTACCTCCATTCCCAGGACACTGACAGCCTGGGCATCTTCAAATTGAGGTACGCGTAGTGCAGAACGGCATTGAATTTAGCAAACATCGTTCGGCCGAGGAGGGCGTGATAGCCGTTGCAAAAAGGTGCAATATCAAAGATCAAGTCCTCGCTTCGGAAGTTGTCTGGAGAGTTGAACACTACTTCAAGCATTATTGTCCTTGTGCAGACGACCTCTACTCCCGGGATGGCCCCCTTGAAGGTGGTCTTACTGGGTTTGATCCTTGACGGGTCGATCCCCATCTTCCTCACTTTGTCTTCCTATATCAAATTGAGGCTACTGCCTCCGTCCATGAGGCCTCTGGTGAGGTGGAATCCATCGATGATAGGATCGAGCACTAAGGCCGCGGACCCTCCATGGCGTATGTTGGTCGGGTGATCCCTGCGATCGAAAGTGATCGGACAGGCTGACCATGGGTTAAACTTTGATGCTACGGGCTCGACGGCATATACGTCCCACAGCGCTCGCTTCCTCTCCTTCTTCGGTATGTGTGTTGCGCAGATCATGTTTACTGTTTTGACCTCAGAAGGGAAGGGTTTCTGGCCTCCACTATTTGGCCTACGGGGCTTGTCGTCATCCTCGCTTCGTGGGCTTTTGCCAGAGTCTTCGGCTATGAGCTTGCCGGCCAGTTTTATCACCTCAACGGTTACGGTTGGAGTGGTTGGCCGGCTTCCCTGATGTGTCGTGGATCTGGCCGGGCCTATCGAGAATTGTGTCTAATCTGGACGGGCTGTCGCCGTTGCCTTTAGGGGCTTTCTTTCTGGATTTGGACTCAGGGTTTCGGAATCTGGCACTTATTGGCGTATCCTCTCCAGCGGCGTTGTTGTGGCAACGTTTGTTCTTCTTGCGATCTGGCTTTCAGTTTTTGTGTCAGGACCGGGTTTTCGGGGTATTAAATCCCCAAAGTGGCCCTTGTGCTCACAAGCCCTAGGATTACTGTTAGCTGATGAAGCACCACTTGATACAAAAATTCCAAGCAGAGGTACAAAATATGTAGTACAAGACCATTCTGGCCTATAAGTATAACACAAGGTTCTCTAGTGGCTGATGGCGGAAGCGGTTTATAACACGTCGGTGGATGTGGGACTCCATTTCCACGGGAACAGCTGACCAGGTTAACTCCTATCTTCGCGAGGCTGCTGTCGCGTAGGTTCCGGGGTAGCCGTCGCAACGCTCCTCTCCATGCGAGAAATCTGGCCAAGACAATAGCCAGGGACAAACCAGTGAGTACTTTGAATGTACTCGTAAACATTATGAACACGGGTAAAAGATAATCATGCTCGGAAATAGTTGATGGTCACAATGTTAATTACGAAATGACAATCCATAATGCAAGCAGGTCATTCATATAAATATGAATATGCGATCAGGGAGTGATAATAAATTAAAAACCAATCATGCCACAGTCGGGCGTCGGCGCGACACCACATAAAGGGCTTATAAGGAAATAAACAACAAGCATGCCATAGTTGGGCGTCTGAGTGACACCGCATAAAGGGCTTATAAATAAAGGAAACAACAAGCATGCCACAGTCGGGCGTCTGAGAGAGACCACATAAAGGGCTTATAAGGAAATAAACAACAAGCATGCCACAGTCGGGCGTCTGAGCGACACCGCGTAAAGGGCTTATAAATAAAGGAAACAACAAGCATGCCACAGACGGGCGTCTGAGTGACACCACATAAAGGGCTTATAAGGTAAACAAATAACAGTGAATATCTAGGAGGTAGAACCATCCCAGGGATACTCAACAACTCAATTACATAAACGGTTAGTCCATAATCATAATCATAGTAACAGTCATCATAGGTCACAAGTTATGATCCGGATTCTATTTCAGTAGTTTCTCCTCCGAATACCGACACTAAGACCGACGCTTGACCCATCCCATACTGTAGTCCTAACCCAGGGACACGGCTATTCGAATAGATTTAATCTCTGCAGAGAGTGTACTCTTTACCCACGAATAACGGATTCCTTTTAGTCCATCGGAACTAATTCCGTCTACGGTCTTTCCATTTGAAAACACACCTGGCCGCACACACCAGCCTAACTTACCGGTGTCGGGAATCACCCACGACACCCTGTTAAGCCAAACTCTAAGTGGGGAGGCTGCAACCTCGACTAGCATGGGATAACAAAATTTATAACGCGCGCAAACTAGGGAAGCTATCCCCTTCGGCTCCAACCGAAACACCCATGCCCCCGAACCAGGTGGCATGCCTACCGGATGTAGCTGGTATCTTCCACCATGGCCTCTCTGTACGGTGTGTGCTAGGACAGGGGTTGACAATTTACTGAACCGTACCCTACCTGAGGCAGGGACAAGTGGCAGTACGAAACAAGTATGGGGGTTACTAGAACAAGACTCGATCCATGGTCGACTTAGGAGGTTCAAGCATCACTTGTATGATTAGCATAATTAATATAATCCACATCAACGGATGGAACCACCACTCATCATACCTCACCATGCCATACCGGACACCGTCGTCACGACGAGGGACTAGGGACAAACTTGTGTCTACACAAGACAACGATTTTCCCGGCCTTCTTCCGATAGGCATGAGAGACATACGAGGACGATTTCCATCACAAGCATACTAACTTTTCAACAGCAAGGTGTCTATACCATGCACTCATGGGTATGATCATATCATTAAATATGAAGAATGAATGCATCCATATCGAGGTGACGTTGTAATCGTGTCAACAACACTCATAAGTATTGGGCCAGGGTTCAAAAATGCTTGCCTTCAAGTAGTGGAGAGGTAAAGTGCATTCCAAAACTTATGAAAGTTTTCTCCCTCTTCAAAATCTTATTTGAAAGAATATGAAATCAATACATAGCACAAAAAAAGTTGAGGAACAACAGAAAAAGAATCAAGTCATTTGGACTTATATTCAAAAAGTTGGAGCCAGTCAAAGTTCAGTCAAAGTTCCATTTTTAAATAAAAACCAAAAAAGAAAACGATTCGGGGGAGAATACGCTTTCGAGACGGGGAAACGTACTTTAGCGTTTGAGCTTTCACTTAAGTCAGCGTGGGCCGGTGCGGGGTCACTAACAGTGGGTCCCTTGGGCCCACTGGTCAGGTTTGACCAGTCACAGCGCCTTCTTCCTCCTCTGTTTCGCGCGGGGAGGGGCTCCGGCGATCGTCGTCAACGAGCCACGGCTCCTTGTGGGGTCCCGAGGGCGGGGATGGATCCGCAAGACTGAGGCGGACCTCCCGGTAGTCACTAGGTCGACGGGGGTGGAGGGAGTCGCCGGCGGTTAGCTCCGCGGAGGAGGTGGCCTCGGGTGGAATTGGGGGTCTCGGCTACGGTGATATCTGGTCGCATTTGAGGGCATGGGCAGGTCCGCACAAGCAAGGAGAGTCTGACGGTGATGCTGGATGGACGGGGGAGGGTCTGTATGTTGTGAATGGAGCTGGGGTGCGGCGGTGGCCGAACTGGCCGGAGTCGAGGAAGAACGCCTCCTTCCGTCGATTGTTGGCCGTGGGGTCTCTAAAGGGATGGTCTGAGGCTGCCTGGGGGTTTGGATGAGTTCGGGGGTCTCCATTTATAGCGCAACTAGGTCGATTCCGCGGCCGTGGATAAGTACGCCGACGAACCGCCATTCTGTAGCTGGCAAGGTGATGTGGCGGCGACGGGCGCTAGCGGACGGCTCGTGGATGAGCTCGAGCTATTCCAGACGGCAGCTGGCAGGCTGGAGTGGCTCGGGCGACGCCGTCCATGGCAGAGCTGGTCGGAGCGGTGGTGGCGGCTTGCGGTGGTGGTGCTGTGGGGCGCCAGGAGGGGGCCAGGGCGGCTCTGTGGTGAGGGAGGAGTCGGGGTGTGTTGGCTGCTAGGGGAAAGGACCAAAATGGGCTCGGGCGAGACGGCAGTGCGACGCGGCGACGCGTGCGCACGCACGTACAAAACGCGCGCTCTGCTCGCGCTCCGGGCATGCACGACAACTGTTCGGCGAAATGCCAAGGCAATTTTGAAGGCTCGGGTGGGGCTGGGGATTAACAGGTCTAGGTTAGGAGTATCTAGGAGCTTAGTGGACAAGGTTGGTGGGTCAGTGGATCAAGTTTGTAATGCAAACTAAAAATCAAGCCAAAACTGGCCATGCACACAAGGTGTTTGACAGAATGCTATGGTCATCTAGGCATCTCTTGGGGTGGACAAAAACTCCAGACCAATGCCTCTTTAGGTGTAGGAGATGGTGACAAGGTTGGTTGGGCAAAACTAAAAACTTGCAAGTGTAAGATTTTGAGAAAATCAATTCTGGACAGAAACTAAAAGGCATCATTGCATGGACCAAAAATGATCCAAATGCTCCAATCTCCTGGACTTAAGGGTTTTGCAGGGAGTGCTATAAGTAGGAAGAAGTTTATGGCCAAAAGAGCAAGTTAACATAGGGCTGCAGTAGAAAGTGCCAATCTGGGCCAGAGAGCAAAAGAGGATGTTTTTCTCAACTCTTTCAAAGAACACCAAAGGGTTTTTGCATAAAAGTGATGTAGGGACTTCACATGACATCTCCAAATTTTGGTGGAATTTTAGAATGAATCTATCAAAGGGTTGTAGTGCAAACAGAGCTTTAAAACTGAAGAAAAATCACTTTAAGTGACAAAGTTCAGAGAGAAATAATTATGCAAATAAATCCACTGGTAATGGAATTGTTTTTCTTGGGTAGGGCAAACAAGCCCATATCACAAACTGAAAAGTTTTCATTTGAGGTAAAAACTCCATAATATCAAAAGAAAGGAGGTTCTGAAAATCAAGGAAATCCCAGAAAAAGAAAGTTGAATCTCCTGGTCAAATTTTTATTACTAAATCAAGGTCAAAATTTTGGGGTGTTACAACACTACCCCCCTTAAGAAAAATCTCGTCCTCGAGATTTGTTAAAAGTTGCTATGAAAAGAAACACTTCTACTGTCACAAAGGGAGTTCACCAAAATAACCATCATGTTCATGCAATAAAATACGGCAACAGTGAACGGCATTAAGTGGTGTAAACTGCAGTGTGAAATACTAGCGCTGCGTGGAAAAATCTATGGTTAGGGAAAACGAGATATTTCTATTCTTGGCTATAGTGAATTTAGAAATAAATTTTTCTAAATTCTAAAATACGCTAGTCGTACCCGAGAGCATAGTGCTCTATCTGGCTGATAGGTGGGCCCGGGGCCCACTGTCAGTCTCTTCTTCTACCTCTGGCTCTCTCTTCTCCCTCTCTCTCAAGCGCTTTCCCGCGCTTTCTCCACCGGCGATGTCTAGCTCGTAGGGCATCTAGGTTGTACTGCGGTAGTGTGCGGCGTGCTAGCTGTCGGTGCAGTGTGCACTCACCTCGCGGACCAGTGCGCTGTCGGCACTGCTCGCGGATTCGTCTCCGAACACCGGCGGTCGAGCGACGAGCGGTGCTGGTGGACTTCGCCCACCGTACACCGATCTCGAGCTATAAAATGACCGAGGTGCTCCTTCTTCTCCCTCGCACCTGGCCTCGCTTCTCCTTCTCCTTCCCTCTCCTCCATTTCTGTTTGCAGGAGCTTGGGACGAGGCTCTAATGGCGGAGGTGATGCCGAACTGGTGCCTAATCCTGGCGTGTGGAGGTTTGGCGGCATTGCTGGGGTTATCCGTGCTCTTCTGCGCGATGATCCTCGACGATCGTCGTGATGCTGCTGCTCGAGTGCTAGCTCTTCACAGCGGCGGCGATCACGAGGATTAGGCGCGGGTGTTGGGCACTAACGGATGTTAGTGTGCGGAAGGCGACTTGTGCCTGAATAAACTCCCACAAGTTTCTCCTCAAGAGACTATGGTGTGCTAGAGAGGTGAACAACTAGATGCAACAAGCGTACGTGGGTTAGCAATTTAGTGTACTGTGTGGAGTGGCCGGAGTTGTAAGTCTGTTGTCGTGGTGTTGCAAGAAAAAACTATGTTATGCAGAGATATATGTTGCAACAACTCAGGGAAAAACTGAAAGCGAAAAAGAAATAGTCAAAACAAGAACTATCAGCAGTAAAAACTACTCCCATAAACTAAAATTAGATTTATATAATTTGGCACACAACTCTAGGATAACACGCACAAGTGGCCACTCAAAAATACATGCTGGGACAACCAACATAGCAGTGACGTCTAAAATAGAAACGACAAATGGACACGGTCCTGGGAAAACGTCTTTGGTGCTGGGGGACACTCTTCTTCTATCGGAGAGAGCGAGTTTACTAGTCGATGAATGTGCTTCTCCTGCCCGGGCCTCGGTGGTCTGCCGATGGCGATCCGAGTATTTAAATCGGCGAGGCTCTGAAGATAACCCATTACCCGCTGGGTCAAACGCTCTTGTGTGATGACATACTGTGTAAGGTTGGCCAGCACTGGGTCTCTCTCAATTCGCCTACCAGGAAAAGATGCTGCTTCTCTGAGCGCTGCACGGCTCGGAAAGTAATAATACCCCCGTTCGCTAGCATAGGGCACCGCGAATCGAAGGCGAGCGAGCGCTTCATACGCGGCAGCTTCTATGGCCATCTGCGGAGCCGGGATAGCTTTCCCCATGAAGGAAACTTCTGTTGGGTCTTGGTTTGGGTTTGCGGGAGGAATGTGCACTACTGCCCAATATTTCGAGGTGGATGGTGTGATCCTCGATTTGAGCAACTCATACTGGGGTGGACGGGTAGCACTCATGTTACTGCAGGTAAAATCCCACAATATCTTAACGAAACTACCTGGGGAGGCATCTGGGGTTCTCAGATAAATACTAGGAATTGGCATGGCGGAAGAAAAGGCTATGAGAGTGGTGCACCAGGTGAGGGATGCTTGGCAAGGTCACGGGGTGGCCTTTTATATAGCAACAGGGCTGGGTAAAGAAATCACAGGGGAGGTAGCTATTTTGTCGGTTCCGCTTTATGGGGTCGGGGTCAAAGCTACAGATACACACGTCTCGCAAAGTGACGTGTTTACTGTAGGAGTTGTCGGTGTGGTGCTTTGGAAGTTACAACCGGAATTTAAGAATGCATTCGTACACCGACATATTTTCTCATGGCTGCTATAAGGATAAGGGCGCACAAGCAAACAGTATATACATATGGAAATACAGGGTTACACAACAACAGGGCGTGGACAGGATAAGGCTCGGTACTACTCGAGCGATTTAGTCAACCTCGTTTATATCTAAGCGGCCTTGCCTTGTGGATGCCGAGGCTTCTCAACGGGCTTCACTGTCGGTGTTGATTGGAGGGGGCTGAGGGACTGCAGGGTCGGGGCAGGGATGATGACCCTCGCGGGGATTGTTGGTCACAATCCCGTTGGAGCGCGCCCCAAACAGGTGACGCATCACCTCTGGGGACACCAAGGCATTATGATCAATGACCGGGGCAGACCTCAAGGACTCGATCGGTTGTCCGAGCAGCACGACTGGGTTGTCGGCGCCGGGCTCATCTCCTCCTCTTGCCGAGGCTCGGTGAACCAGTTCTCCACGAGCTGTGATCAGATCAAGGGTGATTTGATCAAACAGTTCCTCTAGTGCACTTACATAGCGTACCAGATGCAATAATGTAGGATCGGTCTCGTGGTCTCCGCTAGCAACCCTGGGTGTCCTACCATACCCGTCACGGCTGGGGTAGTAGTAGAATGAGCGAGAGTTAACTCTGGGCGACAAGTGCCGAAGATGAACTATAGCCTCTCGAGCAGCTAGTTGGATGGCTTGTGGCTCAAAGGAAGTTGTCCTTCCGGTGAACCTGTAGGGGCGTTCTGGCGACAGACCCCTACCGTAGATATGCATAGTGGCCCAGAATTGACGGGTTTCACCGCTCATGGACCCTTGGTACACAACATATTCTGGGGGGCTCCTCTAATGCAAAGGCACGGCAGGTGAGGTTTGCGAGCATGGTCACAAAACCTCCAAGGTTGGTTGCTGTGGTTTCATTGTGAACAATGGGTCCTGGCATTTTAGCTTGGTCTGGGGTAGAGGCTGTGTTGTGCTGGGTTGAGGCTAGCGTGCCCTTTTTATAGGAAAGGGAACGGAGTCTTCCTTCGCACGCTTGTGGAGGAAACTATTTGGGTGTCGGCCACTGGCGCGTGGTCGACGGGCTAGGCTGATAGGTTGGGCACCGACTGCATAAGGTGTCGGTTCACTGTGGGGCTACCTTACGCGAGAAGCTTGGCCGGGGTTAGCATAAGGTCTGGTGGGGTGGTTTACTTAGGTTTTTGACCTGGCTAAGATAGGATTAGCCATTGGTTAGCCTGGCTCTGATACCAAGGTTGTCAGGACCGGGTTTCGGGTATTAAATCCCCAAAGTGGCCCTTGTGCTCACCAGCCCCAGGATTACTGTTAGCTGATGAGGCACCACTTGATACAGAAATTCCAAGCAGAGGTACAAAATATGTAGTACAAGACCATTCTGTCCTATAAGTAGAACACAACGTTCTCTAGTGGCTGATGGCGGAAGCGGTTTATAACACGTCGGTGGATGTGGGACTCCATTTCCACGGGAACAGCTGACCAGGTTAACTCCTATCTTCGCGAGGCTGCTGTCACCTTGCGTAGGTTCCAGGGTAGTCGTCGCAACGCTCCTCTCCATGCGAGAAATCTGGCCAAGACAATACCAAGGGACAAACCAGTGAGTACTTTGAATGTACTCGCAAACATTATGAACACGGGTAAAAGATAATCATGCTCGGAAATAGTTGATGATCACAATGTTAATTACTAAATGACAATCCATAATGCAAGCAGGTCATTCATATAAATATGAATATGCAAACAGGGAGTGATAATAAATTAAAAAGCAATCATGCCATAGTAGGGCATCTGCGCGACACCACATAAAGGGCTTATAAGGAAATAAACAACAAGCATGCCACAGTCGGGCGTCTGAGCGACACCGCATAAAGGGCTTAGAAATAAAGGAAACAACAAGCATGCCACAGTTGGACGTCCGAGTGACACCACATAAAGGGCTTATAAGGAAATAAACAACAAGCATGCCACAGTCGGGCGTCTGAGCGACACCGCATAAAGGGCTTATAAGGTAAACAAATAACAGTGAATATCCAGGAGGTAGAACCATCCCAGGGATACTCAACAACTCAATTACATAAAAGGTTAGTCCATAATCATAATCATAGTAACAGTCATCATAGGTCACAAGTTATGATCCAGATTCTGTTTCAGTTGTTTCTCCTCCGAAGACCGACACTAAGACCGACGCTTGACCCATCCCAGACTGTAGTCCTAACCCAGGGACACGGCTATTCGAATAGATTTAATCTCTGCAGAGAGTGTACTCTTTACTCACGAATAACGGATTCCTTTTAGTCCATCGGAACTAATTCCGTCTACGGTCTTTCCATTTGAAAATACACCTGGCCGCACACACCAGCCTAACTTATCGGTGTCGGGAATCACCCAAGACACCCTGTTAAGCCAAACTCTGAGTGGGGAGGCTGCAACCTCAACTAGCATGGGATCACAAAATTTATAACGCGCGCAAACTAGGGAAGCTATCCCCTTCGGCTCCAACCGAAACACCCATGCCCCCGGACCAGGTGGCATGCCTACCGGATGCAGCCAGTATCTTACAGCATGGCCTCTCTGTACGATGTGTGCTAGGACAGGGGTTGACAATTTACTGAACCGTACCCTACCTGAGGCAGGGACAAGTGGCAGTACGAAACAAGTATGGGGGTTACTGGAACAAGACTCGATCCATGGTCGACTTAGGAGGTTCGAGCATCACTTGTATGATTAGCATAATTAATATAATCCACATCAACGGATGGAACCACCACTCATCATACCTCACCATGCCATACCGGACACCGTCGTCACGACGAGGGACTAGGGACAAACTTGTGTCTACACAAGACAACGATTTTCCCGGCCTTCTTCCGATAGGCATGAGAGACATACGAGGAGGATTTCCATCACAAGCATACTAACTTTTCAACAGCAAGGAGTCTATACCATGCACTCATGGGTATGATCATATCATCACATATGAAGAATGAATGTATCCATATCGAGGTGACGTTGTAATCGTATCAACGACACTCATAAGTATTGGGCCGGGGTTCAAAAATGTTTGCCTTCAAGTAGTGGAGAGTTAAAGTGCATTCCAAAACTTATGAAAGTTTTCTCCCTCTTCAAAATCCTATTTGAAAGAATATGAAATCAATACATAGCTTCAAAACAGCACAAAAGAAGTTGTGTGGAAAATTTTCAAATAAATATGAAAATAAACTAAACCAAATTTGAGGAACAACTGAAAAAGAATCAAGTCATTTGGACTTATATTCAAAAGGTTGGAGCCAGTCAAAGTTCTGTTTTTCAATAAAAACCAGAAAAGAAAACGATTCGGGGGAGAATACGCTTTCGAGACGGGGAAACGTACTTTAGCGTTTGCGCTTTCACTTAAGTCAGCGCGGGCCGGTGCGGGGTCACTGACAGTGGGTCCCTTGGGGCCACTGGTCAGGTTTGACCAGTCACAGCTCGTTCTTCCTCCTCTGTTTCGCGTGGGGCGGGGCTCCGACGATCGCCGTCGACGAGCCACGGCTCCTTGAGGGGTCCCGAGGGCGGGGATGGATCCGCAAGACTAAGGCGGACCTCCCGGCAGTCACTAGGTCGACGGGGGTGGAGGGAGTCGCCGGTGGTGAGCTCTGCGGCGGAGGTGGCCTCGGTTGGAATTGGGGGTCTCGTCTACGGTGATATCTGGTCGCATTTGAGGGCATGGGCAGCTCCGCACGAGCAAGGGGAGTCTGACTGTGATGCTGGATGAACGGGGGAGGGTATGTATGTTGCGAATGGAGCTGGGGTGCGGCGGCGGCCGAACTGGCCGGAGTCGAGGAAGAACGCCTCCTTTCGTCGATTGCTGGCCGTGGGGTCTCTAGAGGGATGGTCTGAGGCTGCCTGGGGGTTTGGATGAGTTCGGGGGTCTCCATTTATAGCGCAGCTAGGTCGGTTCCGCGACCGTGGATAAGGACGCCGGCCAACCGCCGTTCTGTAGCTGGCAGGGCGACGTGGCGGCGACGGGCGCTAGCGGACGGCTCGTGGATGAGCTCGAGCTATTCCAGAGGACAGCTGGCGGGCTGGAGTGGCTCGGGCGGCGCCGTCCATGGCAGAGCTGGTCGGAGCGGCGGTGGCGGCTTGCGGTGGTGGTGCTGTGGGGCGCCAGGAGGGGGCCAGGGCGGCTCTGCGGTGAGGGAGGAGTCGGGGTGTGTTGGCTGCTAGGGGAAATGACCAGAACGGGCGCGGGGGAGACGGCAGTGGGACGCGGCGACGCGTGCGCACGCACGTGCAAAACGCGCGCTCCGGGCATGCACGACAACTGTTCGGCGAAATGCCAAGGCAATTTTGAAGGCTCGGGTGGGGCTGGGGATTAACAGGTTTAGGTTAGGAGTATCTAGGAGCTTAGTGGACAAGGCTGCTGGGTCAGTGGATCAAGTTTGTAATGCAAACTAAAAATCAAGCCAAAACTGGCCATGCACACAAGGTGTTTGACAGAATGCTATGGTCATCTAGGCATCTCTTGGGGTGGCCAAAAACTCCAGACCAATGCCTCTTTAGGTGTAGGAGATGGTGACAAGGTTGGTTGGGCAAAACTAAAAACTTGCGAGTGTAAGATTTTGAGAAAATCAATTCTGGACAGAAACTAAAAGGCATCATTGCATGGACCAAAAATGATCCAAATGCTCCAATCTCCTGGACTTAAGGGTTTTGCAGGGAGTGCTATAAGTAGGAAGAAGTTTATGGCCAAAAGAGCAAGTTAACATAGGGTTGTAGTAGAAAGTGCCAATCTGGGCCAGAGAGCAAAAGAGGATGTTTTGCTCAACTCTTTCAAAGAACACCAAAGGGTTTTTGCATAAAAATGATGTAGGGACTTCACATGACATCTCCAAATTTTGGTGGAATTTTAGACTGAATCTATCAAAGGGTTGTAGTGCAAACAGAGCTTTAAAACTGAAGAAAAATCACTTTAAGTGACAAAGTTCAGAGAGAAATAATTATGCAAATAAATCCACTAGTAATGGAATTGTTTTTCTTGGGTAGGGCAAACAAGCCCATATCACAAACTAAAAAGTTTTCATTTGAGGTAAAAACTCCATAATATCAAAAGAAAGGAGGTTCTGAAAATCAAGGAAAACCCAGAAAAAGAAAGGTTGAATCTCAAATTTTAATTACTAAATCAAGGTCAAAATTTTGGGGTGTTACATTTTGTCTCGGACCTTAGATGTATTGGGTGTATCGGGGTTGGTATTCTGACGAGCGCGCCAGTTGTCGTCACATGCGCAAAAGCGGGTCATGAGAGAAGTTAGGGCTGCCATCGTTCTTGGCTTGTCCAGGCCGATCTGTCGCACGAGCCATTCATCCTTGACACTATGCTTGACAGCGGCTAAGGCTTCAGCATTCGGACAGTCTATAATCTGGATTTTCTTAGTCAAATTCCAAAATTGTCGGGCAGACTCCCCGAGCTGTTGTGTGATGCGATTTAGGTCGTCAACGTCTGGAGGTCAGACATTGGTGCCCTGAATGTTCGCTTGAAAAGCGTCCTTGAGCTCTTCCCAATAACCTATAGAGTCCTCAGGAAGGCTGTTCAACCAGTGTTAAACTGGTCCTTTAATCTTTAGCGGGAAATATTTGATGGCGTGAAGGTCATCTCCTCAAGCCATGTGAATATGTAGGAGGAAATCCTCTATCCATACAGCTGGGTCTGTCGTTCCGTCGTATGGTTCTATGTTCATGGGCTTGAATCCTTCCGAGAATTGGTGTTGCATCACCCTCTCCGTGAAGCACATGGGGTGTGCGGTGCCCCCGAACTCAGGCTATATCGCGTCGGAGGTCTTCAGCCATCCGAGTCCACTGCTGCTCTCGAACTCTATCGTTTCGATTTGGCCAGTCGTAATATCCTTCCCGGGGAGCGGGCGGGTTCTCTCTGGGTCCGTAGATGGACCTGGTATGGCCTCCCCGAGCATCCAGGTCATGACGGAGGTCATATTCGTAGGCAAGTCGCGCTTTATCCTTGCCATAACTGTGAGGTGGGGCGGTGAGGTGTTCAACCTCCTCAGCTTCTCTGTCCCGCCCTCTTGGGGGACAATCCGGCTGTTCGGCACGGGTGTGAGTTGGACGCATTGACTCTACGGCATCATGGTCGAATTGTGGCAGTAATCATCATTTTGGATAACTTTTGATTGGTCGTTCGTGGTCGTACCCTTCTTCGGCTGCTAGGAATTTAGTACATCGGTTGTTCAGGGTTTCTTGCTCGGCCTTGATTCTGTGTTTTTGTTTCTTGAGGCTTCGAGCGGTGGCTATAAGCCTCCGCTTGAACCGTTCCTGCTCCAGCGGGTCTTCGGGGATGATGAAATATTCATCCCTGGGACCGGTCTCCTCTTCAGAAGATGGGAGGTAGTTGTTATCTTCGTAGTCCCCTCGGGATTGATCAGCTACCATGCAGGGTCATCATGCTGATGTTTGTCGGCTGTGGCTCCGGTGAGGTCATCCGTATTATTTACGGTGTCGTATTCTATGGAGTCCGCGTTGCTCGCGTGGCTTCAACGTGGCTTTAATCGGCGGCGCTGTCTGCGGCGTTTGGGTGGCTCATCTCTGGGCTTGTTATTGTCCTGATTGGGAGTGCCGTCACCGTCCTTGGGGTGTCCACCATGTAGATATCATAGGTGGACGTGGCCGACCACCGGCCGCTGACGGGGGGCCAACATCGGTGCTAGCCGTGGCTCCGCTATCCTCGTCCATATATTCGACGTTTTCTGAATTATAATCTAGCATGGCGGTTAAATCTTCGACAATGGCTACCAAGTGGGTGGTGGGTGGGACGTAAAATTCCCTATGGTACGCCTCGAAGGGTTATCGATTGTGGGATGAGGGTTGGTCCTCCCAGATGGTCATTCTCTGAATTCAGCCCATTGCCTCATTTAGCATGTCAAGGGTCGCCGAATCAGAGGGCTCTAGGCCAGATTCCATCATAACAGGGCGGGGGCAATCTGTACCCTAGCTGATCCTTGGTCTTCGTGGGCCGAATTAAGCTCGAGGGTGCGGGGCGGATCCTCGAGGGGGTCCGGATTATTCCCGCCGACTAAGGACGGGCCTCGACGTGCAGCCATCATGCAGGGATTCGAGGTCGAGCCGTTTCGGGCCGGGAATGACCCTTGGCCATATGTCGCCAACTCGTCGTAAAGGCTCAAGGCCAGGAGAGTGTTGTGAAGGAAAAGTTTGGCTGTGACTGACTCTTGGCTTCCGACTCCTGAGTCTGGCTCGAAGGCCGGAGATAGGTCCTCCGCGGATATGGTGAGTCTGGCTGAAGGTGCAGTCTAGTCCGTGATTGGAGTGGGACTCTCCTGCCTCGTGGCTGTTCGGAGGACTGAGGCTGATCTGTAGACCGGATCGGAGGGGGACTCCAGAGCGGGTGCGGCAAGGCCTGCTAGGATGCGGGAAGGGGCGGTGAATCCGGCGGAAACCAGATCACCCCGCGCATCCGCAACGTATTCCAGATTGCTGAATCGAATTCGGTATTCGGGAGCGAAGTTATCGATCTGATCCAGATGACTAGTTGGGTCAGCGTGCAGCACGATGCTGCCAAACGCGAAGAGTTTCCCGGGGACGAAGAGGTCCCTGGAGGTGATGCCCTCTCATGTGATTAGGCGAGCCATCGATCCTTGGGTGACCCCACAGCGGAACTCTCAATGAAAGCCCCAATGTCGGTGTCAAAACCGGCAGACCTCGGGGCAGGGGATCCCCAGCTGTGGATCTGGGATCAATAGGGGACAAGGGACGATGAACACGGTGTTTACCCAGGTTCGGGCCCTCTCGAAGAGGTAATACCCTACGACTTGGTTGAATATATTGGATGTGTATATGATTATGGAGTGGATCTACCTCGAGATCACCATGAGCTAAACCCTAAGGTGATGAGGTGATGGATGTAGATCTATCCCTAAAGACTACAACCCTCAGTTTATATAGACACCAGTAGGGTTAGGGTTATAGGGGATCGAATACAGTGAGAGGCGGAGAGATCCCACCTACCCTCTACTTGGAGGGCACTCCACGGCTTCATAAATCTTGTGCTGTTATACGTCTTCACCAGTCCGGCCCACATCGCCATGAGGACCCCTTAGTCCATAACTACCCCACTCACCTATGGGCTAACGCAGCACTGGGCCACGCGGCTAGGCCTACTTGGGCGCGCTCTAGGCGGTAGAGATTAGTGGGCGCAACGGTCAACCCGAGCTGCTAGGGTGCGGAATGATCATGTCTTCCTCGTGCAAGCGCACGATGCAGGAGGAGGGAGGCGGCCATGGAAAAGGCGGGACTTGGAGCGGAAGAAGCGAGGGACTCCTGCAAGATCTTGGGCGGTACAACGGATGGAGCCGAGAGGTCTTGTGATGGGGAGCCAGTTCCCGACAGTTGGAGCACGGGGCGGGGCGATGATAAGGCGGATCTTGAACTTTTTATGGCCATGACGGCCTGGTGGTGGAGCTCCGGCAAGGTGAGGGCGAAGCAGGGTGACGGAAACTCACGGGATCCCGCCGACGAGGAGGTCCCTGGTGATGCTCAGGGAGGCAGCCATCCATGGGCATGGTAGTCCTTGATAGAGAGTAGGGTGAGGAGGAGAGAAAAGGGAGGAAGGGAAGAGAGGAGGGCGGCGGCATAACCTGGTGGCGCGGACATGATCGGACGACAAGATGGAGCTCCGGTGGCCCGGCTGGCCGGAGAGGTGACAGGCGGCGGTGCGGAGATGAGCGGAGGTGGGTGCCTCGATCCAGATCAGATCGAGCACTGCGGCCGGTGGAGGCATGGGAGGCTGGCGACGTTTGTTGGTGTTAGACTCTGATCCAATGGATCTAATCGCGGTGGCGGCTGGTGGATCTTGTGCTGCAAGGAATTCGAGGGAGGTGGTTGGAGGCTGCTGGTAGGTGGGGATGAATCCCGAAGGTTATTAGCTGGCAGCGGCTTAATGGGACAAGCTGCCTAGAATTTAGGGTTTGTACAAAATTGACTAGGGGTGGACTGCTATATATAGTAGGTGGTACGTAGGAGGGAGTTTGGGCAATCTGGACCGTCCGATCGTAATCGGACGCTCCGAAACACATAGATTAGGATAGTCCAAATAAGAACCGAAGATGCTTGGGGATGTTTGAGGATGATTCGAACCAATTGGTCACGACTAAGCGGTTCAAGTTCGGGTGGAGTTTCGGACGCACACGTGAGGGAGTTTGTGCAGTGTGCAGAGAGATTATGCGGGCAAATAAGAAGGAAGGAAAATCCGGTCGGTCTGAGAAAGGACACTAGAGACAAAGGAGAAGCGGCAACAATGAATGGCCTAAAGTTTGGGGAAAAAATGACGACAACGACGTGTCAATGCAATGCAAATGATGCCATGATGAAATGCACCAAGCAAATAATTAATGCGGCTATCACGAAAAACATAGATGGCATCTGGAGAATTTTTCTCGGGCTGTTACAAATCACCCACCCCCCTCTAGACACACTTTCGATCCTACATAAACCAAGAGGCAACGCAGAGTGGTCGAGGTGGTTGTGCGGTTTGGTCCCCGTCAAATTACTCCAAAAGATGATGGCACCGAGGACCGGGTGCGTCGAATCGATCTGTTGATTTTGGCGTTGACGACGAGAAGAGACCAATTTGAGGTCGGGGAAGCACGGCGAGAAGCATCATGTGCTAGGTCGGCGACGACAACGGACATAGATCCGTTGATTTTGGTGTTGGCGATGAGAAGAGACCGAATTGAGGTGCGGGAGCCTGGCGAGAGGCAGCGGGTGCTTAAGGGGGGTGGCACGTGGTGGCCGATGGAGGCAAGTATGGCGGCACCAAAAAATATGTGGTGGCGGGTGGGGTGGAAAGTATGTGGATGATGGGTGGGCGGTCGAGTATGTTTAGGAGTCGAGGCGGTCATGGAGTAAACTCCTCACTCCTCTAACTATTATAAGGAATAGGTTAGGTGGTTTGAAGGAGAAAAGGTGAATTTTTACTCTTCTAAATATTTATAGGGATCAGTTAGAGATGTCTTACATGGTTAGGATAATGGTTACCAGATATTTCATATTTTTCTTCAAAATATCACTTACAACTTTGTAATTTGCTATTTGAGATGGAAAGGATTTCATAAATTCACATAAGCAATAATAGGAAAATCAAATAAATAAGAATACCTTGCTCGTTTGACCGACGGGTACGTGTGTAAATGGGACGAGGATTTGTGGCGCGCAAGTGCGGCGGCACTCTGATCCCTGGTGCCAGCTCTATATTTTGGCTTTAGTTCTATATCTTTTAAATGAAAATCCAAATTAAGTTTTGTTTTAATATTCGTGTTTCTCATGACCAGCACTTCGAAATAAGATCCATTTTGAACAAATTTTAATGGATTTTAAAAAAATGTTAAGTTCCGAAAGTCGAACATAGTATGAGCGATCGATAAAATAAATTATTTTGTGTCTACAACCGACAACAAAAAATGTTTTAAATTATATCTCTGAAACTTGTTGAATCTTTGCATTTCTAGATGCAAAAACTGTAAGTTTCATCGGCGTGCGGGATTCAACTACTTCGCGAATTTCGAGGCAAATCGAGCGGGCGGCAGGGTTTGAAGCTTGCCGTCCATTGTGGTGGTAATGGACTAGTGAATATGTGCCAAAGAATGGCTCACCCATAAGAGTATGGGGGAGCAATCCACTAGTCTTCATCAAGCCAACACAATCAAGAAAGGTGGTCCAACTTGAGGAAGTCAAGATCGCCATCATCTAGCTCAAGTGGACTAAGTGCAAGGCAAAGGTTTTCCCTAGATAAGTTTTCTATTTTATCGGTCTCATAGTGGTAGTTGGGAGACTGGGTTATAGGATCGATTGCCATTCTATCAAGGGGGGCTCTCAAGTTAGTAGCTTGATTGTATCATTCGTAGAGTGCTCAAACAATGGCATACTTGCATCATCTTTCTAGGTTCTTGTTTGGTGTTTCTCTTTGTGAGTTTTAGAGTTGGTGATCATCTTCATGCCAAGCTCGGGTTCATCAATAAGAGTTCATATATGCATCTTCTATGATGTTTTTGATGTTGGAGTTTTTGTCGGTTCTTCATTCATAAAGGTTTCACATCTCTACATATTAGGCACTCTCCATCTGCTTCTTCATTCATAGATGTACTCGTCGTCATCTATCCAACAAGCTTGAGTTCACTCAATTCAGAGCTCATTTGCAGAAGTTATGGCAGTTCTGGTTTTCCTGCTGGATCTGTTTTGCTTGGAGCTTGCTTGATGCACCCCTGCGGTAGTATCACTCTGGGCAGCGGTAGTACTGCCTGTAAGTGGTAGTACCATCCCTATCGGGTGGTAGTACCGCTTGTGGGCGTTACTTCAGCTATTATAGTTTTGTGTGTACTTCCGCTTATTCTGGGGGTTCTGCTTTAGTGTTGGGTTCAATGGTAGTCGGATGGAAGTTATGTGCAGCAGTATTGCTTATAAGCGGCAGTACCGTCATCGCGCTCTGCTATGCCATATCTCCTCTGCTCTTGTGTCCTGCTTCTTCCGTTGTAGTACCGCTCCGGGGCACCAGTGCCCATAGGTTTCTCGTCTTTGCTCTATTTTCCTGGATCTACCGCCCGACGGTAGTACTGCACCATGGAGTGGTAGTAATGCTTGTGTGCGGGCTGAGCATATAACGGTTGGATTCGGAGGTCTTATAAAATGTGGTCTCCTTCCCCGATGGAATTTAATCCCTTTGAGCTTGTGCCCCCCCCCCCCTCATGACCTTCTTCGAGCTTGCTATCACTCAATCCCTCCAATGATTCTTGCTAGCTCTTGAGGGAAAAGAGAGAGCGGATCTAGATCCAAATTTCCACCAATCACTTTTGATGAGGACATCAATATCATGGTTACACTTACAACCATTGTTGCTATACATACTGGACCAATTACTAGAGCTCGCGCACGCCAAATAAATTACCAGGTAGTTTCATTTGTTGGGAATGATTCTAATGTTCATGAGAATATGATGCTGCCTAAATTGGATACATTTGTCTTGCTTACAAATGAAGGGCCTAGCTTGGACAAGAAGGATGAATATTGGAGCAAGATCAAGCATGGAGATGATGGCCTGCGCAAGGGGAACAAGAACAGTGTTACAAGTGATGATTTCAGGACTTTGAAGCCACCATAATGAGTGCATGAAGCCTTGGACGAAATATACAAGATGCCACTTCATAAATTTCGTCCAGAGGCTATTATAGGTGATGCGCCACCTTATTATTGGGTCAGGCCCATGTAATTCAAAATACTTGAGTATAGGCTATTTTAGAGTCCGTACGTGTGGGGAAACAAGAGTTAGGGTTGGTTTCGGGACCCTCCTCCAAGGGCCAAGACATTCCCCCCTCTTCCTCCATATATACAGCCCTTAGGGCGTCGTTTAGACTATGGGTTTTGTTTAGATTAAAGTTTGCCATACCTGCAACTTCGCGTACTTCATTTGAGTTCAACGATCACACAAAGGCGTCACAAAACCCCACCTTGGTCAATAAAGATTTTCTCTTATATTCGCAATAACCAGATTGCAATCTTAGTTTCTTGCATGTTCTTCGTTTGCTTGCAGGAAATAGACCCTCGTGGTCAGTTTTATCGTGCTCGGGCATGGTGAATAGCCTCTCGGAGTTGGTTTAGCGATTGCTAAGGCGTGACGTCTTCACACGTTCGTAGTCGGATCGTCAAAGTCTACTCCTCCGAAAATGATAATCACCATCTCATCGAAAATATTTGATTTGGAGACCATCAAAGATCAATATGTGCATGATGCTGAATTTAAAGATGTATTGCAGAATTGTAAAGAAGGGAGAACATGGAACAAGTTTGTCCTTAATGATGGATTTGTGTTTCGTGCTAACAAGCTATGCATTCCAGCTAGCTCCGTTCGTCTTTTGTTGTTACAGGAGGCGCATGGAGGAGGATTAATGGGACACTTTGGCGTAAAGAAGACGGAGGACATACTTGCTACACATTTCTTTTGGCCAAAGATGAGACGGGATGTTGAGTGTTTTGTTGCTCGCTGCACTACATGTCAAAAAGCCAAGTCACGACTCAATCATCATGGTTTATACATGCCTTTGCCTGTACCTAGTGTTCCTTGGGAAGATATATCTATGGACTTTCTTTTGGGTTTACCACGAACAAAGAAGGGGAGGGATAGCATATTTGTTGTCGTGGATAGATTTTAAAAAATGGCACACTTTATACCATGTCATAAAAGCGATGATGCTGCTAATGTTGCTATTTGTTCTTTCGTGTAATTATTCGCTTGCATGGTGTGCCAAACACTATTGTTTCAGATTGTGACACTAAATTTCTTAGCTACTTTTGGAGATGTTTATGGGCTAAGTTGGGGACTAAACTGCTTTTTAGTACTACATGTCACCCCCAAACTGATGGACAAACTGAAGTAGTCAATAGAACTTTGTCTACTATGCTTAGGGCTGTTTTGAAGAATAATAAGAAAATGTGGGAAGAATGCTGGCCTCATATTGAATTTGCTTATAATCATTCACTGCATTCTACTACTAAGATGTGCCCTTTTGAAATTGTATATGGTTTCGTACCTCGTGCACCTATTGATTTGTTGCCTCTTCCAACTTCGGAGAAGGTTAATTTTGATGCTAAACAACATGTTGAATTGATCTTAGGAATGCATGAGTTAACTAAGGAAAACATTAAGCGTATGAATGGTAAATATAAACTTGCTGGAGATAAAGGTAGAAAACATGTTGTCTTTGCACCTGGAGATCTTGTTTGGTTACATTTGCGTAAGGATAGGTTTCCTAATTTGTGCAAATCAAAGCTAATGCCATGTGATGATGGTCCTTTTAAGGTGTTAGAGAAAATGAATGATAATGCATACAAACTTGAGTTGCCTGCAGATTTTGGGGTTAGTCCCACTTTTAACATTATGGATTTGAAGCCTTAGTTGGGTGAGGAAGATGAACTTCCGTCGAGGACGACTTCACTTCAAGAAGGGGAGGGTGATGAGGACATCAATACCATGCTAACACCCACAGCCCCTGCTACTATTCATACTGGACCAATTACTAGAGCTCGCGCACGCCAATTAAATTATCAGGTACTTTCGTTTCTTCGTAATGATTCTAATGTTCATGAGAATATGATGCTGCCAAAATTGGATACATTTGTCTTGCTTACAAATGAAGGGCCTAGCTTGGACAAGACGGATGAATATTGGAGCAAGATCAAGCATGGAGATGATGGCACGCACAAGGGGAACAAAACAGAGTTACAAGTGATGATTTCACGATTTTGAAGCCACCATAATGAGTGCATGAAGCCTTGGACGAAATATACAAGATGCCACTTCATAAAATTTGTCCAGAGGCTATTATAGGTGATGCGCCACCTTATTATTGGGCCAGGCCCATGTAATTTCGAAATACTTGAGTATAGGCTGTTTTTAAAGTCTGTACATGTGGGGAAACAAGAGTTAGGGTTGGTTTCGGACTCCTCCTCCAAGGGCCAAGAAATTCCTCCCTCTTCCTCCATACATACAGCCCTTAGGGCGTCGTTTAGAATTTGGGTTTTGTTTAGATTAAAGTTCTCCATAGCTGCAATTTCGCGTACTTCATTTGTGTTCAACGACCAAACAAAGGCGTCACACAACCCCACCTTGATCAGTAAAGCTTTCCTCTTATTTTCGCAATATCCAGATTGCAATCTCAGTTTCTTGCTTGTTCTTCATTTGCTTCTAGGAAATAGACCCTCATGGTCAGGTTGATCATGCTCCGGCGTGGTCAATAACCTCTCGGAGTTGGTTTAGCGATTCCTAAGGCGTGATGTCTTCGCATGTTTGTAGTTGGATCATCAAAGTCTACTCCTCCGAAAACGATAATCACCATCTCATCGAAAGATGGGATACCCTCGCCTCTATCAACTTTCTACTCTATGTGAGGGGACCCCCCTTGGATCTAGATCTTAGAGTACTTGGTATTCTCCTTCTTATTCTTCCTCTAATATTCCTCCATAGCTTTTGTTGCTTTGGTGGGATTTGAGAGTGAGGGACTTGGACACTTCGTGTGCCTGTCATTGCATTAGTTGCATCAGTTTGAGTTCTCCACGGTGATTCGTGGAAGTGAAAAGCAGAGAAGTTTATCACTCTTGGGTGCTTGGTGTTACAAGGGATAGAGAGGGATTGGTGCAGAATATGATGTATGTATTATTGAGCCTCGAAGGTGAGTATATATGGAGTACAAGACTTGGAGGGCAAGACACCTCTCCTAGAGATAAGGTAGGAGACAGATTACAAATCCTAGACTACCAAATACATGTATCTCAAATATATCTCTAACATCCCCACGCAGTCGTATCGATAGCGTGGTGAACAATAGGAGCGTCGCGGATGGTCGGACTACAGAGAATAGTAGCTGACGGGCTGACATCCCCCCGCAGTCGTACCGGGAGCATCGTGGACAGTGTCGCGTCACGGACGCGTTGACTGTAGAGGAGGCTGACGAGTTGCTCAAGCGGATGATAACCCTTTGTGCCGTTGTGGATGTAGCCGAGAGCGTGGGGTGGTGTAGCCATGGTCGAGGTAGCTGTGCGAAGAACGTCATGGTCGATGTCAAGTCGGGGTAGCCGGTGCCGAGGAAGTCGTCGTGGAGCTGCGGGCACAAGGAGGCGCCGAGTTAGTCATAAGCGCATTGGTGTCGAAGTAGTGTTGCACCGGGAAGAAGACAATGTTGACGAGGCGTCACACCGGGTTTGCCAAACCCGGAGATACGTCGTAGATGAAGGCCCGCATCGGTGTTGCCAGCATCGGGCATGCGTAAACAGATGAAAACGAAGTTGACGAAGCGTCACACCAGGCTTGCCAGGCCCGGGGACACGCCGTGGATGAAGGCACACATCTGTTCTGTTAGCACTGGGCATGCGTAGATGAGGGACCTACACGAGTTGTGCGCCATTTTGAGGAGTCGGAGGGCCAGCAGAGAAGAAGACTCGACGACGGTTGCGGCACCAATCGGCGCAGGGCCGATGTCGCCAGCGATGGTCGGAGTAGACGAAGCGGTCAGGGAATAAAACGGCAAGTCTGATGACAGCCTGGTACTTGACGAAGACGGAGGGGGTGGACGGGCGGTGGTAGCTACATGGGTAGCAGCGGTGGCGGCCAAAGAAGAGCGGCGGCCTGTCGGCGGCGGTTCTCGAAGTAGGCGAAGAACCCGACAGCATGATGAAGGAGATAGTGCGACGCATACCATGGAAGGTCGATGTGTGATGACAGCGGAGTGGACCGCGGGCCGCAGCGCTTTGGCTCGAAGGGGCGACGCAGCGGCGGCGGGCAGGTCGGGGCGACGACGGGAAGACCTCGGGCCGGTGGCAGGGGCCGCGGTGGAGCACAGGTCGGTGCAACCGTGGGGACGGCCTCAGGCGGCAGCATGGATCACGTGCCACACTAACTACGGCCCGACGGGGTGATGCAGCGGCGACGAGAGGGTCGGCGCAGCCACCGGTATGGCCTAGAACGGACGCCTCGGGGCAGCATTGGACCGCGGTCTGCGACACTATGCTCGAAGGGGTAATGCAATGGTGATGCGGATCGATGCAGCCATGGAGAGAACCACAGGGTGGCGACGCTGCGGCACGACGGGGCGACATAGCGGCGGCCTGATGCTTCATCGGTGGAGAGGCGCACTGTACTCGGAACAATCTTCATGGAATTTCCGGAGGCACACACAACCGACGGGCCAGGTTGGTCGCCCGGCGTAGATGAGGCACATCGCGGCGGTGGGCGGGTGATCAATCCGATCGTGCGTGAGTTCTGGGATGCTGCTTGGTGGAGGCGTGGTGGCGGCGGAGTCCAAGATGAAGCCGACGATGACGGCGCAGCCGGCGAGTCCAACGCAGCCGTCCCAAGGTAACCGACAAGGCCGAGGCAGCTGATCCGAGGCAGCCAACGATGGGGCCACAGCCAGCGCGCCTGTGGTAGCCGGCAACAAGGCCGCACAGATGCGGCAGACACGATGGATGACAAAGAATCCCGGTCAGAGTAGGGCGGCGACAGGCGGTGCAGGGCGACGGGCAAGCTGACACGCGGATGACGGCAGGCCGTGATAGGCCACCTCGGCGCGTGTGGTTGTCGGCTCAGAGGAGAGGTCGGTCGGTCGCGCCGGTGTCGAAGTAGAGGCGCAATGGGTCGATGAGAGCGGCCAGCGACGCAAACCGGTCAAGCATAGATCGGAAAACCAAAAAGAAAAAATGCCGATCTAGGTGACCAATGGGAGAGAGAAACAACCCGGAGCAAGGGCTTGGGAAAAAAATACTCTCTAGGGCAGCCGGTCAACACGACCGGCAGACCAACCCTAGGTACGGGCGGTGCGGCCCCCTACGGCGGTCATGGAGACCGACCGCCCCGGAGGCGACGCACGGGTGCGAAAGCGGCAACGGCTAGGGTTTTGGATCGAGGTAAGGCTGATGCCATGTTACAATGGATAGATAGGGATTGTTGCGGAATATGATGGATGTATGATTGAGCCTCGAGGCTGAGTATATATTGATTACAAGACTTGGACGGCGGGACGCCTCTCCTAGAGATAAGGTAGGAGACGGATTACAAATCCTAGACTACCAAATACATGTATCTCGAATATATCTCTAACATTTGGTACCCTAAAGCTTGTTACTCTTGGGTGCTTGGGTGCCCTAGATGGTTGGTGGTGCTACATAGCTCAATCATTGTGGTGTAAAGCTCTAGGCTTACGTCGGGGTATGCAATTAGGTTGTGGAGATTGCCCCGAGCAATTTGTACGGGTTCCGGTGACCGCACCCAAGGGTTGCCAAAGTGGATGGGTTCGGTTACCACCCCCAAGGGTTGCCATTTGTACGGGTTTGGTGACCGCCCTGAAGTGTCCCTTAGTGGAATCACGACATCTTGCATTGTGCGAGGGGTGAGGAGATTATGACGGCCCTAGTGGCTTCTTGGGGAGCATTGTGCCTCCACACCGCTCCAAACAGAGATTAGCATCCGCAAGGCTACGAACTTCGAGATATATCGTCGTCTCCGCGTGCATCAGTTATCTCTTACCCGAGCCCTTCACATATGCACTTTACTTTGTGATAGCCATAGTGTTTCATATTACATATCTTGTTATCACATAGTTGTTTATCTTGCTTAGCATAAGTAGTTGCTGCACATAGGTGAGCCTAGTAGTTTTAGGTTATGTGCTTAACAAATTAAATGCTAGTTTTATTTCACATTTGTTCAAGCCTAAACCGTAATTATTTTAAAGCGCATATTCACCCCTCTAGGCGAGATCCATGATCTTTCGCCTATACCGGACGACCACCTGTTACGCTTGGCCGCCCGGTCCTGCCACACCGCCATCGCCGTCCGCGACAATGTCTTCGTCCCTCGAGCGGTGGAAGAGCACCTGAGGGCTGCGACAGCCTTGTCCCCCGATTACCTACCGCTCACGGGGTAGCAGCTCCACCTCCTACCGCACGATGCGCAATGCTGCTGCGGCCACTGTTGGCGGAGCCCTTGCAACGGCCTTGCCCTTGCCGGCATTGGAGGTCTCACTAAGAGACCACTCCTCGCCATACTTGCCAATCATGTTATCAAGGCGGTGGCGGCGCCTGGCATTCGTCTCACTAGTGGTGACGGAACGGCCGATGGCACACGCGGCAGTGAGGTCCGGGTCATTGTGAACCCATTCTGGCGTCGCATTGGTCTTGGTGAAAGAGGAGCGTCGGGCAGTGTTGCACCGGTTGTACCACGCCTGCTGCCGCGTCGTGTGCTCCTCCTTGTAGACTGCGGCCCTCGAGCCCAAGGGACCGCCTACACCGCTGCCTTTGATGTAATGGAGGATGGCCGCACACCTTCTTTATCGCCAGCGGCAACTCCTCCTTGATGGCTTGGCGGCGCTAGCGGCGTGCTAGCGAGGCGGGCCCTTCAATGCGCATGTATCGATTGTGTGTCGATGGTGACGCGGGCTCGTCCTTGATGCGACATCCAATCTGGATGCCCCGTACGTGGCTGCATGGGGGGAGGAAGGATCCTCATTGACCCGCCAAGGTGAGGACATCGGCTCCGGCTTGATGCGGTAAGGCGGCCGGGACGGTGGCACCTCCTTGAGCGCCCACTACGGTGGCGACGGGCCCGTCTAATGGAGTGAGCGCTCCGTCTTTTCCGTCAGAGCCGCCTCCGCGAGGAGGCGCGTCTGCCGCTCCGGTTGCCTCTGCGGCTTCTGGTCCTCCTCGTCGCTAAAGGAGATGAGGATCTCCTCCTTCTCAAAGGAGCCGAACGCCGAGGGACCCAGAGAGCATGGGCGGCATCGCCAAGATCGACCAGCGGATGAACTCCCTTCGCCACTGCCTGATGGCGTGGACCACCACGACTTCGACATCGCCACTGTAAGAGGAGGGGCTCATAGAGGTTGAAGATGGACTCGGAGAGGAGGAGGTGTGGATGTGCATTGCCAAAGCACGGCCTATATGATCGCGGCCAGGCCAACGGGCGGTCAGCCCGCTTCATTGCAGTGCAGCGACCGGAGTTGGTTTCTCGGGTCGCGGCGTCCGCATTGAAGCGGTGACGCCTGAGAGGTCGCATCCGTCAGCTTCGTTTTCATGTCCGCCACGTCGCTCGGGATCAATGCCGACCGCTGCATGGTCGAAGCCGGCATGAATGCAGAGCGGACGTTGGATGAAAAGCGCAGGAGAGGGCATGTGGGTGTTTCGGGAGAGACAGTGCAGTCAGACGCAGGCATGGCAATGGTGTGGGTGCCTGCATATCCCCTGTTTGTCACAGGTTTACGAGAAAAAAATGTCCGAACTGCCGGATGAATCAATACAGACCCACGTTAGATGGCACAACACATCCAAACCGCATGGTCAGGACATATGCGTATTGTTTGAGAGCCGGGGTCGAAGCTGGCCTAATTATTAGTTTAAATAGCCGCCACGAAGGTCAGCTTTAACCGAGCACATGAAGACAAATAAACTGAAGCTAACAAGGCGCCTCAAACGTCAGCATGCATGACCTTTCTGCGAACCTTCCACTCTTTTCCTGCTTGAAACAAGAAGTGCCAAGCAACTTAACATACATACATAAAATAAATATGTGTTCATGCACGATTGTGACTTGTGAGGGTTGACCAAGCTGACAGCTTTACGGATCCCCCGCTCCCCCTTCCCTTGCGCCGGCGGCCACTCCGGCCCCGGCGCCCACCAAACCCCCACCGACCTCCACTCAGGAGCCGGCGTCCTCTCATGGCCGAGCGGGTCTCTCTGTCGGCGGCCTCCTCCGACTTGCCGCCGTCCCCCCGCCCTAGGCCGGTTCTGCGTTCTCTCTTGGTGGTTCATGACATGGTCGGCATGGCGTGTGGTCCAATCATGCAAGGGGCGTTGGCTCGCCCCACGGCGCCGCTGGCGGCTGGGCGCTCGGACTGGCTGCCTGGGGGTGGGCGCGGGGCGCAGGAGGCGCGCCCACGGTCTCCGCCTCATCATGCCCAGGTTCGGCGCTCCCTGCCCGGCAGGTGGCTGGACATCCTTCCCTCCTACAGGCCGCCGCGGGGGCGTATCTCGGCGAGGCTCATCGGGTTCTGCTACAACCGTGGGGATGAGAGGCACATCTTCACCATGTGCACGAACCCGCCGGTGTGCGTGCGCTGTGGGGAGGCTGGTCACATCTCAAAGGACTGCACTTTGCCGCGACACCGCCCGCGCCCACGCAGCTTCTCTCCTAGGGATCGTCCTCGGCCTCCGCCGACGCTCCGCCCGCGCCTTCTGCCATCCCCGCCGGTTGTGGCCTCACCGGCTCCAGCCCTGGCTGGGCCGACGCTGCCGCCCCCTCCACCCGGTCTGCCTCCCTCGGGCGCGGTGAGGGTCGGGGAATCCTGGTGTCAGGTGGTTCGTGGTGGTTTTGAGTCGGTCACCAGTGTGGCTGGGCCGGGTTTCTCTGTGCCTTTTGCGCCAGCGGCGGCTCTGGAGCGTGGCGTGTCCTCAGGCGCCTCGCATGCCGTGGTGGAGGAGCAGATCGACTGTTGTTCCATGGTGTCTGGGCCGGACCTCTATGCTCTCGAGGTAGAGCTGGCGCGGGCGATGGTGGTCTCAGTGGTTGGCATGAGGCAGCAGGCAGATCTGGCGGCGGAGGCTGCCGCCATTGTGCAAGAGTTCAACTTGGAGCCGCTGGACATGTCGATTAGGGAGTTCTTTCCGAAGGATTTTTTGGTGCTCTGTCGTTCGGTGGAAATCAGGAACATGTTGATCAGGAGGGGGAGGGCTGGCACGCCGCAGTTTAACCTCCTGCTGAAGCCATGATCTCGCTGGGCTCAAGCGACGGCAATCTCTATGTCTTTCCTCGTCTCGCTGACCCTGCGAGGTGTGCCGGCGAACGCGTGGACTAGGAGGACGGCGGACACTCTGCTTCATGGCCTGGGCATTGTGGTCAAGGTGGTGGCGTCTACGGAGGCGAGGAATGACATGTCCGGCTTTCGGGTTTGGCTGGGTACTGATGATCCGGCGAGAATCCCTTCCCGTCGCATTCTCATCGTGGAGGAGACGGGCAGGAGGAGTGCTCGGGCCCTGAATGTGAGCACTGAGGCGGATGCACTATGGTATCCCATCTCCATTATCCAAGAGGAGGGCGCCGTCAGGTTGGGGCCGCGTGTTGGTGCGTCGGCGCCACCCTCAGATGGAAATGGCCGCGGTGGGCCTGGTTCGGGTGGTGCGCGTGGAGGCTGTGGGCCTACATCTGCGGCTGGCCAGGAGCGGGTGTTTCCTTATTCCAATGGCTCGCCGGCGGCGGCCGCTTCGACGGGTTTGGCGCCTGTTCTGGGGCGTCAACGGTAGCTTAAAACTGGTCTTCGGAGCAGTCAACAAAGGCAGGAATGTGGTGGCCCAGGGGTGGATGACTCGGCCTGCGCCATCATGGCGCCAGGCGATTCAGAGATCAGCTCGGTTGGCTCGGTTCCGCCGCTGGAGGCTGACCCTGAGGGAGGAGGAGTTGGTAGCTGGGACCCACCCTCTGCGAAAAGCGTTGTGGGCCCACGGAGGGGTCCAGTAGTACTGACGATGCCATCTGGCTCTTTGCTGGCCGGCAGTGGTGGGGATCCAGGGGTGGCATGTGTGTCTCTGTAGGCCGACAAAAGTGGGAAAAGCGCTCTGCAACCAATGGAGGGGCAGGATCCGCCCGCCCCGCCTGGGACTTCGCGAGTCGTCCGGTTCGAGCAGTGGGCCATTCCCATGCAGGAGGGGGTTGCGACAAGCGCGCAGGCTGGAAACAGTATACACGCGCGGACCGAGGAGGATTTCGGTGGTTCAGTTAGTTCGCGATTGGCGGGATCGTGGGCCAAGGAATCCGATGCGAGTGGGCCCGTGGTGCATGCAGATGGGACGTGCCCATGCACGCAACATGGTAGGGAGGGCTGGTTCTCGGTGAGTTTATCCGATCAGGCTGCTTCGCCAGCGGTCGCGGCAATTCCTCCCCTGACCCAGCCCTCGCCCCAGGAGCAGGTGGCACTGATTTGCTCGGAGCTGAGGCAAGCTCTATCTCCGTTGCTGTCGCAACCCATGACCAGGGCTCCTCCTCAGAAGATCAGGAAGCCTAGGCAAAAGCGGCTGCCGGTTTCCTCCCCGCGGAGGAGCGTGAGACTTGCCAAAGGAGGACGTGGATCAAAAGCAACCAAACAACAATCTCTGCTTATCAGGAAGCTGTGTCTCGCGCGTGAAGGGGACCAAATCATGAATGAGGCTCTGCAGGCCTACGTGGACCTATTGGACAAGCCACTGGTGGAGAGCCACGTCAAGGCTATTCTAGCTTTGTTTGGTTGGGACTCGTCGGCGCTTCCGTTGGTCGGGGAAGACGTCGAGGTGGTAAGGGGTGCGTAGGGTTACGGCGCACCTAGATGGTAGTGGTGGGTCTTCATCATGGCTACACAACCCCCGAAGTTGATAGTGTGGAATGTGTGTGGGCTTAATTCCCCGGCACGTCGTAGCTCAGTCTTTCAGGTAGCTGAGGCAGCTCGTGCTAGCATTGTGTGCCTTCAAGAAACCAAGATGGAGATCATAATGAACAAACTTGTTAAGCAATGCCTGGGTAATAGACTTGAGGATTTTTACTATGTGCGAGTTATCGGCACGCATGGTGGTATCCTTCTAGCATGGGATAGACTAGTAGTCTCGGCCTCTAATTGGCATGTTACGGCAAACACACTCACGACCCTCTTCAAGCAAGATGGAGAGGCCTTGTGGTGGTTGACGGGAGTATACGGGCCACAAAGTGATGTGGATAAGGTGGAGTTTCTTCAAGAGCTGAGAGAGGTGCGGGACCTTCACGTGGGACCATGGACAGTCGTGGGGGATTTCAACCTTTTGGTTAATCCGGTGGACAAGAATAGATTTCGGGCTTTGCTCAATTCCTTGGAGCTCAAGGAACTATACTTAAATGGCAGAAGATACACATGGTCGAATGAGAGGAGAAACCCCCACCTTGGAGAAAATAGATCATATCTTCGTTACAAACTCTTGGGAGGACATCTATCTGCGCACCCTATTGACGGCTATGGGCTCGGTAGTCTCGGACCACTCCCCTCTTTTGGTGGATCTTGACGCGGATTTTTAGTTGGGCAAGCGCTTCAAATTTGAGAGTTTCTGGCCAAAAGCCGAGGGCTTCCTCGATACGGTGCATGAGACATGGCAGGCTGTTCCATTGGTGGGAAACCCGTTCGCGGACCTGGACAATAAGTTACACGCTACAACTAAGGCTTTGCAGAAATGGAGTGATAGATGGATTGGGAATATAAAGCTCCAACTAGCTTTGGCAATGGAGATCATCGGACGGTTGGACAAGGCGGTGGAATCTAGGCATCTGTCGGATCGTGAACATGGGCTCAGGAAGCTGCTTAAGAAGAAACTATTGGGCCTCTGCTCGCTGGAGTGGTCGATTGCAAGACAAAGATCGTGAGTTGTGCAACTCGAGGAGGGGGAGGCGAACACGGCATATTTCCAGCGCCAGGTGAGGTACACGCAAAAGAAAAACGTGATCACGTCGCTTTCACACAAGGGTGTGTTACACACGGGGCAGGATAGCATTGCATCGGTGGTGGACACTTACTACGACGGATTGTTTGAGTCTTCGGTGCATAGGATGGCCTCGACCAACCTGGACATGCTAGACCTGCCGTCCCTGGATCTCACGCATCTCGAGGCTCCTTTCTCAGTGGATGAGGTCGAGAGGACAATCAAGTCAATGCCACTTGACAAGGCACCGGGTCCGGATGGCTTCACAGGCCGCTTCTTCGTCTCATGTTGGCATATAATCGGGGAGGACTTTATGAAGGCGCTTCATCAGTTCCATGGTGGTGACATGAGGGGGCTGGCGGCCATTAACAAGGCGCTTATCTCCCTCCTTCGAAAGGTGCATGGGGCAGTGGATATTAAGGATTTTAGGCCACTACGCCTAATTAGTGGACCTGTGAAAATCTTTGACAAGATACTCGCCACCAGATTGGCGGACGGTCTACCGCGGTTGGTGGAGCATCACTAGAGTGCCTTTGTGAAAGGCCGCTCGCTTCATGATAACTTTATGCTGGTGCAATGCATGGCTAGGAGACTCCATGCTTTGAGAAATCCGGCAGTCCTACTGAAACTCGATATCTCAAAAGCTTTTGACACCATCCAGTGGCCTTTTCTGCTCGAGGTTTTGCGGAGATTGGGTTTCGGAACCAAATGGGTAACGTGGATGTGTGGACTGTTGGCCACATCCTCCACTAGGATTATGGTGAATGGGTTGCCGGGAAGACCGATCCTGCCGTGCCAGGGCTTCAGGCAAGGGGACCCGTTGTCTCCTATGCTCTTCATACTTTGCATGGAACCGCTTCGGGAACTCTTCCACTACGCCACAGAAAAAGGGATGCTGGCGCCTTTGGTGCGGTCAGGTCTCAAGCTGCGGGTTTCCATGTTCGCAGATGACGTGGTCGTTTTCTTCAAGCCAAATGAGTTGGAGGCGTGAACTTGTGACGCTGTGTTGCAGCTTTTTGGTCAGGCTTCAGGCTTGGTGGTGAACAGAAACAAGAGGATGATTATGCTAATCAGGTGCTCCTCGGACGAGCTGGACTTAGTTACAAATACCTTGGGCTGCCCCTCGGGCGCCTTCCCCTGCAAGTACCTCGGCCTCCCTTTAACTCTGAGAAAGTAAACGGCGGCACAGCTCCAAGGTTTGGTAGACAAGGTGGGAGATGCACTGCCATTATGGAAGGCCGCATTACTGCCTAAAAGAAGTCGGCTGTTGCTTATACAGTTGGTGCTTTGCGCAATCCCGGTGCACTCCATGTTAGCGATGGATCTACCAGCTAAGACAATATCGGCGCTAACCAAAATTTGTCGTGGGTTCCTATGGTGTGGCAAGAAAGAGGCACATGGTGGAAACAGCTCGGTAGCCTGGGAGGTGGTGAGCACGCCCAAATGGGCGGGAGGTCTGGGAATAGCGAACTTGAAATGGTCAAACAAAGCGCTTCAAGCACAATGGCCTTGGCTGCAGAAGTATGACAAACAAAGACCATGGGTAGAATTCCAAATCAGTGTTCCGACAGAGGCAAATGCTCTGGTGCAAGCGGCAACGATTTCGTCCGTTGGCGACGGTAAATCCACAATCTTCTGGGAGGATAAATGGTTGGATGGATCCAGGATAGGCGACATGGCACCTCTGATCTATGACAGGCTCCAACAAAGAATTAGGCAGTCCATGAGGGTCTCGGAGGCACTCAACAATAACAGCTGGGTAGCAAGCATTGGAACAGAACTGTCGGTGGAATCTTTACTTCAATTCATGAGGCTCTGGTCGAGAGTGGTGGAGACGCAGCTCTTGGAGAATATAGAGGACACAGTGCGTTGGAGTTGGGAGAGTAACGGTCAATTTTCGGCGCATTCGGCCTATGCAGCGAGGTTTTTGGGCATGGAAGTTTCTCCGAAGGCTGAGTTCACGTGGGACTCCAGGGCTCCGCTTCGCTGTCGTTTCTTCTCATGGCTTGCCCTAAAGAACAGATGCTGGACCTCTGATCGGTTGGCCAGGCGTGGACTACCCCATCAAGACTCATGCCCTTTGTGCAGCCAGGAGGAGGAAACCATCCAACACCTCCTTCTAGGCTGTGTGTTTGCGAGGCAGATTTGGCAGTGGCTGGGAGCGATGATGGGCCTCGAACCCCTCGTTGGTTACCCCAAGTGGAAGGTGTAAGATGCAGTAAGTAGAAGTGTTTTCCCCTAGCAAAGATGCCAAGGATCGAATCCCTAGAGACTCTTAGGTTCAACAAGTAGGTGTCAATTGCTAACGGCGCAATTAGCAATCAACGTGGACCTGCACACAGATACAAATAACTTTGCTCCCAACGAGTACAGAGAGGTTGTCAATCTCTCCGGCCTTGTAGTTCACAAAGGGTTAAAAGCAATATGATAGTAGTGATAGATAGTGTTTTGCAATAGTAAATAAATAGCGAAAAGTAAATAGTGGGTGTGATCAATGATGGTAATATGGACCGGAGTCTCATGATGTTCACTAGTGATGTCTCTCTCCCAAAAGATGATAAAACAGCTATGTGAGGTAAACAAATTACAGCTGGGCAATTGACAGGACCACGAACGCAAACCAATGCTGACTACATTGCAAGAAAGGTTGAGGTTCAAAGCATGGGCGGTACGCCAAAGTAAGTAGACCGAAATCCATCAATATCTACTACTAATCATCCACATTGAGATATCTATCCAGAACATCTCGTTGGTATTAAGTTGCGAGTCCCACCCATAGTGTAAACTCAATGCAACAGACAACTGCATTAAAAGAACTTTGCGTAAAGTAAACAATCCTTGCACCCGCGGGCACAAGCACCGTTGTTTTCCCCCTTGTGGCAACAACACATCCCCTAGACTCATGTTTCTGTCACTCAAGCTAGTCATCGAGGGGCATGAACCCACAATCAAGCATAACGTTCCCTCTTGGAGTCACTACCTATTACTCGGCCAAAGCAATAAATAACAACGGAGAACATGCAAGAATTACTTATGAACTAAAATATAAAAGAGGTGAATCAAATATATTACTCAAGATCAATCTGAACATAATCTCATAATCCATCGGATCCCAGCAAACTCAACATAGCAACAGCATAAGGATTACATAGGTGCCTCGATCATGTAGGGCAGCTCACGAGGACTAATTAGTGAAGCACAAGAACGGGAGGAGAACATCACATAGCTACTGGTCATGGACTCATGGTCCAAGGGAGACTACTCACGAGTCATCCGGGAGGCGTCCATGGTTGTGGAGAAGCTCCCGGTGGTGATCCTCCCCTCCGGCAGGGTGCCGGGAAGAGTTCTCCTGGTGCTCCCGATCTTGGAAGCGGCGGCGGCGGCGGAACAGAGATGGGATCGCGAAAAGAAGTCCTGTTCTGAGGGTTTCGGAGAGTCCTTTAAATATATGCCAAAGTAGGGCACCGGGGGAGCCTCGGGGGGCCCAGGCGCCCCCCGGCGCGGCCCAGGGGGGGCGCGCCCACAGGGCGCCTGGAGCCCCTGTGCCCCCCCCCCCAGGCTGCCCTTCGGACGCAGTGTTGTTTCCGTATCGCTGATTTTTTTATACATTTTTTCTGGATTTTTCTTGGCAGTTCTCGAAACGTGAAAACCTGAAATACAAAAACAGCCGAAAACAGAAACTGGCACTGGGGTGCACTGGATTAGTAAGTTAGTCCAAATATGATCAAAAGTGTATGGAAGTGTATGAATATCATAGCAATATCACCCAAAAGTGGCATGGAGCAAGCAGAAATTATAGATACGTTTTGGACGTATCAAGCGATCACAAGCAGACCGAGTTTGGAGCCACTGGTAGGCGAGGAGTTACGCGAGTGGTGCATTAGGCAAGATTCGGTTGGGCAGAACAAGAAAGCAACAAGAGCAAAGTGCCTATTGGTAATGTGGTCGATTTGGAAGCATAGGAATGACGTTGTGTTCAACGGCGCAACACTTTCCCTTTCGAGAGTGAGGCAGATGATCATGGAAGAGGCCCGGCTATGGGATAAGGCAGGATTACTTAAAGGTGGAGACGATGGAGTACCGGTAGATGGAGAGGTAGCGAGGTGGGAGGGCAAGAATTAGAGTACAAAGGGTTTGGTAGTGTCGGTAAAACCGGCATGTATATACTTCATGTAAATATGACTTTTGTGGAGTCTTTCCCCTCCTTCTTTAATGAATGATACGCATGCTTGTGCGTATTCGAGAAAAAAAAGATTGTGAATTGTGTGTGCTTCGTTCAATATGAAGATGATGTTGTTAATTTTGGCCTCTCCGGCAACACAATATGGAAATCTAATCAGGACATGCCATTGGGCTGCTTGTATCAATCAAAAAGATAAAAAGAAGGGGGAAAACCCGATAAAAGCATATGTGACCAACTACACACATCAACACCATGCACTGTCCTTGACGACATACTAACCCATGTTCAAGAATTCATCCGATTAACCGGTTAACTTGCCGATTAATCCCTACTCGTAGGGTCCCTGAGTAGAGGATAACTCAATAAATCGTCCGATTAATTGATTAACTTGCCGATTAGCCTATTAATCCCCTACTCAACCGAGCAGCTACAAGTTAACGATTTCCTCAACAACTATACTAACTAAGAGGAAGGTTCTCTCAAAGCAACGCTTCTAAAATAGAGGTGTTTCTCCCCTATAGTCCAGGGTTTTGCCGCAATTAGAGGATAAAGGTTCGAAAATGCCAAATGAAGACCGAGCCCTATGGAGATCTTAATTTGAAAACTTCAAAATTTAATCCTCTTAGTTAAAAAAAACCCTGAAAACTACACATATACTTAGAGACATAATGTACATGTGTGTGAATTTTCAGGTCGAAATACATTACAATGACAGCTATACAGAAAAACAAACCTAGGGTCTTTTAGCATAATATGTACTATTCATCTGCAAATTAAATGGTTTTGTCTTTTTTCGGCTTGCAGTTCAAGATGTTTCATCCTGAAATTTTGCACACATGCACATTACATCCTTATATACATGTGTATTTTTTTGGCCCACCTGTTTGAACCAACAAATGCCAAAAAAGGTTTTCGGGAGCTCCTATCCGATGCTTACGACGCCAAATTGTGGCTATAATGGTTGCAAGGACATTTCTGGGGCGACCCTTTAAGGCGCTCGCTCACATTATTCTCTTCCCTCGCTCGCTTAACCTTGGCACTCCCTTTCCAATGAACAGGTTCAAGAAAACCATCTTATGCTTTTTTATACATCAAGAATTCATACAGTCAAAAAATTTGTTCAAATGTTTGGAAATGTCATAAAAGGATCAAAATCCAAAAACTGCTTTCAAATTAGGAAAAATTGATTTTTTTAAACCATTCACAAACTTGAAGCCTTTCATTTTTACAAAATTTGTTTGCAATTGGTTTTAGGGTTTAGCAGCAGGCGTCAGTTATGGAAAACCATATTAGGCGCAGCAGGCGTCAGTTATGGAAAACCCTTGTGACGCACATTGCGTCAAGCTGTCGAAGCTTCGCACAGGGTTCACGCGCGAGCGACGCGATATGGGCCGGCCCAGTAGCGGTTAGCATAACTAGGGGCGGGTCGTTCCTCTCGGTTTTGGGAAACTTCTAGAAAGTTCCCTGAATCGTTTTTTTTCTGTTGTTTTTTGTGCCAGGTTTCTTTTAGGTTTTTTATTTTTCATTTATTTTCTCTTCTATTTTTCTCGGTTTTGGTTTCTATCTTTCCTGTTTCTTTCTTCTTTATTCATTTCTTTCCTTTTTCTGATTCTTTCTTCAAATTTTCTTAAATTTTTAAAAATGTATATAATTCAAAATTGTTAGAAACTTTGAAAATATGTTTGGGGTTTTCAAAAAATGTTTGCGGTTTCTACAAAATGTTCAAAATTTTGAAATAATAATCGTTTTTTCAGCAAATGTTAGCTTTTAAAATATTGATTGGGATCTTAAAAAAAATCCAGTTATTCTAAATTTGTTCGGCATGTTATGGTTCAAATTTTTTACAACTTTCCAGAAATTTCCAGAATGTCAAAAATCATTTATTCACAAAATGACAGGGAATTTAAGAAAATGTTCTCATTTTCATAATGTGTTCACGTGATTTTATTTTATTTTTAATCGCAAACTCAAAATATGTTCGAGGCATTTAAAATATGTTCCAATTTCTCAATTCTGTTTCATAAATACGAAAATATTCTTCAATTTCAGAATGGTTCCAGAGTTTATAATTTTGTTTACCTATTAAAAAATATTCATGTTTTCCGCATTTTCGAAAAAAATTGTATTTTGAACAAATTGTTTCATAACGTCAAAAAATGTTCGTGTTTAGAAAACAAATCTTCATGATTTTCAAAAAAATATCATAATTTTATCGTTTTTTTTAAATGTTCACGAATTTGGAAAGTGTTTGTGTTTCACAGAATATTCCGTTTTTCGTAAAAAATATTTTCTTTCGGAATCCCTGAACTAAGTCGGATCTGCGCAGTGTGTCTAGTGCTTTTATGCCTGATGCTATGATATAGTCATATACGACTGCTAGGACAAGTTGGTAGGTACACGTCATCTAGATCACTCGATCATGTGTTAGAATCCTTGTGGTTGCAATTATTATTTTGAGCAATGTGTGCATCGCGATTCAGCTAGTTGATGACGCCCGTAAACAAACTGCCCTCTGTGAAACAACAGTAGTTAACAGTAGAGCTAGCTTAGTGCACTTCTGCCACCACCAAAACAGAGCTAAGACACCCCTCCAAGCAGCGCGGATGGGGTTTGAAATCGAGCCGTTGGTGCTGCTCGCTGGAGGCGACGGCGGTGTCCCCTGCGATGGGGTGGCGAGCGGGACGGCCGCGCCGCTTTGGCCGTGGGACTGCGTTGCGCCGGCGTGCGGGGCCTCGCCTGACCCCCTCCCGCGGGTGGGTGGGGGAGCGTGCGCCGGGGCGTCACGGTCTGCGGGGTCGCCGCCCCCGTCGAGGGGATGGACGGTGGTGTGTCACAGCGGTGGCTCCCCACGCGGCTGCTCTCCTCGGGCGGTGGTTGAGGCGTCGGTGGGGGCAGCGTGTCCCTCCGGCCAACGGGCGACCCGGTTCTGGGCCCTGGCGGAGGAGGACTCAGATGCGGAGGTGGAGTCGTCGACGGTGGGGGATTGCTCTCCGTCGGGGGGTGCGGCGCGCAAGATTCCGGCGGGGCCGACGGTGGGCGACTTCGTGGCCTTTGCTACGGCGGCGCCACGGGCGGCGCGGTCGCCGGCCCGGCGTTTTGCCCCTGGTGACAAGGGTCCCCGTGCCTTGGCGCGGCGGATCTGGCTGCCGTCGGTGCCCTCTGGATCTGGGGGGCGGGCTGCGATTGGTGGCTCCTGCCGGCCCTCGTCGGCGGCGAGGACGCCGCTGGTCGTCCCTGGGTCTTCCTCCGTGGAGTGGCCGGAGATGCGGCCGCCTGCTCCGCCTCCGGCGTCGAGCTCGGCGGCGCTGTCTTGCGTCGGAGCGGGGGAGCGGACGGTGGCTGGCCTGCGGGACGGGCCCGGTTCTCTTCCCGGGCTGGGTGGGCTGGATGGGCCTGCGCCTGTGGACCGGGCCGAGGGGGTTTGCCTGGTCTCCGGGCCGGCTGCCTCGCTCTGTGGCCCCTCGTCACGCGGTGCGCTGGTTGGGCCTGTGCGATCGTTTCAGGGTGGCCTCCCCCGGCCCCCTCGGCCACGAGCTGCTCGGCCCGCGTCGGAGTTGGGTGGGAGGTATATATGGTTGCGACGAGGGGGTCTGGATCTCCACTTAGGGTTTCCAGCCACTCCTCTTGAGGTGCGGCGATTCGCTCACTACGCTCGCATCCTCAAACCTCTCGCCCCCCCCCTCCCCTCCTTCGTCCCTTTGCGGCGGCGGTGATGGGCGACCGGAGAGCGGAGAAGCGCCCTTTGGCTGACGCGGATCCGGAGGCCGAACGGCGGCGGGAGCTGGAGCTTCGGGACAAGGCCAAGCGTGCGATGAGAGACCGCTCGGATGGGCGAGACGGCCGGGCTCGGGCTGTGGGGGCGCGCGAGCACGGCGGGCGCGAGGGGGATTGGGGTCCCCCTCCCCCATGGTGGATCCAACAACAAGCTAGGAAGAACAAGAAGAACAGCTTCCAGCGCCGGCGCGCGCTGGAGAAGAATCCAGATGGGCCTCTCCATGCGGGGGCAGCATGGAGGCACCGCCGCCCACGAAGCCTAGGGCCACCCCAGATCCGGCGGGTTTGGCTCCTCCTGGTGCTTCCAAGGGCACGGCGGCGGAACCCATTCCGGTGGAGGAGACCCCGGAGGTGGAGTGCTTCAAGTGCGGCCGCCTCGGGCACTACCAGTCAAAGTGTAGGTTCAAGCCTCTTTGCGTGCTTTGCAAAGAGGAAGGACACGCTTCGGCTAACTGTCCGACGCGGGGGCGGCAACTCCATTTGCAGATTATGGGGAGTGCCATCTCAGGTGAGGGCTTTTTCTGCCTGGAATACGACGACGACGACGACGAGTTGGAGACGCCCATCGATGAACGCATCAAGAACGCGGCGATTCTTTCTGCTGAGCCAGGGAAGCTGACGCTCCTAATCCTCAAACAAGAACTAAAGCATATGGTGGCTTCCGATTGGGACTGGCAGGTGACTCAGGTTGGGGATGACGATTTTCTTGTGGTTTTTCCTTCTGCTGACCTTCTTCACATGGCCAAGACTAGTGGCAAGCTCTTCCTCTCTATTCATGACATAACCGCAAGGGTGCGGGATATGCTCCATGATGAGATCCAACCTATGTTGATGCCAGAGACCTGGGTCCGTCTCTACGGCATCCCGAAAAAGCACAGGCGCGAAGATCGCATCAAGGAGGGCCTTCGGATGCTTGGGCGGCCAATTGTGGTAGATGAACTTTCGCTGATCAGGTTGGGGCCTGTTCGGATGAAATTAGCATGCCGTGCGCCAGAGAAGCTAAATGGTGTTGTGGAGGTGTGGTTCAATAGTGAAGGGTACCAAATCAAGGTGGAGCGGGAGGTTCTTCCTAAGCGCGGTGGCGAGCGATCTCAATTGGCGGTGGCAGCCCCTATCCCCCCCCAAAATCACGGCGCCGGCCAAGGGGCCGTGCGCACAACAGCCTCCATCCCTGGGCTCCATCCCCAGCGGCTCCGGTGGGGCGCGTGTGCCGGGCCAGGCCAAGGAAGCTTTCCCTCCTCTACCCGTGGCTGCGGACGAACCTGATGAGAGTTTGCATGATACCTCCATCGACACTGAAACGTGGGAGAAGCTGGGAGCTTTGACCTCTGAGGTTGGGGCCATAGGGTTGTCAACCCAAGATACGGCCGTTAGCGTTCCCCCGCTTGCTCGGTCGCTGGACAACTCCTTCAATGAATACGGGTCTAACCTTGAGGCTCTACCTCTGGCTTGCAAGGATGGAGCCGGGTCGGCTAAGCTGCCTCCTCCCACCTCTAACACTTTGATCGATGATACGGAGCTGGTGGTGCTTGGGGACTCTGAGCTGACTCCGGGCCCTCGTCGGGGATCGAACAGTGCGGGGCGTCAACATAAGAAAACGGCGGGCCGGAAGCCGTCATCCAAAGCTACATCGACGGTGGTGGCGGGGAATCCTTCGGAACTCGGCGGGGAGTTGGGGGCGGCTCTCGGTGCCACCGGCACCAACAGCAAGGCCAAGAGGTCGAAGGCGACGCCGGTGGCGCAACGAGCTCCTAGTGCCCGTGCCAAGGCCAAGCTGGGCGAGCTCTCTTCCTTGGAAAGCGCACAGCTTCGCATCGCCGACAAAAACATGGAAGCTACAGGTAACCCTGCTCCCTCTTTCCGTATTCTTAACGCTTTCTCCGACGAGCATCTTGCGTCCATTCTTGACGATTCGGGTGTTTCTATCCCCAACCTCCCCGGCGAGCTCATCTCTTTGCTCCGGGCTCGGGAAGAGGCCCAGGCCGCATTGGCTGAGGCTGCAGCCAGTTGCGCTGCGGCTGACCATCTTGCTACCATGCCAGTAGGGGCTGGTGAGGTAGCTGTGCCCGGTGAGGATACACAGACTAGGGAAGTCTCTGTTCCTCCTTCTTCATCGCTGGCTCCGCAGGGTCGGGGACAGTCTAAGAAGCGAGTGGCCAAATCGATCACCTCTAGAGGTGTTCTCCTGCGTAACCGCGTGATCTAGATGCGGTTCCTTTTTTGGAACATTCGGGGCTGCGGCCATGCGGGCCGTCGCACCCAGCTTAGGGAGTACATAGCCAAGGAACGTATTGATTTTATTGCCCTCCAAGAAACGATTAAACTTGACTTCTCGCACAGAGACCTTCTTGCTTTCGACCCTCTCCAGCGTTTTGAGTGGCACTGGTTACCCTCCTCGGGGCACTCCGGTGGCATTCTTATGGGCTGTAGTCGTGATATCTGCGAAGTGCTGAATTGGGAGGTGAGGACGTTTTGTCTTGTTGCTACTACTAAACACAAGGGTACGGGGCTCACTTGGGTGACCATCTGTGTCTACGGCCCAGCTAACCATGAGCGATCCCATGAGTTTCTCCTCGAGTTATCTTCGGTTGTGGGAGCTAAACGGACCCTCAATCTGCCAGTGGTGGTTGGGGGGGATTTCAACTTGATCCGCTCGGGTGCGGACAAGAACAACAACAATATTGACTGGACAAGGGTTTCCATGTTCAATCAGGCGATTGCCTCGGCTGTTCTACGTGAGGCGGCGCGAACCGGAGCGAGGTTTACGTGGACCAACAAACAAACCAATCCGGTTCGGAGCATCCTGGACAGGGTTTTCTTCACCCCCGAGTGGGAAACCCTGTTCCCCCTTTGCTCGCTGGTGGCAGAAACGCGCATTGGATCGGACCACGTGCCTCTCATCTTCGCCTCAGGGGAGGAGACGATTTGCCGCAGCCAGCGCTTCTACTTTGAAACGGCCTGGTTCGAGTCTGAGGGGTTCGAACAACTGGTCCGTGAGCGATGGGCTCTCATCTGCTTGGCCTTGGGTCAGCAAAGGGGCCCGGCTGAGCTGTGGACCGCCGCGGCGACCAAGCTCCGATCTTTTCTTCGTGGCTGGGGGGCCAATCAGGGGAGTGATTCTATGAAAGAGAGAGCCAGGATCACGGAGGAGATCGCTAACCTCGACCTGGAAGCAGATCAACGTCTTTTCTCTGAATCGGAGTGGGCCTATCGATACGCTCTGGAAGACCAAGTTCTTGCTCTCCTCAGAGCCGAGGAGGAATATTGGCGCCGTAGGGGCGGTGTCAAATGGGTGACGAAGGGTGATGCTAACACGTGATATTTTCACGCTTTTGCGAACGGACGGAAAAGGAAAAGCACTATCCTCCGGCTCCAATCCATCTCGGGGCTGTTACTCTCTCAGGACCAAATCTCGGCGCACATATATGAGTTTTTCACTGACCTTCTGGGGACTGCGAATGACAAACCCCTTTCCCTTCGCGCGGACCTGTGGGAGGCCGCGGATATGGTGTCCCACGAGGAGAACAATCGGCTGGCCCTTTCCTTTCTCCCCGAGGAGATTGATCAGGCGCTATCGGATATGAAGAACGACACGGCGCCCGGCCCGGACGGATGGCCCGTGGAGTTCTTTAAGCGCTTTTGGCCCATCCTCAAGCACTTATTTTACGCGATTGTGAATGGTTTTGCCTTAGGCACAACTGACCTCTCGCGCCTTAACTATGGGGCCATCAGTCTTATCCCAAAAGTTAAAGGGGCAGACAATATTAGGATGTTTCGCCCGATAACTCTCATAAATGTCCCCTTTAAGATTTTTGCTAAGGCTTATGCCTCTCGCCTCGCTCCAATTGCCCAAAGGATCATTAGCCATAGCCAAACGGGTTTCCTTAAGAATCGTAACATCCTAGAGGGACCGATCGTCCTCTTGGAAATCGTACACGAGCTCAAAAGGACTAAAGCCAAGGGTGTGCTCCTTAAGCTCGATTTCGAGAAGGCCTACGATCACGTGAACTGGGCCTTTATTCAGGAAGTCTTCCTCAAAAAGGGTTTTGAGGCAGGTTTTGTGCATAGGCTTATGCACCTAGTTTCTAGTGGTCGTACGGCTGTTACTATTAACGGAGTGATGGGTAGGTTCTTTCGTAATAAAAGGGGTCTCAGACAAGGTGATCCGAGCTCTCCCTTGATCTTCAATTTCGTGGTCGATGCCCTATGTAATGCCCAGGATGGGACTATACATCCTACGTGTCGAGGCACGACTTAAAGGTATAAGCCCATCCTAGAATGATCTCAAGTTTGGTATCTTTGCACGACTCATGTAAAAGAGGGATTAAATTGCAAAAGGAGATAGTTGGCTTACACTCGCCACTTCACACAATACATTACATAAGCAAAACATCATTCAAAACATCACAACCCGACTACGGGTGAAGATACAAAGAAAGATACCAAAACAACAAAAAGCCACAGGTCAGGATCGAATCCTAGTAGAAACCACTACTGAACATCGAAATGTCACAAACAAACGGCCACTCTCTTCATCGAGCTCCCAGTGAAGAACTTGAACCAGCTCCTGCTTCAAACTCGGCTGAACCTGCATCTGGTGTTGTAGTATCTGTGAGCCACGAGGACTCAGCAATCCCATAACCATGGGTAACAAGACTAGCAAAGCTTTAAGGGTAGGAAGAGGTAAAGTGGTGAGGCTGCAGCAGCGACTAAGCATAATATGGTGGCTAACTTACGAGTACCAGAATAAGATGAGAAGCTACGCAAACGGTCGCAAAAGGAGTGATCGCTAAAGATCCTAACTACATACGGTCAAACATAACCCCACCGTGTTCTCTTCTCAAAGTGAAAAGAGACAGTCACGGTTACTCACACAGTTGTGTGTTTTACTTCGGATCATCTGTCAAGTTTTCTACAACCGGACATTAACAAATTCCAATCTGCCACATAACCGCGGGCACGGCTTTCGAAAGATCATAACCCTGCAGGGGTGTTCCAACTTAGCCCATCACAAGCTCTCACGATTAGCTGAAGTGATAAATATAATATCATCACCCCTTATCTTAGGGAAAATCCGATCAGGCTCGGCATCCCGGTAGCACAAGTCATTTCGACAATGGTAAAACAAGTCCAGCAAGACCTCCCGGCGTGCCGACACCCTGATAGTAGCCGCGCGTATCTCGTCTCAGGCCACATCCGGATGAGCAGTACGTACAGATACCGAAGACCCCAGCGAACTGGGTGGTATCCGCAAGTGGCTCTAGTTTGGGACCAACACCATCAGCACTGGCCCCCCTGCTATGTAGAATTAAGAATCCTCGGGTAGCGCTAACTCCCTATGCAAAATTAATTAATTAATTAAGTTGTTATTATGAGGCAAAATAAAACCAATGTTGGGCCTTGCTGGAGGAGTTTTATTCAAAGTCGAACTGTCAAGGGGTCCCCATCCACCCATCGTGTAAGGAACGCAAAATCAAGGAACATAATGCCGGTTTATCGGCGCCTAAGGTGGCATGAGTGGAACAAAACACCGAGCAAAAGGCCAAGCCTTCCACCCATGCCCAGTATATAGGTGTGTTAAATTATATTAATAGATATTGTGATATAACCAACATCAAGTTCCCTCTTGGAACGAACTTCATCTTCACCTGCAACTAACAACGCTATAAGAGGGACTGAGCAAGCGAGGCTGAGCAAGCGGGTAACATAGCCAAACAGTGGTTTTGCTAGGAAGGTGTCAAGGTTAGAGGTTTCATGGCAACAAGGAGAGGCTGACATAAAAGATGGGTATCGCGACATGTAACGATAGCATCGAGACAACTAAGCATGGCAATGGTAGTAAAGGTATCCAAGGGTATGATCATCTTGCCTGGGATCCCACAAGGGAGAAGAACGGATCCATGAAGTAGACGGAGCAACACAGTCGAGAGAATCCTCACCACTCCGGAACGAAACCGAAGCTAACAAGAGAAGCAACCGGAAAGAAAGAACAACACGGTAAACACACATAGCATAAACATAGCATGATGCACAAACAAATATGATGCATGTCCGGTTTAATTATGCATGGCATGGCAAGGTGCACAAACAAATACTACAAGTTAAGTGGAGATCAATATGCAACGAGTTGCATATTGACGAAACACCACATTTAATTATTTAATTGACTCTCGTTATTTACAAGACAAGGTTAAATGTTTTAACATGGCAAGAGGTGAAGCATAATAAAACTACACTAACTAGGCAATTTAAATGAGGCCGGAGAATAACAACAACATCTCCGGAAAAATCCCCATGAGCATGTTTAATAATTATAAGCAAACAACAATTAAGCATTTTAGTGTTGTTAACATGATGCGGATGACATGATCAAGTTTTATGCAATTATTATTAAAAGGTTGACACTTAACAAGATATGAAGCATTTGTCGCCGTGGTGGAATGAAAAGAGTGCCACGGCAACGATCCGAAAACGATGCAACGGCATCATATCGGTACCGGTAACTCGTTGAGAGTCCGGTGCAAAAGGAAAGATGGCGGAGTGATCGAGCGGAACAAGATTAAAGGTGGGGTGATCCCGTTACCGGGTTCCCACGAGTCGGTGACGAGGCAACCGAGGAACACGACAAAAGAGGCACAACGGGCACGAAGCACAAGGGAGACATTTCATACAACCACAACAAGCAACACACGGGTCATCGGCTCGGCGGTTATACCTTCGGAACAAACGTTCACGGGGCGGTTCGAGAGCGTAGAGGAAGAAGGCGTTCACGTGTCCGACGAGGAAGAAGTCGTTCCGTAGAGGGAAGTAGTTGTTCTCGCAACTCGTAGAGGAAGTAGTGGTTCACGTCATCGTGTCGTGGTACTTGGCGAATCCTCTTTTCCGGGCGACGGTAGTGGTACATGCCGTAGAGGGAAGTAGGTACACGGGCGACGGTAGACGTTCACATTCCGTAGTGGTACTTGGTGTCTCCGGGCGTCGGTAGTCGTACACGGGGCGTTTTGTAGATGTTCACGGAGCTCGTTCGTAGATGTACTCATATCCGGAGGGGTACTTGTTGTTTCATCGTGTAGTCGAACTTGCCGATACTTGTGGTCCTCTGCACTTGACGAAAACGAAAAAAAACAGCAGAAGCGCGGGACGAGGGGTTACAGGGGCTCGGCCCTGGACTGTTGCTGGCACGCGAAGGGGAAGCCTGGGCGCTCGACGCCCGGCGCTGGAGGCAATGGATGGGTGCGCCGCAGAACGTGGTGGAGGCGCGGCCTCTGGCTGGTCGCGGACGAGGAGGGGTCACGGCGCTCGGGGCGGCCGGCCCTTGCTGGAAGGACGGGAAGACGACCACGGCGGAAGGGAGCCCGCGCGCGGGGCGGCTCGAAGCTAGAGGGGCCATGGCGTGGTGAGTCCTGGCCGCGGCGTCGCTCGGGGAGGGACGAAGGGGAGGCGGCGCTGGCCTTGGCCGCTGGAAGGAAAGGCGTCGAAGCGGCACTGAGGGCCGGCCTGGTCGAGGGGATGCGGTCGCCCGAGGCCAGAGGAAGGCCACGGCGTGCGGCGGAGCGGGGGCCTTCCTGGAGGCGCTCGGTGGCCGGAACGGTGACGGAGGGAGGCCAGAGGGCGGACGGCGCTGCAGGACGGTCGACGAGGCGACCGTGGCGTCGGGCGCTGGTAACTCAGACGATGCGGCGACGGGGAAGGAGGGCCCCGAGGCGCGCACAGAGGAGAGGCCTGAGGAGGAGGCCAGAGGGCCTGGTCGAAGCGCTGGGGCCATGGCGCTCGGGGCGGCCGGGAGTCGCGGGATCCGGTCGAAGCTGGAGGAGGGAGGCTCACAGGAGGCGCTCGGCTTGAGAGGGGGAGGAGCGAAGGGAAGGAGGGGCGCGGGACAGAGAGCGATGGGGAGATGCGGGTGCGGTCGTACGAGGGGAAGAGAGGGAGGAGTGGCGGCGGTGAACGAGGGAAACAGGGAGAGCGAGGGATCGGGCTGCCGCTAGGGTTGCGGGGTGAGGGAGCGAAGGGAGTTGGCCTTGGGCCCAGGAGGAGACTTGGGCCGCAAGGATGGTGGGCCGCAGGGAGTTTCTTTCTTTTTTATTTCTTAGCTGAAACAAAAGAGAAGAACGAAAAAAAAGGAGGGGGTTAGGGAAAAGATAGCACACGGGAGCATTTTTCTCGGGCATCATAAAATGAGCAAGGACCGAGAAAAATAAGAAAGGCATGATTGGAAAATAATTCAAACATATTTGAATTTTAATTCAAAAGGGTTTGAACTAATGACTTGAATAAAGAAGTGTCCAAAATGTTCGAATTTTCGAAGGAACCTCGAAACAACGGAAAAGAATTATTGGCAAGATTTTGAAGGTGAAACTCGAAGTGAAAAGACATGGGGAAATTATGCAAGTGTGTTACGGTGATTCCGAAGCAATGGAATAATTAATAAATATAGCTCCCTAAATATTGAGAGGCTATTATATGTTATAAAGAGAAGTCACCTTCCCTCGATTTAAATGGACCGAAGGTCCACACGATTTATTTGGTTGCAAAAATTAATGAGATGATGGCATGATGGCATGATGCAAAGCCAAAATAAATAACACAAACACAAATGAAACACACGGGCAACCCGGAACATCTGGAATCTTCTGGAATCTTCTGGGACGTCGGTCTCGGGCGTCACAACTCTCCCACACTAACAGAGGATCTCGACCCGAGATCCTAGAGATACCACCGGGTAAAAACGGAAGAGGAAGAGGTAAAACAAAGTTGCTTCTTTGACAGACGAGTGAAACCAAAGAACCTTGAGAGGTTAAACAAATTGAAAGAAAGAATGCAACGGAGATGAACGAAGATGAAACACTCCGTTAGAAAAGACGAACAAGGAGCATTATGAGAACCTTGGAGGTTGAAAGACATGAAACAAGAGCTCACGGACGGAAAGAATATGAAACTGCAATGGTACAACCAAGGAATAAGAATGACAGAATTTGGACAGCACTCCGTCTGAAAATGGAAGGAAATGAACAAAAACTTGAGGAGATGGAATGATACTTGATGAAAACAACAACACACTGCCTCTGAAACAATTAAAAGAATGGCACAAGGGGTAAGATGGATTCAGACAGTACTCCGGTTGAAAAGAGAGGCAAAATTAGATAAGATGAGAGAATTAGAATGGAGAATACAACGCTCCGGTTAAATAGATAAACAAGGAAAAGAACATGATCTTGAAAAGAAGAACAAGATGATGGTTTGAAGAGAGCAATATCACAAAGCCTCCGGAACGAAAGAATAGATGCAAGATCGTTGGGAAGAAAGAACGGAGAAGAAAATGACAACTTCTCTCAAAATTGAATTTGAAAGAGCATCCTTACAAAGAAGGGTTGAACGGAGTTGTTGGAAATTCAACAACGAAAGAATAAGCTTGATGTGGGCTTATGGAAAACATCTCAAAATTAACAGGTGACAACCAACCACTAATGAAAACAATTGATTGGATTGAGATCAACAAGGAGATGAAAACTTATCTCACCGGAATGATAAATGAAGAACTTGGGTCATTTATAAGCACCATAATAGCAACAATCCTTAGGGAAAGCTTTTAGGTGAAATACAGCCCAAGATTACTCCAGCAAATAAATTGAAGGGTTAGAAGGATCTCCTGAACAAGGAAATGATGGGTTTAAATATCTCATTCTTGACAACTCGTGAATCAAGAAACATGGAGGATAATTATCAAGAATGACATAACACCATCTCAAAGATAAGGTAGAAAGGATTGCAATTGGAAAGCATGAAGAAGAATGCTTGAGCTCCAACAAGAATCTTGATGAAGACTTCGAGAATGAATTAATTGATGATGAGCCACCATGAAAACTCCGGTAATGAAAGCATGAGAAAAGAAAGATGAAAAGAATAAGATTCAAGGCCTGCGATGAATTAGATGGAGCTTTGAAATGATATCATTGAAATAACATGGAGCTCCGGAAAACAAGATGAAGAATTTAGAACCGAGAATATGATATGATGAACAAGCTCCAGACAAAAGAATTAAATCACCTGAAGGAACAAGAATAAGAATTATGCTATGCATCTCCTTCACCAATTTAAATTGATGACAACCAAAGGATTTGGCATACTACTTATTCTCGTTGGAAAGGATTAAAGAGAGATCTAGCACAAGCTTGGATAAGCATTCAACAAAGCACCGGAAGGGTAAATGAAAAGAACAAATGAATTAAAACGAAAAAACGGAAGGGTAAACTTGAAAGAACCACCGTAAGAATATGGAGACGAACGAAGAGGCATCAATGAAGAATATTTGGAGGACGAAGTTGAAAACTGAGAACGAAGAAATCTTCTGAAATGATGGCCTTCGGAGGAACATAAAGAAAAGAATTCATGAAACGCTTCGGATGGTTATAAAAGAATTCCGAACAATAATGAGGATGACATGAAGCTAGAACCACGAATCTTCAAGAAGACGGGCCAAGATTTAAGAGAAACTCTTCTCCGGTCTCCAAATGCTGAGAATGAGGACGAGAGATGCCATAAGAATTGTTGAGCACTCCGGAAAGTAGAATTAGAAGGTTGAACCAATGATGAAAAAGAATTTGAAAGCGGTCCTGAAGAAGGACTGTGACTGATGGAAATCATTCTTACGTCACACTTGAAAAGAATTTGAGTATAACTCCAGAAAAATAGAAGAGTCAGGTAAGATCCTGGGAAAAGACCTGTGGGTTAGGGCCCACTAAAGAAATCACCGTTGGAAAAGATTGCTTAAGAGACATTGCACCGATTGAATTAAATGGCTTGAACAAGATAACAACCTCAAAATAGTTTGAACGGATTAAGAATGGAATTATGAATCTTCAGCTCTCCAGATATGAATAGCAAGAGGAGAAAGATTAATTGATGCACCGGAATAAGAAAGCATTGTGAAAAGAGGAAAAGGGTAAGATCAACACCAAAATCTTGAATTACATCCACCGGCAGAATTCGAGAACAAAAGAATGATGAACTTGAAGCTCTTGAGCATCTTCACGATAAATCACCGGATAAGAACATTGAAGGAAAAGAATGATGAAATATCACATGAATAAAATGGATACTTCATCTGAGAATTTCTCGCTCCAAGAAGAAGAAGGGTGAGAGGGTGGGGAAAACAAAGACAACTTGGAATGAAAGAACATACACCGTTGAGAAAAGACTAAGAGTTGATCTTGCAAATGATGAAAAGATCTGATTAACTCGAAGAAAAGGACGCCGGTTGAGAAGAATTTAACATGACCACCTTGATGATCAAGAAGAATTAGCAGTCTCATAGAAATATGAGAATACCGATTAAGAAGGTATGGAATCAACATTTGACATCGAAGCAACTCGAATACCAGAATCAAAACAAGAACAAAGGGTAGATATTTCGCAGCATCATCTTCACAACATCATCCGAACAGAGGATTGAACGAATGAATTCAGCAGGTACATCAACTCGACTTGAAGCCACTTGGAGAACAAAGATAAATAAAAAGGAACAAGGATCAGATAGAACAAATACAAGATAGAAGTTTCGTTCGACATCTTCGTGCTGAAAGCTCATGGAACGTGTTACAAAAGGGTTTTGCAATCCCCGGATCAGCATAGCCAAGGACCCTTTAAGATGCAACTCCCGATCAGAACAAGTCCATAAAACCACTTCACTCAATGTAGAACCCTGAACTTCATATCATGCATTCGTTGGAAGAATGCCTAGAAACTACTAGATGAACCCACCTATAGATTTCCGAAAGTTTCCAGTTATGCAATCAGGTGTTGGGGATACACGGGAAGCACCGCGCAATCAACTCTAAACCTACATCCAGGTGTATCCATCCTTCAGCACATAACCAGTCTTTCTCGGAAACTGTTTACCTCGGACCTTCGAAAAGCATCCACTATAACAAGCTATGGCAATACTCTCGAACTACCTCCCCAGTACTGGGTGATGTCGGGGTTATCTTGCCACTGGCCGTATAGGAGAGATTTTCGATGTCGGCCGTCTTAAGTATTTAGTACTGTCGCGATATGCTTGTGTCAATGATACCCCGAAGCTCAACTCCTCGGTAACAGGAGGCATCGAGAACAATATCCTTGTCACAAGAACATCGAAACAATCCCAGAATACTCGCGGGATCCTAAAAAAAATTTGGTGCAATTTTTGAAAGTAGAAGAGACAAGAGTAATCGTCAGGAGTCCTCACCAGAGAGAAAGGGGAAGAGAAGCAAGGAAATCCTACTCTCCGATATAATATAGGACTCAAAAAGTTTTCAGTGTGTGCCTAGACTCAACCGTCAACGATTCGATCAATCAGTGGGGGCTTCTAGGTCGGAGAAGGCTCTGACTACCAACTTGTAATGCCCAGGATGGGACTATACCTCCTACGTGTCGAGGCACGACTTAAAGGTATAAGCCCATCCTAGAATGATCTCAAGTTTGGTATCTTTGCACGACTCATGTAAAAGAGGGATTAAATTGCAAAAGGAGATAGTTGGCTTACACTCGCCACTTCACACAATACATTACATAAGCAAAACATCATTCAAAACATCACAACCCGACTACGGGTGAAGATACAAAGAAAGATACCAAAACAACAAAAAGCCACAGGTCAGGATCGAATCCTAGTAGAAACCACTACTGAACATCGAAATGTCACAAACAAACGGCCACTCTCTTCATCGAGCTCCCAGTGAAGAACTTGAACCAGCTCCTGCTTCAAACTCGGCTGAACCTGCATCTGGTGTTGTAGTATCTGTGAGCCACGAGGACTCAGCAATCCCATAACCATGGGTAACAAGACTAGCAAAGCTTTAAGGGTAGGAAGAGGTAAAGTGGTGAGGCTGCAGCAGCGACTAAGCATAATATGGTGGCTAACTTACGAGTACCAGAATAAGATGAGAAGCTACGCAAACGGTCGCAAAAGGAGTGATCGCTAAAGATCCTAACTACATACGGTCAAACATAACCCCACCGTGTTCTCTTCTCAAAGTGAAAAGAGACAGTCACGGTTACTCACACAGTTGTGTGTTTTACTTCGGATCATCTGTCAAGTTTTCTACAACCGGACATTAACAAATTCCAATCTGCCACATAACCGCGGGCACGGCTTTCGAAAGATCATAACCCTGCAGGGGTGTTCCAACTTAGCCCATCACAAGCTCTCACAATTAGCTGAAGTGATAAATATAATATCATCACCCCTTATCTTAGGGAAAATCCGATCAGGCTCGGCATCCCGGTAGCACAAGTCATTTCGACAATGGTAAAACAAGTCCAGCAAGACCTCCCGGCGTGCCGACACCCTGATAGTAGCCGCGCGTATCTCGTCTCAGGCCACGTCCGGATGAGCAGTACGTACAGATACCGAAGACCCCAGCGAACTGGGTGGTATCCGCAAGTGGCTCTAGTTTGGGACCAACACCATCAGCACTGGCCCCCCCTGCTATGTAGAATTAAGAATCCTCGGGTAGCGCTAACTCCCTATGCAAAATTAATTAATTAATTAAGTTGTTATTATGAGGCAAAATAAAACCAATGTTGGGCCTTGCTGGAGGAGTTTTATTCAAAGTCGAACTGTCAAGGGGTCCCCATCCACCCATCGTGTAAGGAACGCAAAATCAAGGAACATAATGCCGGTTTATCGGCGCCTAAGGTGGCATGAGTGGAACAAAACACCGAGCAAAAGGCCAAGCCTTCCACCCATGCCCAGTATATAGGTGTGTTAAATTATATTAATAGATATTGTGATATAACCAACATCAAGTTCCCTCCTGGAACGAACTTCATCTTCACCTGCAACTAACAACGCTATAAGAGGGACTGAGCAAGCGAGGCTGAGCAAGCGGGTAACATAGCCAAACAGTGGTTTTGCTAGGAAGGTGTCAAGGTTAGAGGTTTCATGGCAACAAGGAGAGGCTGACATAAAAGATGGGTATCGCGACATGTAACGATAGCATCGAGACAACTAAGCATGGCAATGGTAGTAAAGGTATCCAAGGGTATGATCATCTTGCCTGGGATCCCACAAGGGAGAAGAACGGATCCATGAAGTAGACGGAGCAACACAGTCGAGAGAATCCTCACCACTCCGGAACGAAACCGAAGCTAACAAGAGAAGCAACCGGAAAGAAAGAACAACACGGTAAACACACATAGCATAAACATAGCATGATGCACAAACAAATATGATGCATGTCCGGTTTAATTATGCATGGCATGGCAAGGTGCACAAACAAATACTACAAGTTAAGTGGAGATCAATATGCAACGAGTTGCATATTGACGAAACACCACATTTAATTATTTAATTGACTCTCGTTATTTACAAGACAAGGTTAAATGTTTTAACATGGCAAGAGGTGAAGCATAATAAAACTACACTAACTAGGCAATTTAAATGAGGCCGGACAATAACAACAACATCTCCGGAAAAATCCCCATGAGCATGTTTAATAATTATAAGCAAACAACAATTAAGCATTTTAGTGTTGTTAACATGATGCGGATGACATGATCAAGTTTTATGCAATTATTATTAAAAGGTTGACACTTAACAAGATATGAAGCATTTGTCGTCGTGGTGGAATGAAAAGAGTGCCACGGCAACGATCCGAAAACGATGCAACGGCATCATATCGGTACCGGTAACTCGTTGAGAGTCCGGTGCAAAAGGAAAGATGGCGGAGTGATCGAGCGGAACAAGATGAAAGGTGGGGTGATCCCGTTACCGGGTTCCCACGAGTCGGTGACGAGGCAACTGAGGAACACGACAAAAGAGGCACAACGGGCACGAAGCACAAGGGAGACATTTCATACAACCACAACAAGCAACACACGGGTCATCGGCTCGGCGGTTATACCTTCGGAACAAACGTTCACGGGGCGGTTCGAGAGCGTAGAGGAAGAAGGCGTTCACGTGTCCGACGAGGAAGAAGTCGTTCCGTAGAGGGAAGTAGTTGTTCTCGCAACTCGTAGAGGAAGTAGTGGTTCACGTCATCGTGTCGTGGTACTTGGCGAATCCTCTTTTCCGGGCGACGGTAGTGGTACATGCCGTAGAGGGAAGTAGGTACACGGGCGACGGTAGACGTTCACATTCCGTAGTGGTACTTGGTGTCTCCGGGCGTCGGTAGTCGTACACGGGGCGTTTTGTAGATGTTCACGGAGCTCGTTCGTAGATGTACTCATATCCGGAGGGGTACTTGTTGTTTCATCATGTAGTCGAACTTGCCGATACTTGTGGTCCTCTGCACTTGACGAAAACGAAAAAAAACAGCAGCAGCGCGGGACGAGGGGTTACAGGGGCTCGGCCCTGGACTGTTGCTGGCGCGCGAAGGGGAAGCCTGGGCGCTCGACGCCCGGCGCTGGAGGCGAGGATGGGTGCGCCGCAGAACGTGGTGGAGGCGCGGCCTCTGGCTGGTCGCGGACGAGGAGGGGTCGCGGCGCTCGGGGCGGCCGGCCCTTGCTGGAAGGACGGGAAGGCGACCACGGCGGAAGGGAGCCCGCGCGCGGGGCGGCTCGAAGCTGGAGGGGCCATGGCGCGGTGAGTCCTGGCTGCGGCGTCGCTCGGGGAGGGACGAAGGGGAGGTGGCGCTGGCCTTGGCCGCTGGAAGGAAAGGCGTCGGAGCGGCACTGAGGGCCGGCCTGGTCGAGGGGATGCGGTCGCCCGAGGCCAGAGGAAGGCCACGGCGTGCGGCGGAGCGGGGGCCTTCCTGGAGGCGCTCGGTGGCCGGAACGGTGACGGAGGGAGGCCAGAGGACGGACGGCGCTGCAGGACGGTCGACGAGGCGACCGTGGCGTCGGGCGCTGGGAAATCAGACGATGCGGCGACGGGGAAGGAGGGCCCCGAGGCGCGCACAGAGGAGAGGCCTGAGGAGGAGGCCAGAGGGCCTGGTCGAAGCGCTGGGGCCATGGCGCTCGGGGCGGCTGGGCGTCGCGGGATCCGGTCGAAGCTGGAGGAGGGAGGCTCACAGGAGGCGCTCGGCTTGAGAGGGGGAGGAGCGAAGGGAAGGAGGGGCGCGGGACAGAGAGCGATAGGGAGATGCGGGTGCGGTCGTACGAGGGGAAGAGAGGGAGGAGTGGCGGCGGTGAACGAGGGAAACAGGGAGAGCGAGGGATCGGGCTGCCGCTAGGGTTGCGGGGTGAGGGAGCGAAGGGAGTTGGCCTTGGGCCCAGGAGGAGACTTGGGCCGCAAGGATGGTGGGCCGCAGGGAGTTTCTTTCTTTTTTATTTCTTAGCAGAAACAAAAGAGAAGAACGAAAAAAAAGGAGGGGGTTAGGGAAAAGATAGCACACGGGAGCATTTTTCTCGGGCATCATAAAATGAGCAAGGACCGAGAAAAATAAGAAAGGCATGATTGGAAAATAATTCAAACATATTTGAATTTTAATTCAAAAGGGTTTGAACTAATGACTTGAATAAAGAAGTGTCCAAAATGTTCGAATTTTCGGAGGAACCTCGAAACAACGGAAAAGAATTATTGGCAAGATTTTGAAGGTGAAACTCGAAGTGAAAAGACATGGGGAAATTATGCAAGTGTGTTACGGTGATTCCGAAGCAATGGAATAATTAATAAATATAGCTCCCTAAATATTGAGAGGCTTTTATATGTTATAAAGAGAAGTCACCTTCACTCGATTTAAATGGACCGAAGGTCCACACGATTTATTTGGTTGCAAAAATTAATGAGATGATGGCATGATGACATGATGCAAAGCAAAAATAAATAACACAAACACAAATGAAACACACGGGCAACCCGGAACATCTGGAATCTTCTGGAATCTTCTGGGACGTTGGTCTCGGGCGTCACACCCTAGCAGCTTTAATTGACCGTGCGAGGGCTGCCGGTCACATCTCCGGTTTAGTTCCTCATCTCATCCCCGGAGGAGTCTCTCACCTTCAGTACGCGGATGACACGATGCTACTATTTGAACCTAACGATAGTAGCGTGGTGTCCGTCAAACTTCTGCTCCTCTCCTTCGAACTAATGTCGGGGCTCAAGATCAACTTTCATAAGAGCGAAGTGATCACCATAGGGATGGATGATCGGGAGAGTGCTTGGGTGGCGAACTCCCTGAATTGTAAACGTGGATCTTTCCCGATCAAATACCTGGGGCTGCCCATATCTACCAGAGGTCTTACCATCGCGGAGTGGGAGCCCCTCTACGGGAAAGTGTTCAATAGGGTTAGCCCTTGGCGGGGTAGATTTATGTCCTCGGCAGCGCGCCTGATCCTGACCAACTCTAGCCTTTCTTCTCTGCCCATCTTTACTATGGGTATGTACCTTTTGGCCGACGGCGTGCATGCCAAATTGGACACCCCGAGGTCCCGGTTCTTTTGGGAAGGAGCTGGGACCAAACGGAAGTACCATCTGATGAAATGGGCGGCAGTTTGCCGTCCTAAAAAGCTCGGTGGCCTAGGGGTCATTAACTCCAAACTTATGAATGTGGCCCTCTTAACCAAATGGTGGTGGCGTCTGGCCCAAAACGAGTCGGGTCTCTGGGCTAGAATCCTTCGGGCTAAATACTTCCCGGACGGAAATGTTTTCACGGCACAACCTTCCGGGTCAGTTTTTTGGAAAGGGATCCAAGCTGTTAGACCGGCGTTCGCCCTGGGGGCACTCTTTGGAGTCAAGAACGGCGAGTCTACTCGCTTCTGGCTTGATCACTGGTGGGTAAATGCGCCTCTGTGGCAATCCCACCCGGATCTTTACCATCTAGCCTCTGACCCTTCTATTTCGGTGGCCGACGCCCTTCGCGTGCACCCTCCGGCGATCTCTTTTATTCGTACTTTAGGGGAGGGCGAGGCCTCTAGCTGGGACGGCCTTGTGGTAGCTTGGAGGGATTTTAACCTATCTAACGAGACAGATAGCATTGCCTGGAATCTTACGGCATCTATTTTTTTTTCGGTTAAGTCCATTTATGACAAGTTGACGGACGAACCTGTATTAGCCATGGTCAGGGGACTATGGAAAGCGAGCCTGCCGCTTAAAATCAAGATTTTCTTGTGGCAAACATTCCGGAACCAGCTGCCAACGTCTGTTAACGTGGCGAAACGCATGGGACCTACTGACGGATCTTGCGCTATCTGCGGGCTGCCCGAAGATGCAAATCATGTCTTCTTCAAGTGCGTGCTGGCGAAGTTTGCGTGGAGTGCGATCCGGGAGACCTTTGCCAAAACCTGGAACCCCCAATCTTCGGCGGACCTAGCTTCTATTCTCCAAGCCCACACGGGGACGAACGCGCGTATTCTATGGCGTTGCGCTGGGGCGCTTCTTTGGTCCCTCTGGACGGTTCGGAACAAAATCACCATCGAACACAAGTTCCCAACCCATCCAGCTGACATTTTTTTCAAATGCCATCTCTTTTTTCAAGTGTGGATGCCGTTGGGGAAAGCGCGTGATGAGGAGGACCTGCTCGCAGTGATGGAGAAGATTAAGTCGGTGTCGAGGCTCTCGCGCCAAAATGAAGGAGTCCCCATCCCGGCTTCTTAGACGCTGCGCTCTTTTTGTTGGACCTTTTGCTCCTATCGTGCACCTTGGTTAAGATACTTGTCGGATGCGCTTTCAGTGTTTTATTCGCGCGAGCTTAGTTGGTTTGTAATATCAAACTATGTAAATGTGGTTGACGTTGTCTTGTTGGCTTTATTAATTTAAAGCCGGACGCTCCTAGCGTCTTCGTTCCAAAAAAAAAACAGCAGTAGTTGATGCAGAATGCATCACATAGGACCTTCCTTGATTTATAGTGCATTTTCGCTAACGGGCGCTTGCAGCGCTCCCGCATTGGGCCGACCCATCTCACACCTTTTTTATTCTGGCTTAATGTGCAAAAAATCGATGCTGGACAGATTCGAACATGAGACATGTAGTGTAAGTTCCACTTGGATTAGCCAACAGGGAAAGACAACAAGTCATGGCAATTCCTTTCCTTTCTTCCTTTTATACTTTGCCAGGCGGGTCTTCTATTTCTTGCTGTGCATTTTTCTGGACCGGTTTTTCGTATTGGTTTTTTCTGTTTCTTTTCTTTCTTATTTTTTCTTTTTTTATTTACTTTTTATGCACAAACTAATTTAAATTGGATGAACTTTTTTCAACTTTGCTGGATTTTTTTTCAAATTTGACGAACTTTTTGTTCAAAATCGAGAGTTTTTTTGAACATCAACGAACTTTTTTGCAAAACCTGTGAACTCTTTTCCTATGTAGACGAACTTTTTTACAAAACCGAGATTGTTTTCCAAATTTGATGAACTTTTTTCAAATTCGACAATTTTTTCCCTAAATGTACGTTCTTTTTTTCAAAATCAATGATAATCCGATGAACTGTTTTTCAAATTGGGTGATTTGTTTTTCCAAAGTTGGTGAACTTTCTTCAAATCCGATGAACTTTTTTCAAAACCAGTGAATATTTATTAAATCCGATGAACTTTTTCATTTTTGGATGAACTTTTTAACAAATCGATGAACTTTTTTGAAATTTGTGAACTGCTTTCGAAATTTAATGAACAATTTTTATTGGAAAAATTATATTTTCCATATAATTTTCAAATAACTCAAAAATCTCAGTGGTATAGCAACGCTGAGTAATAAATAGGGCGGTTGCATTTGTTCTAATGCAGTTCGCGTTGATTTTTATTCACTAGTGCTATAACATGCAGCGGTTTAGCTAAGCAATGACAAGCAAGTTTGGCGCGAGATCGATACCTCGTTCTACCAATTTTTTGCATGCTTTTTTCCGAGAACGAATCTATTCCTCGGCCGAACATAGAAACGGCCCATAGAGGGCGCGCTGTAGGCGCCACTTCCACGTTCGGGTGGAGTCCTCCTCGTCAGCGCTTTAAGCGCCCGATTATGAAGCTGGCGCTCACGCGGGGGAGCCAGTGGGGTGCGGCCCAATATGGCGATCGCGCGGTTTGCCAGCACGCGAACCCGTTTCACCCCGCTCGGTCGCTCTTTCAGATTCTTTCTATAATGGGTCGGAAAAAAGTCAACTGGTTTTTCATAGTCTTTTGAAAAACCAAAGAAATCACACACAAAAACATGAATTCAAAAAGATGTTCGTGAATTTTGAAAAAGAAAAGTTCAAAAACTTCAAAAAGAGTTCACGAATATGAACAATTGTTCATCAATTTTGGAAAAAAATCATTAAATTTGGAAACAAACTTCATTGAATTTGAAAGAGTTCATAAAATATGAAATTGGTTCATCAAATTTTGAAACATGTTCATTGAATCTGAAAAAAAGTTCATCGGATTTTAAAAATAAGTTCATCAGTTTTGAATAAAATTCACTGAATTTGAAAAAAAATTCATCAATATATGGAAAAAAAAGTTCATCGGATTCGAAAAAGTTCATCAAAGTAGAAAAAAAGTTCGCCAAATTTGAAAAAGTTCATCGAATTTGAAAAAAAAATCATCAAATTTGAAAAAGGTTCGTCGATTATGGAAAAAATTTATTGAATTTGTAAACAACAAGTTTCATCCATTTTTCAGAAGAAAAAATGTGAAGAAAGAAATTTTCTCGAATTTGGAAAAAATGCAAAAAAGGGGAAATGAAAGATGAAAGAAGAAAGGAGGTAAAAGATGTAAGTTTTTATATCAGGCTTGGCGGCGCGGTAGTTGTTGCAATGTTTCACGAAGTAGTTGTAAAAGTTGGCGGCGCGGTTCGATTCTCCCTGGAGCGCCCTTTTTTGTTTATATAAAAACAGATGGGCCGGCCCATTAATAGGGAAGGAAAGAGAGGGGGTGTGCGCCCCTTTGTGGAAACGCCTGTATCAGGCGCAGAAGGTGCCAAATAGGATTTGGTGTTCTGTTGCCTACATCGCCGAACAGAAGCTCCCTGGTTTTGGACTAACGCTACAGTAAACCAACCACGCCAGAGTGTCTAGCAATGGGCCGACCTAGTGTATCTGCCCATGTGTTCGTCACGCCCCTACTAAATGCAGCCAGCGTTGGGTGCCCTTATTTAACGCTCCTTTTGACAAATCGATTGTTGTAGGGGTTCCTATTGTTTTTTTCTCGAGAGTGCGTATAATGCGTACCATAGCTTTATAAAAAATAGGAAGGGTTCCTTTTGATAAAATTGATGAACGCCACAAAGGAGTCTACCCCGACTGGGTCGGCTCACCAGCAATTAGTACTGTAGCAAGAATGTGGAATTCCAAAAAAAAATGTGCATGCATGGATCAAACAAGCCGCCCATCGGTAGCCACTCGAACTAGTGAGATTGTGTTACAAATAAGATACATGAAACATTAAGAACATCAGCTGCAACATATTTAAATCATTTTTTGAAATATTGACGCTATTATTTTTTGGAAAAAGTGAATGAAATATGAACATGTTTCAAAAATTTAAAACATATTGCAGGAATTCCAATTTTTTTAAAAATATCGAAATATTTCTGAAAATCTTGAACATTTTTTTAAATGTGAACTATTTTTGAAAACATGAACAAGTATTTAAAAAATGGTAGCAATACTTGAAATTATGAAAATTAGAACAAATTTGGAAATTCCGAAATTTCATTTGAATTTTGAACAAATTCTGTAAACAGGAACATTTTTAGAAAAGCACAAACAAATATTGAAACTTTCTTTTTAAAATTGTTCAGACTTGAAGCTTCTTAATGTTTACGAAATTTTTTTGCAATTGATTTTCAACCAACGCTACATTAACCCCATTGTTGCAGCAAACCCACCGCACTATAGTATCTTGGAATGGGCCGGCCTAGTCAAACTGCCAATTTGTTTGTCACGCCCCTACATTGAACGCAGGCACACGCCACATGGGGGGGG
>LR738709.1:162959886-163027458 GCA_902687465.1 Secale cereale
GGGGTGCAGATAAGAGCTCTCGCGAATCTTGGCATCAAGTTGGATCTATTACAACAATCTCTTATTAGGTAGTCTGATCCATGTGAAAAAAGTGGGCTAATGAATTGTGCCAAAATTTTCTCATTCGATGGACAGATCGAATAACCTATTACCCGAAGCAGTCATTCATTTCGGCAAAGACCACATGTCCACACTTCCCATGCACACAAGCAATTTCATAATATTCGAAAACAATCCTGAAGACCCCTCTGTGCACAAGGAAGATTGAAGACTTCTAGGCTTGGCATGAGGACAACAAGGGTCTATTCCCAGTTCGTTTCAAGAAGTGGGAGGTTCACACAGCAGCACAGACGGGTGGCGTTGGTCTTCTCTATGGCACCTTCGAGTCCCATCAAAACTTAAAGTCTTTGCTTGGACGAAATATACAAGATGCTACTTCATAAATTTCGTCTAGAGGCTATTATAGGTGCCGTGTCACCTTATTATTGGGTCAGGCCCATGTAATTTCGAAATACTTCATTATAGGCTATTTTTAGTCTGTATGTGTGGGAAATAGAGTTAGGGTTGGTTTCGGACCCCTCCTTCAATGGGTCACAAAATTTCCCGCTACTCCTCCATATATACAACCCTTAGGGCGTCGTTTGGACTTTGTTTTTTTAGATTAAAGTTCACCATAGCTGCAACTTGGCGTACTTCGTTTGTGTTCAACGACCAGACAAAGACGTCATAGAACCCCATCTTGATCAATAAAGTTTTCCCCTTATATTCACAATATCCAGATTTGCAATCTTAGTTTCTTGCTTGTTCTTCGTTTGCTGGCAGGAAATAGACCCTTGTGGTCAGGTTGATTGTATTCCGGCGTGGTCAATAACCTCTCAGAGTTGGTTTAGCGATTGCTAAGCCGCGAAGTCTTCGCACATTAATAGGCGGATCGTAAAAGTCTACTCCTTCGAAAACAATAATCACCATCTCATCGAAAGACGAGACACCTTTGCCTCTATCAAGTGGTATCAGATTTCCAGGTTGCTCGGTGAGATTTTCTAGTTTTTCGTAGTTTAGATCATATACGTTCTTCGTACCTATCGTCCACGAAAAAGACAAAAAAGGGTTAGTTCATCATATCCGAACTAGTCTGAGCCATTGCATAATCTTTTCAGTGTTTTGCTTTGTTGAATTTGCGGTTGCATCGTCGTGTCAAGTTGCTGGTCTTGGCATTTAGTCCTTCAGAGTTTCGAGTTCTGCTCACAAGTTGTCACGCCGCCGCCGCACCACCATCCACCGCCGCCATATACCACCACCCCACCATATACATCGTCGCTGCCATATACCACCGCCAATCCGAGTCCACATATACCACCGCTATATCCACCACCAATCCTAGTCCACATATACCACCGCTATATCCACCACCAATTCGATTTTTTTCATATTAGGTTTGTTTTCAAGATCCATCTAGTTTCAATTTCGCGTTTCCTTGCCTGTGTAGGTTTCAAAAAAAATCTGGAGACCCCCGCACAGTTTTTAGGCCAAAATTTCGGTAGGTGAAAATATTTTTCCCTATCATGTTTTTAGGTCCCAAGGAGCGTTTTGAGACACTCGTCATCATAGATTTTTTGTCGCACATTTTGGTCGTCGCTGCCCTGCTTTCTGAAAAAAAACCATTGTCAATTTTTGTGTGCCTATCCTATTATTTTTATTTTGGAAGAGCTTTGAGACACTCGCCATTATAGTGTTTTTTAGCAAAAAAAAGGGCACAAAAAGGTGCCAAAAAACAGAGTGTGCTTTTCCCTTGTTTACGTGAAGCGCCGTGATTTTGTTAGTGTTCTAGGCTCGCGTCTCAAGTGAGGTCTAGCCTAGGACCAGCACAGTACCGTCATTTAGCGTTTATTCAACATTGCATCTCTGAATTGATTTTTGTTGACCTTTTTTGCTACCATGTTCTAAGCCTTCCCAGCTCCACATACATCTAAGTTGTGGGTTTGACACTACCTGGCAATCGCTCTATCCAAGCTTTGAGGCGTTTGTGACTAAAACGGTGTAGATCACCGCATGTTGTTTGGTAAGAACTAATAAGAGGTTGAGATCCGCTTGATGGATTTGTGACTTTCCACCGCTATACATCCTTTTAGTAGACTGTAGGACATATTATTGTGTGTTTCTATTGCTGCTAACCATGCCAGGATCACAAGTTGACGAGCTGGACTGGGAGATCATGACAAACAAGGAGTTGCATGATAAGTTTCAACAAATGATGAGTGGCTAGGTGGGAGATGTGCTAAACAGATTTGAGGAGGCCATGGAGAAGATAGATGGCATGGAGAAGTCGTTCGAAACAAAGCTGGATAACAAGTTTAATGAATTGATCACACGTCTTCCACAACACCACGGGTTGCTTTTGTTGCACCTCTGCAACGACAACAACAACGCCCTCTTCCGAGTCAGTTCCGACGAGCGAAGCGTGTTCCTCTTGAGGATGGCCAAACTTCTAGTGTTGCTGTACCTACTGTTGATGCTTCTTTGGCTCCTGCTACCGCTTCTATTGGTGTCGAGGAGGATGACGATTATGCGGGCGATTACGAGGATGAGGTTGATCAAAACCAGAACAACGTGCAACCACCACCACTAGGCCGTCCACATGCATATAATCGCAACGGTAGGGATGCACCACCACCTCAGGTACGAGATCCCGACCATCTCCCTAAACTAAAATTGAATATCCCACTGTTTGAGCGTAGATATGTTCCTGATATATATCTTACCTGAGAGTTAGAAACTGAACAACATTTTACTGGTTTACAATATCCCGAGGAGAGACGTGTTGCGGCTACTCTTTGTGCTTTCACTAGTTTTGCTTGTGTGTGGTGGTCTGAACTTAGTAGATTATATCCGAATAATATTCCAACTACTTGGGCTGCTTTGAAAACTGCTATGCGTACTCGTTGGGTTCCACCACATTATCAACATGAATTGCTTCAAAAATTGCAGCTTTTAAGACAAGGAAAAAATTCTGTAGAGGAATATTATCAGGAGTTACAAACTGGCATGATTAGATGTGGTATTATTGAGTATAATGAAGTTATGCTTGCACGTTTTATGGTTGTATTAAATAGAGAGATTCATACCATTTTAGAGTATAAGGCGTATACTAATATCACTCGTTTAATTCATCTTGCTTGCAAAGCTGAACATGAAGTGCAGGATCAACAAGCATTGGCACGAACTAATTTTTCTACCTGCCGCTCTTCCTGATGGACACCACATACATCATCTACTTCCACCCGTTCTACTGCTACACCGCCTACTTCAGTTGCCAAATCCAACCATGACACAAGAAAATAGGCACCTTCACGACTATCTACCAAGAGCACACCTTCTGGTCCCGCACAGAACTCTTCTTCATCCATGGCATCAACAGGGCAAACACATAACGTTATATGCCGTCGTTGCAAGGGTGGAGGTCACTACGTGAGAAAATGTCCATCTCCAAGTGTGATGATTGTTACTGAGGATGGTGAGTATGAGTCCGCTAGTGACTATGATGAGGAGACTTTGACACTTGTTACAAGTGAAGAAAACGGTGGAGTTGATTCTGAACAAGAGACACAATACATGGTTGCTGAAGACGCAGGCAGGTATGAAACTTTAGTTGCTCAACGTGTTTTGAGTGTGTAGGTAACACAAGCTAAGCAAAATCAGAGTTACAATTTGTTCCATGCAAAGGGGGTTTTGAAGGAACGTTCTGTCCGCGTCATCATTGATGGATGTAGCTGCAACAACTTGGCTAGCATGGAGATGGCGGAGAAGCAGTCTTTCACCACAATACCACATCCGCATCCTTACTACATCCAATAGTTTAACAACATCGACAAGGTTAAGGTAACACGTACTATTTGTGTGCATTTTAGTGTCGCTACATATGCTGATTATGTTGATTGTGATGTGGTACACATGCAAGCAGGTAGACCATGGCAATTTGATAAAAATTCTATACACCATGGTAGAAACAATCATTATACACTTGTTCATAAGGATAAACATATTACTTTGCTTCCTATGTCTCCTAATTCTATTTTAAAAGATGTTGTTAATAGAGCTAGTAAAGCAAAACATGAGAAAAATAAGAGTTACAATAAGATCATGGCTAAAGAATTGGAGCAACAAATGAAACTAGTAATAAACCATCATCTCATGTTGCTTCTGAAATTAAAATGAAAAGTGGATGTTTACTTGCCACGAAATCTGATATTGATGATATAGATTTCAGCAAATATGTTTTCTATGCATTTGTGTGCAAAGAGGCATTATATTCATTCGAGGACATGCCTTCCTCTCTGCCTCCTGCTTTCACTAACATTTTGCAGGAGTTCATAGACGTCTTTCCACAAGACGTGCCACCGGGATTACCACCTATTCGAGGGATTGAGCATCAAATTGATTTAGTTCCCGGTGCATCGCTACCCAACCATGCGCCATACCGCACCAATCCAGAGGAGACGAAGGACATTATGTGTCAAGTACATGAGCTGCTGACAAAGGTTATATACGCCAATATCTTAGTCCTTGTGTTATTCCAATTATACTAGTTCCAAAAAAGGATGATACATTGCGTATGTGTGTTGATTGTAGAGGCATTAATAATATTACTATTCATTATCGTCATCCTATTCCTAGGCTAGATGATATGCTTGATGAATTGACTGGCGCTACAATATTCTCCAAAGTTGTTTTGCGTAGTGAATACCATCAAATTTGTAGAAAATTGGGAGATGAATGGAAAACAACATTTTAAACTAAGTTTGGCTTATATGAGTGGTTAGTCATGCCTTTTGGGTTAACTAATGCACCTATCACTTTCATGAGATTAATGAACGAAGTTTTACGTGCTTTCATTGGACGCTTTGTGGTAGTCTACTTTGATGATATACTGATTTATACCAGATCTTTGGATGAACATTTGGAACGTTTACGTGCTGATTTTATTGCTCTACGTGATGCACGTTTGTTTGGTAACCTTGGGAAGTTCACCTTTTGCATCGACCGAGTATCTTTTCTTAGGTATGTTGTTACTCCACATGGAAATGAAGTTGATAAAGCCAAGATTGAAGCTATTGCGAGTTGGCCGCACCCCTAAACGGTCACACAAGTGAGGAGTTTTCTTGGCCTCATTGGTTTCTATAGGCGTTTTGTGAGAGATTTCAGCACCATTGTTGCACCTCTCAATGAGCTTACAAAGAAGGATGTGCCTTTTGTTTGGGGTACTGCACAGGAAGAAGCCTTCGTGGTATTGAAAGATAAGTTAACACATGCTCGTTTACTCCAACTTCTTGATTTTCTTAAGACTTTTGAGATTGAATGTGACGCTAATGGAATTGGATTAAGGTGTGTGTTATTGCAAGATGCTACACATGTTGCATACTTTTCTGAAAAATTGAGTGGGCCCAGTCTGAACTATTCTATATGAAAAAGAATTACATGCTCTTGTTCGGACTTTAGAAATATGGCAACATTATATATGGCCCAAATAATTTATTATACATTCTAATCATGAATCTTTGATACATATTAAAAGTCAAGCAAAACTGAATCGTAGACATGCTAAATGGGTTGAATTCATTGAGACTTTCCCTTATTCCATAAAACACAAGAAGGGTAAAGGAAGTGTTATTGCTGATGCGTTGTCTCATCGTTATACTATGCTTTCACAACTTGACTTTAAAATATTTGGTTTGGAGACCATCAAAGATAATTATGTGCAAGATGTTGAATTTAAATATGTACTGCATAATTGTAATGAAGGAAGAACTTGGAACAAGTTCGCCGTTAATGTTGGATTTGTGTTCCGTGCTAACAAGCTATGCATTCTAGCTAGCTCCGTTCGTCTTTTGTTGTTGCGGGAGGCGCATGGAGGAGGATTAATGGAACACTTTGGCATGAAGAAGACAGAGGACGTACTTTCTACACATTTCTTTTGGCCAAAGATGAGATGGGATGTTGAGTGTTTTGTTGTTCGCAACACTACATGTCAAAAACCTAAGTCACGACTCAATCCTCATGGTTTATATATGCCTTTGCCTGTACCTAGTGTTCCATGGGAGGATATATCTATGGACTTTTTTTAGGTTTACCTAGAACAAAGAAGGGGAGGGATAGCATATTTATTGTCATGGATTGATATTCGAAAATGGCACACTTCGTATTTCATATGTCATGAACAAAGAAGGGGGCGCGCCCTGGTGTCTCGTGGGCACCCGGGTTGCCTTCCCGTGTGTTTCTTATTTTTTTATTTTTCTAAATATTCCAAAACCGACATAAAATATTTTTGCGGATTTTTCCGAGTCGGTTTAGTATCGGACACCTCTTCTTTTTTCAGGGTTCTAGACTGTTTTGGAAGGTATCTTTTATGTATTCTTCCGGTGTCATGGTTTGAATAATATTAGTTTCAACGTTCATAGGCGTACCTGAAATATAGTGCTTAATTCTTTGCCCGTCAACCACCTTCGGATTTGTGCCTTTTGGGTTATTAATCTTAATAGCTCCAGACTGATAAACCTCTTCGATAATATATGGTCCCTCCCATTTCGAGAGAAGTTTTTTCCTTCAAAAAAAATCTAAAACGAGAACTATACAATAGGACATGCTCACCCACTTTGAATTCCCGCTTTTGGATTCTTTTGTCATGCCATCTTTTAACTTTTTATTTAAATAACTTGGCATTTTCATAGGCTTGGGTTCTCCATTCATCTAGTGAGCTAATATCAAATAACCTCTTTTCACCGGCAAGTTTGAAATCATAGCCGAGTTCCTTAATTTCCCATTATGCCTTATGTTCTAACTCAAGAGGTAAATGACATGCTTTTCCATAAACCATTTTGTATGGAGAAATACCCATGGGATTTTTATAATCTGTTCGATAGGCCCAAAGTGCATCATCTAATTTCTTAGACCACTTTTTTCGGGACCTATTAACAGTCTTTTACAAAATTAATTTTATTTCCCTATTGCTTAATTCAGCTTGTCCACTAGACCGGGGGTTATAAGGAGATGCTATTCTATGGTTAACATCATACTTAGCAAGCAATTTACGAAAAGCACCATGAATAAAGTTTGAACCACCACCGGTCATTAAATATCTAGGGACTCCAAACCTCGGGAAGATAACTTCTTTAAGCATTTTTATGGAGGTGTTATAATCAGAACTAGTGGTTGAAATAGCTTCTACCCACTTAGTGACATAATCAACATCAACCAAGATATGTGTGTACCCATTAGAGGAAGGAAAATGTCCCATATAATCAAAGCCCCAAACATCAAATGTTTACATAACAAGTGAATAATTCATAGGAATTTCCTGACGTCTACCAATATTACCAATTCTTTGACATTCATCACAAGAAAGGGCAAACTTACGAGCATCTTTGAACATAGTAGGCCAATAAAATCCAGACTGTAATACCTTGTGTGCAGTTCTATCTCCCGCATGGTGTCCTCTGTATGCCTCGGAGTGACACTTTCGTAGGATTTTTTCCTGTTCATGCTCAGGTATACAACGTCTACTAATACCATCTACTCCCTCTTTATAAAGATGTGGGTCATCCCAAAAGTAATGTCTTAAATCAAAGAAGATTTTTTTTTCCTTTTATTGATAAGTGAAACTAGGCGGTATATGATGACCCACAAGTATAGGGGATCAATTGTAGCTCTTTTCGATAAGTAAGAGTGTCAAACCCGACGAGGAGCAGAAGGAAATGACAAGTAGTTTTTAGTAAGGTAATGTCTGCAAGTGCTGAAACTGTAAGAAGTGAGTTGTTTGATAGCAAGATAATTTGTAACGAGCAAGTAACGATAATAGTAACAAGTATGCAGCAAGGTAGCCCAATCTTTTTGAGGCAAAGGCCAGGCCAAAACGGTCTCTTATAATAAGCAAAGCGTTCTTCAGGGTACATGGGAATTTCATCTAGTCACTTTCTATGACGCCCGGTTAGTTAAGCTATAGTAACCCTCTGCTAATGACGACACGTCACCGTAATTACTATTGATAATCTCGTGTTAGTTGGAAACCGGTTCGAATTCAAATTCAAAATCAAGCAAACAATAAAAGTTTACAAATGTCAAAACAAAAATGTTCTCAATGCGAAAGATAAATCATAAGTAATAATGGGGAGAAACCACACTTTTTATAAAGTAGTTAAATGCATTAAAACAAATAAAATAGTGGTAGGAACAAGTATACAAATACCTTTTAAATAATAAAATTGTACAAAGTATCTTATTATAATACCAAACTTTTTGAGGTACTGAACTAAATTGTAACATTAATTTAGGGGTTGACTTATATTTTGTAAAACTAAATACACTAGAAAATAAAATAAGTAGAAAAGAAAATTAAGCAAAAGAAAAGAAAACATAAAAGGAAAAGAAAGGAAACACCCCCCTCTCTCGCTGGACCACTCTGGCCCAACTGGGCCAAAGGCCCAGCCACCCCCTACAAACCACGGTCCAACCCACCCGCAAACCCTAACTCCTCATTCCTCCCCTCCCGAACCCAATCTCCCCACTCTCGCCCCAATCCCTGATCTGGATCGGGGAATGGCGCTCCGACCTCGTCGTCGATTGCCGTCGCTCGGTGCCGCCCGGATCCCGTCGCCGGACCGCCTAACGATGCCCCATCATTGCTGCATCCTCGTCCTCCTCCCCACTTCACTGCACCCGCCTCGCCGACGTCGCGACGCCGCGCCGTCATCCTCGTCGGCGGACGCAACCACGACTCCTCCCCGAGCCGCTGCCCTCCCCGTCCGGCCCCTAGTGAGCCGCTACCTCCCCTCCTCTTTCCCTGTTGATCACCGTGCACCCTGCCTGCCCCTCGCTGACAGCGCACGCCACGAACCCCGTGCTGCCCGCCTGCCTTCCCGCGTCGTCTCGCTACCCGCGGTCACCGCCCCACGTCCGTGAGCACGCTCGCCGTGCACAGCCGCGTCGCCCCCCTACCCGCCTCTACAGCTGCTCGCCGCCCGCCGGCGTCGACCGCAGCCCCACACATGCGTCCCACCGCGGCCGACGTGGTTTCGCTCCCCACGGCCACCCGACAACACTCCCTACTACTTCCCTGCACGCGCACGCATCTCCTCCCATCCGCGCTAGGCCCCGCCTCCGACGCCGATCTGCTGCTGCGCTACAGCCGCGCCGGCCGCGCCCGCCCCACTTCTGTCGGCTACCTCCGCCGTGCGCCTCTGCCCGCGACCCCCTCTGCTTCCCGCGTCGCCCGCCGTGCTCCACCCTCCCCCGCCGTTGGCTCCCACTCCACCTGCTCCCCGCGCCCGCCTCGTCTCCGTCCACCGCCGCGAACCCCTGCGCCAGCTGCGGCCGCCACCGCAGTGCCTCGCCGGCTCGCCGCGCCGTTGGCCGCGGCCAAGGCCAACGCCCTGGCAGCGCCCCGCCGTGGCCGTCGACGCGCTCTGGCGCCCGTAACCCCCCGCATCGGCCCGATCCGCCCGCTCGTTCGAGCGTACGCCCGCTAACCCGCGCTGTTGCGCCCGAAACCCGCTAGCCCCCTGGGCCACTGCCAAGTGGGACCCAGGCCCCAGGAACATTTTAAAAAAAAAGAAGAAAAGAAAAAGGAAATAAAATAAAATTAATTAATTAAATTAATAATTAATTAGTGAATTAATTAAGTTAATTGATCCTGTTTAATTAATCTAATTAACTAGTTAGTTTAATTAAACAGTAATTAGATTAGCTAAATCATAATTAAACTAAAACAATGTATGACAGGTGGGTCCCACACGTCAGTTTGACCCAGTCAACCCCCTGTTGACTGCTGACGTCAGCATACACGATTCTGGAAAATGTTGATTTATTTATTAATTAATAAATTAGAAAATGATTTACAACTTTAAAAATTAATATAAAATAATCCGTAACTCGGATGAAAATAATTTATATATGAAAGTTGCTCAGAATTTAGAGACGAATCCGAATACGCAGACCGTTCATCAAGCATACATCCCTAGCATAGAAAACTTGCAACTTTCCCCATCCGTTTCACCTATCCGAAAATACCTAACACCGGGAATACTTTCCCGGATGTTTTCCATCCGCGCTAGTATCACTTGGTACCGCGTTAGGTCACACATAGCACCACGTATTTCCATGTTACACTTTGTGATGCTTTGATTGCTCTTTATTTATTATGTTTCCCCTTCGTTACTTCTTTCCGGTAGACCCCGAGACTACCGGTGATCCCAGTTCGACTACGGTGTTGAGGACCCCTGCTTGCCAGAGCAACCATGCAAGCCCCCCCTGACCACCAGATATCGCCCATTCTCTTCTTTCTTATTCTTGCATTAGAATTGCTACTGTTGATGATTCGATAGCTCCTATTCTGTTGCATAGCCTGTCATTGTTGTTACTACCGTTGATACCTGTACCCTGCTATCCTAATGATTAGTATAGGATGCTAGTATTCCATCAGTGGCCCTATATTCTTGTCCGTCTGCCATGCTATACTATCGGGCCGTGATCACTCGGGTGGTGATCACGGGTATATACTATATACATACTTTACATGACACATGATGTGACAAAAGTCGGGTCAGCTCGATGAGTACCCGCAAGTGATTCCAATGTGGGGGCTGAAAGGACAGGTGGCTCCATCCAGGTAGTGGTGGGCCTGAGTTCCCGACGGCCCCCGAGTGGATCTTTGTGGCGGAGCGACATGGTAGGTTGAGACACCCAGTCGAGGGGTAGCCTGGCCCTGGTCGTTATCCGTGGTTATTTCATAATAACATGCTTAACGAGATCTTGGTATTTGATCCGAGTCTGGCTGTTGGCCTATACGCACTAACCAGCTGCGTGGGAATAGATATGGGCTCTCGACGTCGTGGTATCAGCCTAAGCCTTCTTGACGTCAGCGACTGAGCGGCCCGCGCCGGGTTGGACCACGTAACGTAACTTCCTTAGTAATGGAGGTTGCTAGGTCTGCTCATCGGTCGCCCTCGCAATGTGCAGGTGTGCATTGGGCAATGAGCCCAGACCCCTGTGCGCTTAGGACTTAGACCAGCGTGTTGACCTCTCTGTTGTGCTTAGGTAGGGCTGCGATGTGTTAATCTTCCGAGGCTGGGCATGACCCAGGAAAGTGTGTCCGGCCAAATGGGATTGAGCGTGTTGGGTTATGTGGTTCACCCCTGCACGGAAGTTAATCTATTCGAATAGTCGTGTCCCTCGGTAAAAGGACGACCCGGAGTTATACTCTGACATCATGACAACTAGAACTAGATACTTAATAAAACACACCCAGACAAGTTCCAGATACAACTCGATAATCGCTTTCCCATAGGGCGACGAGGGGAGGATCGCCGGGTAGGATTATGCTATACGTGTTACTTGGTAAACTTACTATCTATTCTCTGCTACTGTTGCAAGATGGAGGCTGCCAGAAGCGTAGTCTTCGATTGGATTAGCTATCCCCCTCTTATTCTGGCATTTTGCAGTTCAGCCCACATATATTACCCCCTTACACAGACATCATTGCATATGTAGTGTAGATCCTTGCTTGCGAGTACTTTGGATGAGTACTCACGGTTGCTTTGCTCCCCCTTTTCGCCTTTTGTCCCTTCTTCTCAGATGATGCAACCTGATGGTGGAGTCTAGGACCCAGAGGATCCCGAGGATGTTTCTACATGGAGTTCGGCTTCGAGGAGTAGTTAGGAGGTCCGAGGCAGGAGGCCTTGACTTTTCGATCGTTGTTATAGTTGTGCTAGCCTTCTTAAGGCAAACTTGTTTAACTTATGTCTATACTCAGATATTATTGCTTCCGCTGACTCTTGTATTTTTGGGCTTATGTATTCGAGCCCTCGAGGCACCCGGCTTGTAATATAAAGCTTGTATTATTTTAATTTGTGTCTAGAGTTGTGTTGTGATATCTTCCAGTGAGTCCCTGATCTTGGTCGTACACATTTGCGTGCATGATTAGTGTACGGTCAAATCGGGGGCATCACAAGTTGGTATCAGAGCCGACTGCCTGTAGGAATCCCCCTTTCAAACTCCTTGGTCGAAGTTGAGTCTAGTCTTTGAATAACAAATTTACTAACTTGTTGTGTAGCTTATGGGTCCACAACACCAATGGGTGGTGTTAGGATCTTTTATTCCTCTTCTATGCTCTGGGACTGTGATCTCTCTTCTATTCGGGTTAAAAGATTTTACTAACTCAGACTCCAGGTTTTCGTAACTATTTCTCCTGGAGATCCCTCATTCCGGAAGATCACATGCTTCATCAGAAGATTATGAGGATATCCCTCGATATTTTCCCGAGACCCTTGTGCTCATCGCCTTTGCAATTCACTGCCACCAATATATCCCTATGGATATCTGCAAGCACTTATCATTCTCATGATCATTCCTCGTCGCTCTTTTTGTTACAAGATGCCTCAAAATATTCTTGGTTGTCCCGAGAATCCTCTGAGTTTACTGTCTTGCAGTTTTATTTCGCATGAAAACCCTTACGGTTATTGCCTCACATTTATCGAGGATCCGTTCTTCTCAATTGATCATGTGTCTCACAAAATTCTTCGGAATACTTTTCGATCTTTCGAAAATCCTCTGCAGCCTGTTACTCTCGAAATTCTTGCCTGCTTGGTTTATGGTTAATTCCATATGACTAGTAGTCTTCGTTAACATCCCTTGTCTTAGCCATTTTGAGCCTATTGATTCAATATGTGCGTATGCACGCAGTCATCAGGTTATCCTTTTTAAAATTATCTTTCCGGCTCAGACGTCATTCCGGACATGAGTTGGTTCTCGGCATTTCAAACCTTTATTGATTGTCCAACTAAGTGTTTTCAACTTATCCATCCTTGATCAGAGCATCTTCTTCTGATCCTTCGTTTTGGAAACCATAATTTCTTTCTATTTAAGCATCAGACTAATCAGGTGATTCCTGAATCTGGTGCCTCTGCATTCTTTCTTCCTGTGGGTGAGTACCGCTACTCACATCAGCTCCATTGTGGATCGCCCAATCCATTGTTGGATTGTTATCCGACAGTGTCCTTCATATTCAATCACCTTGTGAGTTCTTCCCCTAATACATAATGCCTTTGGTAAATTGTATCCTTTGCTTTTGTCAACCATGCTATATTGTCAAGCTTGTCTTATTTACTTTTGAAACTTGAGGTATATGTTACGAAGATGCCCGACGGGTTGAAGCTATGTCTTCCCCTAATCCGTGAGAACCCAAAAGTTTTCACGAGTCATACTCTTCTGGTGTTCTACCAAATAAAATTCCAACACTACAGTTTTATCAAAGCGAGAGGTGAATGAAATGATATGCATTAAAGAAGTGGGAGTCGACCTTGAACTTTGTGTTCATTCCCATGAAAATGATGTAGGCCGTCTCGGAAGCTTCTTGCAAAATGATTATCCAGCTGTATGATTCTTTCGGTATTCTTGAATTGATTCCTTACAATTATGGTTCCGACCATGCTTTCCTGATCTGATATATCTGATGGGAATTCATTCCAGTGCCTCGTCTTATTTTGTCAAGGTTGAGGTATCTACTGTCATAGGTCAATGACCTGGTTCTACTTCTATCATGTTCTACCTTTGAGTATTACCCCCTGGTATCTCGAAGATGTCTTGCCATTGCACCACATCTTACTAACTTTGTTGAAGTAATGTCTCTCCTTGTCGTAATCACTCTACAGTTCTGGGTTGTTGCCAACCAAGGACACCGACTAGTGAAATTATTCTGAATTACAAATCAAATACCCCTAGTATTTTTCCTGGGAAGTTCTGAACATCCCGGTCTTGCTATCTTTGACTGTGCTACCTCATCCTTCTCTGGTGCACGAATTCTTCAGTGTGTGAGCACGACTTACGGCGAGCTTTGAACATCATGTTGCTTGTCTTGAAAGGCAACTTTGGTTCAGAGCTTGCATCTTATATATTGATCCTATAACTTGCCACTTCGTCATTCCCTTTATTGTTGCCGTTGTTGTTTGATTGCATCCTATTGAAACCTCCCGACAAATGTATCAGATCACCTTCAACACTATGACTTCTTCTGAGATGTCAACTGTGTTCATGTTGAGAAATACCCTCCATGCTCTCGATGATCTTTATTATCATCGACATCACCCTTGACTTCCTTTCATCGCGAACTTGTCCACATTATGATTACAACTTGCTCTCCAGCTAGTGTTGTGTTCTGCATTGAAGTATTACTGACTTTCATGTTGAGAATGTTGCGGGGATTGCCCCACCTCTTAGAAATTCTCGGTATGAAGATACTTCTCATCATTACCATTCTTACTTGGTCCCCGTGTTGTTTTCAACCGGGATACCAATATGCTAAAGATGCTGCTTGAGTTCTGCACTTCTAGCAACCCTATTGCTTTGAAGTTAACGATCAATAGTTCGTTCTTAGACTGTTATTATTGAATCGTCACTCTAACATTGATATTGATGCCTAAGGTCATATTTCGGGCACACCTTTCACCTAATGATTACTGGTGTATGTTTCTCCTAGAGCATACAACATTATATCATTTGAATTGACGAGTGTCATCTTCTTGTTCACATTATTTTGGAAATCCATCCGTTTGGAATTCTCAATGGATTGTCGCCGAGCCCATCAGCCACCTCCTCATCCTCTCCTTGGTTTAATGATGAACTATTGTTTCGGGAACCTTTTCCCATAGTTCATTTCCCGATAATCTTGCAATGTCATTTCGTCGATTAATGTTGCACCGTTTCTTCTCGAACATCCCGAGTCTGAGGTATCATGACACCTATCGGATCTAAATCTCGGTCAGATATGATGGCTGGGACAACTTTCTACGAGTTATAATATTGGTCCTTTGATGAGTCAGCAATATGATGTCATTCCTAGCACCCTTGGCTGGAGGACCTGTCATTATAATCTCTTTTGCAAGGATAACCATTCTTCCAGGAGGAAATTGTAAGACTTATTCTATAAGTTGTTCCTGATGAATCCTTTTGTGTATCCAAGTCCGACCTTTGCTTCAAGACCATGCCAATGCTATCTCGGAGCATGTCTGTGGTACTCCGATTTTCGACAAGAGCATTTGGAGCCCAATGCTAAATGTATCTTGGTCAGTTATCCAAACACCGTTGTATGGGTAACATCTTGATTAATCCTTTCCTCTTTATCTAAATGGTTGGGTACTTGCTCTCCTACCCTGTATGCCATGTTCTGCTTGTCCATGGGAAGGATATACTCCTATTAATTGTGTGTAATCACAATTTTCCTTTCCATTTGTTTGTTTAACCTTTCTTTGATCTACATATAATCTAAGCAGTAATAATTTTCTGCTTATGTAAACAACTTGGTGTACAACTCTGTTAGTAAGGCCCTGTTTACTATTGTTGATAACATTCCGGTAACCACCGATGGGCGAGAACTTTGCCTATTGGTCCGCCTCGTTTTAGCGAGCGGGAAAATGGTTCTCTTCGTTCCCCGTCCTTGGTACCGACATTGTTGCCGACATAGCTCACAAGCTATCCACTGACATGCCTCCCTGTCGCGGCTATGCAAGATGTGACCACCCTTCCTATTTTCAACCCACATGGTGGGCCCATAACCCACAGGTCCACTGGATCGAAACCCGACTCTTCTTTACAACCCGAATTCTGTTGTATCCTTTGCACCTGGCTTCATATGTGATTCACGAGCTAAATTATATACCATTATTCACCATGGAATGAAACACCATGTTATTATCGTTGTTGAAGCCCCCATTTTAGCTTCTGTCTAGGCATCGAATGATTGCCTACCCATTTGAAACTTTGGTACCATCGTATATTGCACTCAACGAATTCACTGAAATACAACTCGTGGGGTACCTTGTGTATTTCCCATTGAGTTCACCGTCAGATGCCTAGCCTTGTGGAGATGCGTTCTTCTGGAGTTTTCCCCCTGGTCGCGTTCGCAGGACCATGGAGATCCCGAAGAAAGGATGACGACTTGATCACGATGACTTGAAGCAGAGAAATGAAGACAACAACGAAAGGTATTAACCTCTTCGAAAGGGCATCCAAGACCGAGAAGGCTCGTTAGGTTTTTGCTACCGACACTTTCCACCCTTACTCCACCACTTAAATCCTGGGACGAGATTTCTTGTAGTGCAGGAGAATTGTGACATTCGGTTACTTAAGCTACAATAACCCTCTGCTAATGACGACACATCACCGCAATTACTGTAGATAGTCTCGTGTTAGTTGGAAAACGGTTCGAATTCAAATTCAAAATCAAGCAAACAATAAAAGTTTTCAAATGTCAAAACAAAAATGTTATCAATGTGAAAGACAAATCATAAGTAATAATGGGAGAGAAGCCACCCTTTTTATAAAGTAGTTAAATGCATTAAAACAAATAAAATAGTGGTAGGAACAAGTATACAAATACCTTTTAAATAATAAAATTGTACAAAGTATCTTATTATAATACCAAACTTTTTGAGGTACTGAACTAAATTGTAACATTAATTTAGGGGTTGACTTATATTTTGTAAAACTAAATACACTAGAAAATAAAATAAGTAGAAAAGAAAATTAAGCAAAAGAAAAGAAAACATAAAAGGAAAAGAAAGGAAACACCACCTCTCTCGCTGGACCACTCTGGACCAACTGGGCCAAAGGCCCAGCCACCCCCTACAAACCCCGGTCCAACCCACCCGCAAACCCTAACTCCTCATTCCTCCCCTGCCGACCCAATCTCCCCACTCTCGCCACCAATCCCCGATCTGGATCGGGGCATGGCGCCCCGACCTCCTCGTCGATGGCCCTCGCTCGGTGCCGCCCGGATCCCGTCGCCGGACCGCCTAACGATGCCCCATCGTCGCTGCATCCTCGTCCTCCTCCCCACTGGACTGCACCCGCCTCCCCGACGCCGCGACGCCGCCCCGTCGTCCTCGTCGGCGGACGCAACCACGACTCCTCCCCAATCCGCTGCCCTCCCCGTCCGGCCCCTAGTGAGCCGCTACCTCCCCCCTCTTTCCCTGTAGATCACTGTGCGCCCAGCCTGCCCCTCGCCAATAGCGCACGCCACGCACCCCGCGCTGCCTACCTGCCTCCCCGCGTCGTCTCGCTGCCCACGGTCACCACCCCACGTCCACGAGCATGCTCGCCGTGCACAGCCGCGTCTCCCCCCTACCTGCCTCTGCAGCTGCTCGCCGCCCACCGACGTCGACCGCAGCCCTGCACAGGCGTCCCACCGCGGTCGCCGTGGTTTCCCTCCCCACCGCCACCTGACGCCACTCCCTACTGCTTCCCTGCACGCGCACGCATCTCCTCCCATCCGCGCTAGGCCTCGCCTCCGCCGCTGATCTGCTACTGCGCTACAGCCGCGCCCGCCCCACTCCTGCCGGCTACCTCCGCCGCCCGCCTTTGCCCGCGGCCCCCTCTGCTTGCCGCGTCGCCCGTCGTGCTCCGCCCTCCCACGCCGTTGCCTCCCGCTCCACCTGCTCCCCGCGCCCCGCCCCGCCTCGTCTCTGTCCACCGCCGCGGACCCCTGCGCCAGTCGCCGCCGCCACCGCACTGCCTTGCCGGCTCCCTGCGCCATTGGCCGCGGCCAAGGCCAGCGCCCTCGCAGCGCCCCGCCGTGGCTGTCGACGCGCTCTGGCGCCCGTAACCCCCCGCATCGGCCCGATCCGCCCGCTCATTCGGGCGTACGCCCGCTAACCCGTCCCGTTGCGTCCGAAACCCGCTAGCCCCCTGGGCCACTGCCAAGTGGGACCCAGGCCCCAGGAACATTTTTTTTAAAAAGAAGAAAAGAAAAAGGAAATAATATAAAATGAATTAATAAAATTAATAATTAATAAAGTTAATTAATCCTGTTTAATTAATCTACTTAACTAGTTAGTTTAATTAAATAGTAATTAGATTAGCTAAATCCTAATTAAACTAAAACAGTGTATGACAGGTGGGTCCCACACGTCAGTTTGACCCAGTCAACCCCCTATTGACTGCTGACGTCATGCTGACGTCAGCATACACTATTCTGGATGATGTTGATTTATTTAATTATTAATAAATTAGAAAATGATTTAAAACTTTAAAAATTAATATAAAATAATCCGTAACTCGGATGAAAATAATTTATATATGAAAGTTGCTCAGAATTTCGAGACGAATCCGAATACGCAGAACGTTCGTCAACCACACATCCCTAGCATAGCAAACTCGCAACTTTCCACACCCGTTTCACCTATCCGAAAATGCCTAACATCGGGAATACTTACCCGGATGTTTTCCATCCTTGCCAATATCACTTGGTACTGCGTTAGGTCACACGTAGCACCGCGTATTTCCATGTTATGCTTTGTGATGCTTTGATTGCTCTTTATTTATTATGTTTCCCCTTCGTTACTTCTTTCTGGTAGACCCCGAGACTGCCGGTGATCCCAGTTCGACTACAGTGCTGACGACCCCTCCTTGCCAGAGCAACCAGGCAAGCCCCCCTGACCACCAGATATCGCCCGTTCTCTTCTCTCTTATTCTTGCATTAGAATTGCTACTGTTGATGATTCAATAGCTCCTATTCTGTTGCGTAGCCTGTCATTGTTGTTACTACTGTTGATACCTGTACCCTGCTATCCTAATGATTAGTATAGGATGCTAGTATTCCATCAGTGGCCCTACATTCTTGTCCGTCTGCCATGCTATACTCTCGGGCCGTGATCACTCGGGTGGTGATCACGGGTATATACTATATACATACTTTACATGTCACATGATGTGACAAAAGTCGGGTCGGCTCGATGAGTACCCGCAAGTGATTCCAATGTGGGGGCTGAAAGGACAGGTGGCTCCATCCAGGTAGTGGTGGGCCTGAGTTCCCGACGGCCCCCGAGTGGATCTTTGTGGCGGAGCGACATGGCAGGTTGAGACACCAATCGATAGGTGGCCTGGCCCTAGTCGTTATCTGTGGTTATTTCATAATAACACGCTTAACGAGATCTTGGTATTTGATCTGAGTCTGGCCGTTGGCCTATACGCACTAACCAGCTGCGTGGGAATAGTTATGGGCTCTCGTCATCGTGGTATCAGCCGAAGCTTTCTTGACGTCAGCGACTGAGCGGCGCACGCCGGGTTGGACCGCGTAACGTAACTTCCTTAGTAATGGAGGTTGCTAGGTCTGCTCACTGGCCGTCCTCGCAACGTGCAGGTGTGCATTGGGCGATGGGCCCAGACCCCTGTGCGCTTAGGACTTAGACTGGCGTGCTGACCTCTCTGTTGTGCTTAGGTAGGGCTGCGACGTGTTGATCTTCCGAGGCCGGGCATGACCCAGGAAAGTGTGTCCGACCAAATGGGATCAAGCGTGCTGGGTTATGTGGTGCACCCCTGCAGGGAAGTTAATCTATTCGAATAGTCGTGTCCCTCGGTAAAAGGACAACCCAGAGTTATATTCTGACCTCATGACAACTAGAACTGGATACTTAATAAAACACACCCAGACAAGTTCCAGATACAACCCGGTAATCGCTTTCCCATAGGGCGACGAGGGGAGGATCGCCGGGTAGGATTATGCTATACGTGTTACTTGGTGAACTTACCATACATTCTCTTCTACTGCTGCAAGATGGAGGCTGCCAGAAGCGTAGTCTTCGATTGGATTAGCTATCCCCATTTTATTCTGGCATTCTGCAGTTCAGTCCATAGATATTACCCCCTTACACAGATATCATTGCAGATGTAGTGCAGATCCTTGCTTGCGAGTACTTTGGACGAGTACTCATGGTTGCTTTGCTCCCCCTTTTCCCCTTTTGTCCCTTCTTCTCGGATGATGCAACCAGATGGTGGAGTCTAGGAACCAGAGGATCCCGAGGATGTTTCTACATGGAGTTCGGCTTCGAGGAGTAGTTAGGAGGTCCCAGGCAGGAGGCCTTGCCTTTACGTTCGTTGCTATATTTGTGCTAGCCTTCTTAAGGCAAACTTGTTTAACTTATGTCTGTACTCAGATATTATTGCTTCCACTGACTCTTGTGTTTTCGAGCTTATGTATTCGAGCCCTCGAGGCCCCTGGCTTGTAATATAAAGCTTGTATTATTTTAATTTGTGTCTAGAGTTGTGTTGTGATATCTTCCAGTGAGTCCCTGATATTGGTCGTACACATTTGCGTGCATGATTAGTGTACGGTCAAATCGGGGGCGTCACACTTTCATCATGTTGGTTTAATTAGTGTTCGCTACTTTGCTAATTTGATATGTGGGCGGATCGGTGCTTAGGTGCAGTTCTTACTTGAACAAACCTCCTACTTATGATTAACCCTCCCGCAAGCATTCAGAACTACGAGAAAAATATTAATAATAAATTCTAACCATAACATTAAACTTTTGGATCCAATCGATCCCTTACGAAATCGTGCACAAACTGGGGTTTAAGTTCGCGTCACTCACGCAACCCACCATCTAATTACTACTCCACAATGCGTTCCCTAAGTCCAAATATGGTGAAGTGTCATGTAGTCAACGTTCACATGACACCACTAAGGGAATCACAACATACATACTATCAAAATATTGAACACATATCAAATTCACATGATTACTCGCAACATGATTTCTCCCGTGACCTCAAGAACAAAGGTAACTACTCACAAGTGATGAACATGCTCAAGATAATAGAGGTAATATATATCATAATGGATTTGAACATATAATCTTCCACCAAAATAAACCATATAGTAATCAACTACAAGATGTAATCAACACTACTAGTCACCCACAAGCACCAATCTATAGTTCCGGTAACAAGATTGAATACAAGAGATGAACTAGGGTTTGAGATGAGATGGTGTTGTTGAAGATGTTAATGGAGATTGCCCTACCCAAGATGGGAGAGTGGTTGGTGATGACAATGACGATGATTTCCCCCTCCGGGAGGGAAGTTCCCCTGGCGGAATCAATCAACCGGAGGGCAAAACTGCTCCCGCCCAAGTTCCGCCTCGAGACGGCGGCGTTCCATCCCGAAAGTGTTCTCCTCATTTTTTCTAGGTCAAAATGACTTATATACCCGAAGATGGGCACCAAAGGTGGGCCGAGGAGGCCACAACCCACCAGGGCGCGCCTAGTGGGCCTGGCGCGCCCAGGTGGATTGTGCCCACCTGGTGGCCCCCCTCTGGTGTTTATTGACTCCAATATTTATTAAATAATCCATGAAAATTCTCCGTGATGTTTCAGCTTGTTTGGAGTTGTGTTGAATAGGTGGCCTGACGTATCTTTTCCAGGTCCAGATTTCCACCTACCGGAATTCTCCCTCTTGGTGTGTTCCTTGCAAATTATGATAGAAAAGGCATTAGAATTACTCCAAAAAGCATTATTATGGATAAAAACATTGTAAATAATAGTAAGAAAACATGATGCAAAATGGACGTATCAACTCCCCCGAGCTTAGACCTCGCTTTTCCTCAAGCGAAAACCAAAATCGAAAAACATGTCTACATGCTTTGAGAGAGAGGTGTCGATAAAAAAATATGGACATAGAAGCATCATGTTGATTATTATAACAACAATATAGTTAAACATAAGACTTTTATCATTGAACTTGCATCATATACTTCCCATGATTAAGTAACAGTTCATCACACAACTAAAGTATAAAGCATAAACTCTATTAGTAACCAACAAACTATGTTTCCAGTCAACTTTTGCAACTACAATTCATCATATTTTAAGGATGGGTCACATATCGGAGTATTTAGGCAAGTCCACATACTCAATCATCATATAGTCTTATATGATTGCTAACACTCACTGCATACACATGAGCAAAACGTTTCAACCGGACACATAGAAAGATAGGGGCTTATAGTTTCGCCTCCCAACATAATCACCTCAAGGGTGATGTCAACAATAATAACTCATGTCACCCATATTCAACTGGACATATGTGCCTAGATCTTTCCACACCACATGATGCTTGCCAAAGGATAAAAATAAAAGATGAAAGAAGGAAAACTTTGACTCTTTGCATAAAAGTAAAAGATAGGCCCTTCGCAGAGGGAAGCAGAGGTTGCCATGCGCTTATTTGTTTGCATGCTCAACCCCTTAGTGCAAGAGAATGTCACGTTGTATTGCCCCTTAAGATGACAACCTTTATTATGCAGTCTGTCGCTTTTATTCTTTGTCATCCAAGTTTGTACAACGCTCAATTTTCCCTTACACTAAATGATCTCACATATTTAGAAGCAATTTTTTTTGCTTTTTTGCACCGATGACAACTTACTTGAAGGATGGTATATGCCTACAAGGAGTATTCTCGAACCCATAATTGTGAACCAAATTACGAAAATTGTTATGATGTAACCTGTGTAGAGGTCCTTTTTGGTGGGGGTTCTTCTTCTTCCGCTTCGGCCAAAAATGCTTGCTTGATTGCCGGTACTTGGTCACCGACAACCTTCTTGCCTTGGTCCTCTTTTGCAGCTTCTACGAGTTCTTCCCTCTTCAGCTTTATCTTCATCAGCCAAGCATCTTCTTCCATCGGGTTGGAGGAGGAGGAAGACATGATGCCTAGCTTGGTAGATCTGCCCGAAAACAACAAGAAAAGAAAATAGAAGATTTCTCTGCGATACGGTGGTCAACAGGTTCAGGGAGTATATATAGAATTTTTATCTTGGGAAACAAGCAATCTATAGAAAAACGGAGTCCGAAAGGTACCCCAGGTGCTCACAACCCACCTGGGTGTGTCAGGTATGCCTGGCGCGCCCTGGTGTCTTGTGCCCAGCAGGGTGCGCTTCCTGATAGTTTCCTATTTTCCTATTTTTGTAAATATTCCAAAACTGATAAAAAATATTTTTGCGGATTTTTCGTAGTCCGTTTACTTACCGTATCACGTACCTCCTTATTTTAACGATTCTGGAGTGTTCCAGAAAGATTCTTTTATGTGTTCCTCCTGTGTTAAAGTTCAGATAATATTACTTTCAACATTAATGGGCGTACCTGAGATATAATGCTTTATTCATTGCCCGTTAACAACCTTCGGGTTAGTACCTACAGAATTATTTATTTTGATGGCACTAGACCGGTAAACCTCCTCAATGGCGTATGGGCCTTCGCATTTCGAGAGGAGTTTCCCTGCAAATAATCTAAAATGAGAGTTGTACAAAAGAACATATTCTCCGACTTTAAACTCATGCTTTTGGATTCTTTTGTCATGCCATCTTTTAACTTTTTCTTTGAATAACTTTGCATTTTCATAAGGTTAGGTTCTCCATTCATATAATGAGCTAATATCAAATAACCTCTTTTCACCAGCAAGTTTGAAATCATAGTTGAGTTCTTTAATTGCCTAGTAAGATTTATGTTCTAACTCAAGTGGCAAATGACAAGATTTTCCATAAACCATTTTATAAGGAGACATGCCCATAGGATTTTTATATGCTGTTCTATAAGCCCAAAGTGCATCATCGAATTTCTTAGACCAATTCTTCCTGGACCTATTGACATTCTTTTGCAAAATTAACTTTATTTTCTATTGCTAAGTTCAACTTGACCACTAGACTGAGGATGATAGGGTGATGCAATTCTATGGTTAACATCATACTTAGCCAGCATTTTACAGAAAGCACCGTGAATAAAGTGTGAACCACCATCAGTCATTAAATATCTAGGGACTCCAAACCTTGGGAAAATAACTTCCTTAAGCATTTAAATAGAGGTGTTGTGATCAGCACTACTAGTTGGAATAGCTTCTACCCATTTAGTAACATAATCAACAGCAACCAAAATATGTGTATACCCATTAGAAGAAGGAAAAGGTCCCACGTAATCAAATCCCCAAACATCAAATGGTACAACAAGAAGTGAATAATTCATAGGCATTTCTTGACGTTTACCGATATTACCTACATTACCTATTCTTTGGCATTCATCACAAGATGAGACAAACTTACGGGCATCCTTGAAGAGAGTAGGCCAATAAAATCGGTATTGCAATACCTTGTGAGCAGTTCTATCTCCAGTATGATGCCCTCCATAAGCTTTGGAGTGAAATTTCTGTAGGATTTGTCCCTGTTCATGCTCAAGTACGCAACGTCTAATAATACCATCTACTCCTTCTTTATAAAGACGTGGGTCATCCGAAAAGTAATGTCTTAAATCATAGAAGAACTTTTTATTTTGTTGGTAAGTAAAGTTAGGTGGCAAATATTTAGCAACAATGTAATTAGCATAGTCAGCATACCACGGAGTACTATGAGAAACATTTATTGCAGCTAACTGCTCATCAGGAAAACTATCATCAATAGGTAGTGGGTCATCAAGCACATTTTCAAGCCTAGACAAGTTATCAGCTACGGGGTTCTCAGTTCCTTTTCTATCAATGATATAGATGAAATTCTTGCAACAAGAGAACCCAACGAATAGGTCTAAGCTTAGCAACTTTCTTTTTCATAAGATATTTAATAGCAGCATGGTCTATGTGAATAGTTACTTTAGAATCAACAATATAAGGTCTAAATTTATCACAAGAAAACACCACTACTAAGAATTACTCTACAGTATTAGCATAATTTCTCTGAGCAATGTCTAGAGTTTTACTAGCATAATGAATAACATTCAATTTCTTATCAACTCTTTGCCCTAGAACATCACCAATAGCATAATCACTAGCATCACACATAATTTCAAAAGGTAAGTTCCAATCAGGTGGTTGAACAATAGGTGTAGATATTAAGGCTTTCTTAAGTGTTTCAAAGGCTTCAAGACAATCATCATCAAAAACAAAAGGAATATCCTTTTGCAAGAGACTAGTAAGAGGCCTACTCCCTCCGTTCTTAAATATTTGTCTTTGTAGAGATTTCAACAAGTGACTACATACGAAGCAAAATGAGTGAATCTACACTCTAGAATATGTCTACATACATCCGTATGTTGTGTCCACTTGAAATGTCTAGAAAGACAAATATTTAGGAACGGAGGGAGTAGAATTTTTTAGAAAAGTCTTTGATAAATCTCCTACAGAAATCAGCATGACCTAAGAAACTACGAATACCTTTGATGTCCTTAGGACATGGAATTTTCTCAATTGCATCAACCTTGACTTGGTCCACTTCAATAACTCTTTCAGAAATTTTATGACCCAAGACAATGCCTTCATTAACCATAAAGTGGCACTTTTGCCAATCCAAGACGAGATTTGTTTCTTCACATCTCTGCAAAACTCGCTCAAGATTGCTTAAACAATCATCAAAAGACTTCCCATAAACAGAAAAGTCATCCATGAAAACCTCAACAATCTTTTCACAAAAGTCAGAGAATATAGCCATCATACATCTTTGAAAGGTAGCAGGTGCATTACATAAACCAAAAGGCATACATCTATAAGCATAGGTTCCAAAAGGAGAAGTAAAAGTGGTCTTTTCTTAATCAGGTTGAGAAACATGTATTTGTGAAAAGCCAGAATATCCATCAAGGAAGCAAAAATGTGTGTGCTTAGATAGCCTTTCAAGCATTTGATCAATAAAAGGCAAATGGTAATGATCTTTTCCAGTTGCTTTGTTTAATTTTCTAAAATCAATTACCATTCTATAGCGTGTAACAATTCTTTGTGGAGTAAGTTCATTCTTGTCATTAGGAACAACAGTTATACCTCCTTTCTTAGGGACACAATGAACATGACTTACCCATCTACTATCAGCTATAGGATAGATTATACCTGCTTCCAGAAGTTTTAGTATTTCAGTTCTTACCACTTCTTTCATCTTCGGATTTAACCGACGTTGGTGATCAACAACTGGTTTAGCATCAGGTTCCATATTAATTTTGTGGTGACATCGAGTGGGACTAATGCCCTTTAAATCATCAAGAGTATATGCAATAGCAGCTCGGTGCTTCCTTAAAACCTTCAATAATCTTTCTTCTTCGTGTTCTGAAAGGTTAGCACTAATAATAACATGATATATTTTCTTTTCATCAAGATAAGCATATTTCAAAGTGTCTGGCAATTGTTTTAACTAGATAATAACCCACGCGTTGCTGCGGAATATATGGACGGATAAAATTTATGAACTATTTGGAGGCTAATTAGGAAATAACGTGAAAGATTGTCACACTGAAGCAAATATGTCATGTTCTTTACAAATAATTAAATACGAACAATGAGTTTCACTTGGACCAAAAAACATGTTTAGTGGGAAATATCAGCAGCCTATAGTACCATAAAATGATAGATGACATAATGCATGATAGATATGTCATTTATATGCATACAACAGACTAATGGACTAATTGTAGTTTTGACTGATCACAATACTACAATGAATGATTCTGTGAAGAAAGATCAGCAAAAATATAAATATTACTACAAATCTCTGAAGGTGATAGCTGCTAATTAAGGACAAACTTATCACAGGTATGGAGAAGAAACCTATCTGTGACGTTCCTTGGCAAACGTGTGCACGAACATATTAAAAAATAGATTGTTCACGTCAATGAAATATTCCAAACGTGCCTTTATCTATTTAGAGGTACATATAGATTGAGGTATAATGAACCTGAAGGTCAAGAGGTCCTGCTCAGTCATGTAAGTTCAGAAACCAGCTTCTTTACTTCTTGAATCTTTTTCCTCTAGATTTCCAAAAGGAAAAAAAACCATTGCAATTCAATTTATACCAATACCATGCATTATGTAAGTGTATAAATATTCATGCAAATAGCGAGTGAGTAGTGGACCATACCAATTCTATGTCTGGTTAACTACGGAATATGCATCCCGTGAATTTGACTGTTCTATTCTTCCTTCCAACATGTAGCCAATCCAAACATTTGTTGGTTCTTAATTTTATATAGCAAGGAAATGATAAACATACCGAGGAGGCAGGAAGGGCTACAACCATCAATATATATGCCTCCTCGAAAATTAAGAATGTAAAATACATAAATGAGATTTGGGGTTGAAAAAGGTGTATGCAACTTGTGGAAATGACTGACCCGTTAATGTTATAAGACCGCAAGAATTTATTTCCATGTGAACCTCTTCTGCAAAACTCAAAAGTAAGTGATCTTCAAATCACTTCGTATAAGCGCTACATTCATTAAAACAATTGAAAATTCTTTCAAAAGAACAATTGAATATGTGCGTAATCAGGAAAACATATATGAAATAGTGGACAGACTCCCAAAGGGCCGAAAGTACTTGAGTGCATAATATTATTCAAAAAACTACAAACATCTAAAACACAGAAAGAATAGACTGGTATATATATTATTACCACTAAACCAGACCGGAAAAGATGCGATTTGTATAACAGAACCTAGTTGCTCCATAAATGATTCATAATCTTAAAGGGCTTCATTGTCACTGCCGACAGTTCATTCGATCGTCAAATTAAAATGAAGCGATGACATCACAAAATTCGTGATCCAAGTAGGAGAGAAAAGCAAGCAATGCAGAGACTTCATGCCAAGGGCTGGTATAGCTGAATCCCACCACGGATGACATGCATGCAACGAAGAATAGAGACAGTCCACATGCTAGTAGAGATCTTGCAAAACACAAAATAATAATGTGTCAGTACTACTATTCCTATTTTCCAACAGATAAACATGAATGTATCTACAACAATCTGATGCTAATATCTATCTTGACTTGCGCATGAGAAACAAAAAAAAATAACTACACAACTTAATTAAATTTTTGGCCCTTGCCTAATCGACACGTAGCCTGAGTATGCAATGTCATCAAAAAGAAAAGTAGCATATGAAGAAGTCATCTTCCCTGCACATAGTTCAACGTTGCTGTAGAAGAAACAAAGCCATGAAGCAACACTGAAAAAGAAACAATCAACGACAAAACATATATTCAGTTCAGAACAATACTTCTCTGGTAGCCAGTGTTGCAGGTGGAGTGTGCGACCTTCTTGCATGGTGCTTTTAGTGGAAGCTATGGCCCCTTCCCGACCTCCCGCTGGTCCTCGGTTAGCGTGGTCATCAGCCTTCCCGCCTGCTGGCCTCCTCCTCCCACAATCAAGTGTCGCGGAAGCTGCGTCCTCTTGTGGAGTAGCGCGAGCTTCCTCATGCGCCCTATTCGCCCAACAGATCCGATAGCTTGTTCTCTTCCTGGTGATGCCACTTCGATCAAAGTTCCACCTGCTGCACTCGAACGGCAGATGTTGCCGGGTAGCCAGATCCAATTCCCATCGGGAGGGCTCAATTCCTCATGGAAAAGAAGCAAGGTGAGGATTTAGTTGGATAAGATGTCTGAGATTGGGGAACACCAAAAGCCAGAAGGAGGAGAAGAAGGGATGGTGGATGAGAGGCACCGTGTGAAGATCTAGGTCGCCACTCCCCAGCCCTTATGGCAGTTGGAGCAGCCGTAGGAAGCGGAGGGACTGTCGGATTCCCCGTCGTGACTCCTCTGTCGCATGCGCTTCGCCCTCTCCCTACTTGTCGGTTACCAAAAGGAGCGTCGAGGGAGGGGAAATGGACAAGGATTTACGTGAGTGGAACCAGGCGTGGCATTAAAGTTCTTTTTCTCTCTCTATGTAGTGCTGATGTGGCAGCTTGTACTTCCTCGGTCCCTCATGTAAGTAGTGGTGGAATGATGACATGGCTGACCTGCTGATGTGGATAGGCTGCATGTTTAGAGAAATAACATAGTGGGGATGAACTATTTAGGTATTATAGATTCAAACACAGGATCACCTTTTGGTGGAGGAGAACCTCCAAGATTTTCAATAGGCAAATTGTGTTTAAGCAGAGGATGTTGTTCAAAGAACTTTTTATCTATTTTATCTATTTCATTTCTTTCATGCATATGTAAATCATTTTCATGGTCTAGTAAATATTGTTATAAAGGATCAGTAGGTGGCACAACAATAGAAGCAAGACCCATTAATTCATCCTTACTAGGAAATTCTTTTTCATGAAGATTCCTACTAAACTTGGAAAAATTAAATTCATGAGACTCATCACCAAAACTAACACCGACAGTTTGCTTCTGACAATCTATTTGAGCATTAACGATGTTCAAGAAAGGTCTACCAAAGATAATGGGACATAAGTCATCTTGTGGGGAACCACGAACAAGAAAATGAGTAGGGTATTTTATTTTCCCACACAAGACTTCAACATCTCTAATAATCCCAATTGGTGATATAGTGTCTCTATTAGCAAGTTTAATAGTGTCATCAATGTCTTCTATTTCTGCAGGTGCTATGTCATTCATAATTTCTTGGTATACAGAGTAGGGAATAGCACTCACACTAGCACCTACGTCACATAAACCATGATAGCAATGATCTGCTATTTTAACTAAAATAACAGGCATGCCCACAATGGGTCTATGTTTATCTTTTCGATCAGGTTTGGCAATTCTAGCAGCCTCTTGATAACCCAAAAGTGTAGGGGGTCAGTTGTAGCCTCTTTCGATAAGTAAGAGTGTCGAACCCAACATGGAGCTAAAGGCAGAACAAATATTCCCTCAAGTTCTATCGACCGCCGATACAACTCTACGCACGCTTGACGTTTACTTTACCTAGAACAAGTATGAAACTAGAAGTAATTTGTAGTTTTTGTTGGACAGGTTTGCAAGAATATAAAGAGCACCCAAATATAAACTAGGGGATGTTAAGATAAAGAAACAACAAAATCAATATAGCGAGTGTGGAAAAGTGGTGGTCGGAGTTGCGAAATTGCCCCTAATCAATTGACTACGTTACTAGACAGATAGCAAGTTTTATGTGGGAGAGGCCACTGCTAGCATGTCATCCCTTACTTGGAATTCTATGCACTTATGATTGGAACTATTAGCAAGCATCCACAACTACTAACATCCATTAAGGTAAAACCCAACCATAGCATTAAGATATATTAGTCCCCCTTCAATCCCGTATGCATCAATTTCTACGCTAGGTTGAAGCTTCTGTCACTCTTGCCCTACAATACGTAGTGCTGTCAACATACAACTATCCCTATGGTGTGATCCACGCGCGTGCTCATATGATGGGCACCAAAGGACAGTAACATAACCACAAGCAATTTAAATCAATCATAGCAATTCACCAATCACCGATATGACAACGATAATCTACTCAGACATCATAGGATGGCAACACATCATTGGATAATAATATGAAGCATAAAGCACCATGTTCAGCTAGAGGGTACATCGGGTTGCGTGAGAGTGGACCGCTGTAGATAGATGGGGGAAGGTGAAGGAGATGTTGGTGAAGTTGACGGAGGTGTTGGTGTAGATCGCCGTCACACGATGATGGCCCTGGTGGCACTCTGGTGCCACCGGAAGCGAGGGGGAGAGAGCCCCCCCTCCTTCTTCTTCCTTCACCTTCTCCCTAGGTGGGAGAAGGGTATCCCCTCTGGTCCATGGACTCCATGGCGGCGGAGGGGCGAGAGCCCCTCCGAGATTGGATCTGTCTCTCTGTCTCTCTCTGTTTCTGCGTTCCCAAATTCTGGCCTTCCACCGTTTCTTAAATTCCCGGAGATCCGTAACTCCAATTGGGCTGATTTTTTGACATGATTTTTAACCAGATATTAGCTTTCTTGCAGCGAAGGAAGGGCATCAACCGCTTTACGGTGTGGCCACGAGGTCCCAGGCCGTGCCTGCCCCTGGTGGGCGCGCCCCCTGCCTCGTGGTCCACTCGGGCATCGTCTCATGTTGGTTCCACTTCCCAAAATTCACATATATTCCAAAAAAAATCTCCATCCGTTTTTATTCCGTCTGGACTCCGTTTGATATGGATATTCTGCGAAACAAAAAACATGCAACAAAGAGGAACTGACACTGGGCACTGGATCAATATGTTAGTCCCAAAAAATAGTATAAAAAGTTGCCAAAAGTATATGAAAGTTGTAGAATATTGGCATGGAACAATAAAAAATTATAGATACGACGGAGACGTATCACCTCTTCATTAAAGCAGATAACATGCCCATCTACATTTTCTTCCAAGAGATCATTTACCATATCAATATTAGGTTCTACTTTAATTTGCTCATCTGGTTTAGGTGTTCTAACATAACTTTTGTTAACCACAGTTAAAACTTTAGCATGTTCCTTTATCTTAGCAGGGAAAGGTGGTTTCTCAATATAAGTAGAAGGAACAACTGGATCAACATTATAAAGTATAGTTTCTTCTTTAACTGGTACCGGTTCTTTAATTTCTTCTTTAATAAGTGGGTGATATTTAAACCACTTCTCTTTAGGGAGTTCAACATGGGTAGCAAATGATTCATAAAAGGAGGCTACTATCTCAGAGTCAAGTCCATATTTAGTGCTAAACTTTTGAAAAGCATCGATATCCATAAAAGATTTAACACAATCATACTTAAGTTTAATACCTGACTCTTTACCTTCGTTGAGTTCCCAATTTTCAGAGTTGCATTTAATTATTTCCCAAAGATCCCACTGGAATTCAATAGTCTTCTTCATAAAAGAACCAGCACAAGAAGTATCAAGCATGGTTTGATCATTACGAGAAAGCCGAGCATAAAAATTCTGGATAATAATTTCTCTTGGGAGCTCAAGATTGGGGCATGAATATAACATTGACTTAAGCCTCCCCGAAGCTAGAGTCATACTTTCTCCTTCACGAGGCCAAAAATTATATATATAATTCTGATCATGATGAACTAGATGCATATGATAATTCTTTTGGTGGAACTCCAGTTTCAAACAATTCCAATTCCATGATCCAATATCATCGCATAGCCTATACCATGCCAATGCTTTACCCTTCAAAGATAAAGGGAAAACCTTTCTTCATCCCTGGGTAAACCTGCAAGCTTAAACAATCCACGAATTTGTTCCACATATATCAAGTGCTTGTCAGGATGTTCAGTTCCATCTCCCGCATAAGGATCAGCTAGCAGTTGTTCTATCATACCAGAAGGGATTTCATATTCAATAGTTTTAGTAGGTGCAGCGGGTTGAGGGGTAACTAATTGTGGTTCCGGACGGGGTGAAGATACCCTGAAAAAACCCCTCAAAGGATTGTTTTCCATAGTAACAAGTGACAATAAATTTCAGCACACTATATAAATGTTTCATTACCGAATTCCACTTACCAAAGGCGGTTCACTCCCCGGAAACGGCGCCAAAAAATAGCCTTGATGACCCACAAGTATAGTGGATCAATTGTATCTCTTTTCGAAAAGTAAGAGTGTCGAACCCAACGAGGAGTAGAAGGAAATGACAAATAGTTTTCAGTAAGGTAATGTTTGCAAGTGCTGAAACTGTAAGTAGCGAGTTGTTTGATAGCAAGATAATTTGTAACGAGCAAGTAAAGATAATAGTAACAAGTATGCACCAAGGTAGCCCAATCCTTTTTAGGCAAAGTACAGGCCAAAACGGTCTCTTATAATAAGCAAAGCGTTCTTGAGGGCACACGGGAATTTCATCTAGTCACTTTCATCATGTTGGTTCGATTCGTGTTCGCTACTTTGATAATTTGATATGTGGGTGGAATAGTTCTTAGGTGCTATTCTTACTTGAAAAATCCGCCTACTTATGATTAACCCTCCTGCAAGCATCCGCAACTACAAGAAAAGTATTAAGAATAAATTCTAACCATAGCATTAAACTTTTGGATCCAATCGGTCCCTTACGGAATAGTGCATAAACTAGGGTTTAAATTTCTGTCACTCTCGCAACCCACCATCTAATTACTACTCCACAATGCATTCCCTTAGGCCCAAATATGGTGAAGTGTCATGTAGTCGACGTTCGCATGACACCACTAAGGGAATCACAACATACATACTATCAAAATATCGAACACATATAAAATTCACATGATTACTTGCAACATGATTTCACCCGTGACCTCAAGAACAAAGGTAACTACTCACAAGTGATGAACATGCTCAAGATCAGAGAGGTAATATATAATATAATGGATCTGAACATATAATCTTCCACCAAATAAACCATATAGTAATCAACTACAAGATGTAATAAACACTACTAGTCACCCACAAGCAACAATCTATAGTTCCGGTAACAAGATTGAATACAAGAGATGAACTAGGGTTTGAGATGAGATGGTGCTATTGAAGATGTTGATGGAGATTGCCCTCCCCAAGATGGGAGAGTGGTTGGTGATGATGACGACGATGATTTCCCCCTCCAGGAGGGAAGTTCCCCCAGAAGAATCGCTCCACCTGAGGGCAAAAGTGCTCCTGCCCAAGTTTCGCCGTGAGATGGCGGCAGTCCGTCCCGTAAGCCTTCTCCTCATTTTTCTAGGTCAAAATGACTTATATACCAGAAGATGGGCACCGAAGGTGGGCCGAGGAGGACACAACCCACTAGGGCACGCCTGGTGGACTTGGCGCGCCCAGCTGGGTTGTGCCCACCTGGTGGCCCCCTCTAGTGTTCATTCACTCTAGTATTTATTATATGATCCATAAAAATTCTCCATGAAGTTTCAGCTTGTTTGGATTTGTGCTGAATATGTGGCCTGACGTAGCTTTTCCAGGTCCAGATTTCAAGCTGCCGGAATTCTCCCTCTTGGTGTGTTCCTTGCAAATTATGAGAGAAAAGGCATTAGAATTACTCAAAAAGCATCATTATGAATAAAAACATTATTAATAGCAGTAAGAAAACATGATGCAAAATGGACATATCAGTATATATTTAGCTACGATGTAATTAGCATAGTCAGCAAACCATGGAGTGTTATGAGTAGCATTAATGATAGCAAGTTGTTCATCAGAGAGGCTATCATCAATAGGTAGTGGGTCATCAAGAATATTTTCTAACCTAGATAAGTTGTCATTTACGGGATTCTCAGCTCCTTTTATATCAGTGATATGTAAATCAAATTCTTGTGGCAAGAGAACCCACACAATAAGACTAGGTTTAGCATCTTTCTTTTCCATAAGATATTTTATTGCAGCGTGATCAGTGTGAACAATTACTTTAGAATCAACAATGTAGGATCTGAATTTATCACAAGCAAACACAACTGCTAAAAATTCTTTTTCATTAGTATCATAATTTCTTTGGGCGCTGTCTAGAGTTTTATTAGCATAATGGATAACGTTCAATTTCTTGTCAACTCTTTGTCCTAGAACAACCCCTATAGCATAGTCACTAGCATCACACATAATTTCAAAAGGTAAGTTACAATCAGGTGGTTGAACTATAGGTGTGGTGGTTAAGGCTTTCTTAAGTGTTTCAAAGGCTTCTACACAATCATAATCGAAAACGAAAGGAACATCCTTCTGTAATATATTGGTAAGAGGCCTTGAAATTTTAGAGAAGTCTTTAATAAACCTCCTATAGAAACCATTATGACCAAGGAAACTATGAATACCTTTTAAATCTTTAGGACATGTCCTTTTCTCAATTGCATCAACTTTAGTTTTATCCACCTCAATACCTCGTTCAAAATTTTAATGCCCCAAAACAATACCTTCATTAACCATAAAGTGACACTTCTCCCAATTCAAGATAAGATTAGTTTGCTCACATATATGCAGAACTTGATCAAGTTTGCTTAAGCAATCATCAAAATAAGTTCCGTAAATGGAAAAACATCCATGAAAACCTCAACAATCTTTTCACAAAAGTCCGAGAATATAGCAGTCATACATCTTTGAAAGGTAGCACGTGCATTGCATAAACCGAAAGGCATACATCTATAAGCATAAGTTCCAAAAGGACAAGTAAAGGTGGTTTTCTCTTGATCTGGTTGTGAAATAGGTATTTGAGAAAAACCAGATATCCATCGAGAAAGCAAAAGTGTGTATGCTTTGACAATCTTTCTAGCATTTGATCAATGAAAGGGAAGGGGTAATGATCTTTCCTAGTTGCTTTATTTAATTTTCTAATATCAGTTACCATCCTATAGCCAGTCACAATTCTTTGTGGAATAAGTTCATTTTTATCATTTGGAACAACAGTAATACCTCCTTTCTTAGTAACACAATGAACGGGACATACCCATCTACTATCAGCTATAGGATAAATTATTCCTACTTCCAGAAGCTTTAATATTTCATTTCCTACCACTTCTTTCATTTTAGGATGTAATCTTTGCTGATGATCAACAACAGGTTTAGCATCTGGTTCCATATTAATCTTATTCTGACAGAGACTGGGACTAATGCCCTTAAGATCATCAAGAGTATATCCTGTAGCAGCATGGTGCTTCCTCAGAGTTTTCAACAATCTCTTTTATTCATGCTTTGTAAGGTTAGCACTAATAATAACATGATATATCTTATTTTCATCAAGATAAGCATATTTCAAAGTGTGAGGCAATTGCTTTAATTCAAACACAAGGTCTCCTTTGGGTGGAGGAGGACCTCCTAGAGTTTCAACAGGCAAGTTGTGCTTGAGAATAGATTGTTGTTCAAAAAACATCTTATCATTTTCATTTCTTTCATGCATATGCATATCATTTTCATGGTCGAGCAATTATTGTTCTAATGGACCAGTAGGTGGAATAGCAATAGAAGAAATACCAATTATTTCATCTTTGATAGACAATTGCTTATTGAGAGGTTGCCTTTGAAACTTAGAAAAATAAAACTCATGAGACACATTACCAAAACTAACAATGATAGTTTCTTTCTCGCAATCTACTTTAGCATTGACGATATTCAAGAAAGGTCTACCAAATATCATGGGACAAAAGTCATCTTGTGGAGATCCGAGAACTAGAAAATTAGTAGGGTATATTTTTTCACAGAAGACTTCAACATCTCTAACAATCCCAAGTGGTGTGATGGTGTCTCTATTTGCAAGTTTAATAGTAACATCTGTGTCCTCTATTTCAGCGGGTGTTATGTCATTCATAATTTCTTGGTATAAGGTAAAGCGAATAGCACTCACACTAGCATCTAAATCACATAAACCATGATAGCAATGGTATCCTATTTTAATTGAGACAACATTCCTGCCAACAACTGGTCTATGTTTATCTTTTTCAGCGGGTATGGTAATTCTAGTAGCTTCATCATAGAAGTAAATAACATGCCCATCAATATTTTCTACCAAGAGATCTTTAACCATAGCAACACTAGGTTCTACTTTAATTTGTTCAGAAGGTTAAGGTGCTCTAATATTACTTTTGTTAACCACAGTTGAGACTTTAGAATGTTCCTTTATCCTAACATGGAAAGGTGGGGTTTCAATGTAAGCAGTAGGCACGACTGGGTCAACATTGTAAATAATAGTTTCATCTTTAGCTTTTACCGGTTCTTTTATTTCTTCTTTAATAAGGGATGATATTTAAACCACTTATCCTTAGGGAGATCAACATGAGTAGCAAATGATTCACAAAAAGAGGCTACTATCTCAGAGTTAAGTCCATATTTAGTGCTAAACTTGTGAAACACGTCAGTATTCATGAAAGATTAACATAATCAAACTCAAGCTTAATACCTGACTCTTTATCTTTGCAGATTTCCCAATCTTCAGAGTTGCGTTTAATTCTTTCTAAAATATCCCACCTGAATTCAATAGTCTTCTTTATAAAAGAACCAGCACAAGAAGTAACGAGCATGGATTGATCATTACGAGAAAGCCGAGCATAAAAGTTCTGAATGATAAATTCTCTTGAGAGCTCGTGATTGGGGAATGAATATAACATTGTCTAAAGCTCTCCCAAGATAGAGCGATACTTTTGTAGGAGATATGCCCTAGAGGCAATAATAAATGTTATTGATTACCTTTTTCTTCATAATTATGTTTATGTTCCATGCTATAACTGCTATGGTTCTCTAGTATGCGATAACATGAGGCTCAGAGGAAGACTCATATGCACGTGTGGAATAATAAACGGTAAGAAGTATTCCTAGTCTGGCCTCTAGGACTAGCTCAAGTGTTGCATGATGGTTCTATTTTCCTGATCATGGGCATGACTATGCTGGCAACTTTGAGGTTACAATGTTAGGAGAACACTTGTGTTGAACCGACCCGAATTGATGTTATGCTATGAGATGCTTTCGTCACAAGTTAATGGTTAATAACATAGAGGAAGTTAACATTTGCATAATTCCTTAGACCATGAGGGTATCGGGTTTCTTCATGCTTGCTTCATGAACTTTGGGGTTTGTTAAACGTCATCCGTAAATGGGTGGCTATTACGGCGGCTTGCGGGTTCATGGAAAAGTATGTCAAGTAACTTGATAGCTCAAGATTGGGATTTGCTCCTCCGACGATGGATAGATATCTATGGGGCCTCTCGGTGTTACGGTATCCATCATCTCTGGCCAGACACATTGTGATTTTATCACAAGGATGCCGGAACACAGTAACGAGCAAAGAGAACAAATGCCGGTAACGAGGTAAGATGCATAGTGGACAAGTTGTTGATGCATGGGAATGCCGATAAATCTCACCTTGGGTATTTGTAACATATCACGAAGCAACAGGAATAGCACACGACAACTGGAGGTTCACTTGAATATTTATTCGTGTGGGTATAGGGGTCAATATGGGTGTCCACGGCTCCGATGTTGATCATTGATCGGAAAGAGTTCCGGTCATGTCTATACTTCACAGAACCTATAGGGTCACATGCTTAAGGGTCATTTATTTGCTGAATACTAGACAGGGAGTTTGAGAGAAATTCGCCGAAAAAGTTTCGGATACAACCAAAGAGTTCCGGAGAGAGAATAGCGTAATAGTTTCGTAAAACTGAAAAGTTGTTTTAGGGGATACCATTAAGTCAAATCGGTTTCGGCACATGCCTGATAATTCTTGGAGGGTTGATACGTCTCCATAGTATCTATAATTTATGATTGTTCCATGCCAATATTCCATAACTTTCATATACTTTTGGCAACTTTTTATACTATTTTTTGGGACTAACATATTGATCCAGTGCCTAGTGACAGTTCCTGTTTGTTGCATGTTTTTTGTTTCGCAGAATATCCATATCAAACAGAGTCCAAATGGGATAAAAACGGAAAGATATTTTTTTGGAATATATGTGAATTTTGGGAAGCGGAACCAACGTGAGACGATGCCCGAGTGGCCCACGAGGGTGAGGGGCGCGCCTAGGGGGGGCACCCGCGCCCTGGGCCCTCGTGGGCGCTCCGTAAGGCGATTGATGCCCTTATTTGTCGCAAGAAAGCTAATATCCGGATAAAAATGGTGTCCAAAATTCAGCCCAATCGGAGTTACGGATCTCCGGGAATTTAAGAAACGGCGAAGGGCCAAAATCGGGGAACGCAGAAACAGAGACTGACCGAGAGACAGATCCAATCTCGGAGGGGCTCTCATCCCTCCCACGCCATGGAGACCATGGACCAGAGGGGAAACCCTTCTCCCATCTAGGGAGAAGGTCAAGGAAGAAGAAGAAGAAGGAGGGGGGCTCTCTCCCCCTCGCTTCCGGTGGCACCGGAGTGCCGTCGGGGCCATCATCATCACCGCAATCTACACCAACAACTTCACCATCATCATCACCAACTCTTCCCCCCTCCATGCAGCGGTGTAACCCCTCTTCTACCCGCTGTAATCTCTACTTAAACATGGTGCTCAACGCTATATATTATTTCCCAATGATGTATGGCTATCCTATGATGTTTGAGTAGATCCGTTTTGTCCTATGGGTTAATTGATGATCGTGATTGGTTTGAGTTGCATGTTTTATTATTAGTGTTGTCCTATCGTTCTCTCCATGTCACGCAAGCGTGAGGGATCCCCGTTGTAGGGTTTGCAATATGTTCATGATTTGCTTATGGTGGGTGGCATGAGTGACAGAAGCACATACCCGAGTAAATAGGTTGTTTGCATATGGGAATAAAGAGGACTTGATACTTTAATGCTATGTTTGGTTTTACCTTAATGATCTTTAGTAGTTGTGGATGCTTGCTAGAGTTCCTATCATAAGTGCATATGATCCAAGAAGACAAAGTATGTTAGCTTATACCTCTCCCTCAAATAAGATTGCAATAGTGATTACCGGTCTAATTATCGATTGCCTAGGGACAAATAACTTTCTCGTGACAAAAAGCTCTCTACTAAAACTAATTTAGTTGCGTCCTTATCTTAACAGCCCCTAGTTTGATTAACATGCTCTTTATATTCTTGCAAACCTATCTCACAAAAACTACAAAGTACTTCTAGTTTCATACTTGTTCTAGGTAAAGCGAACGTCAAGCGTGCGTAGAGTTGTATCGGTGGTCGATAGAACTTGAGGGGATATTTGTTCTACCTTTAGCTCCTCGTTGGGTTCGACACTCTTACTTATCAAAAGAGGCTACAACTGATCCCTACACTTGTGGGTTATCAAGACCTTTTTCTGGCGTCCTGGGGAGCAATAGCGTGGGGTGAATATTCTCGTGTGTGCTTGTTTGCTTTATCACTAAGTAGATTTTATTTGCTGTTCTAAGTTATTCTCTATCTTTAGTTATGGATATGGAACACGAAATACAAAAAAAAGGTGTACTTGCTACTCATGGAGATGGGGAACCTCCAAAAACCCTCGATGCTCAGTATGTGAAATATATTATGTACTACTTTGATAATCCTGAGAAAACCCCATTCAACTATATAATGGGAGTAACATTGGATCATCGTGAATACTTAAGGGATTATCGCTTGACACAAAAGGGAAACTCTTATGGGATCAAATTTATATGTTGCATTGGTATGCTCGGCAACTATGCTTGAGATAAGATTATACTTGTTGCTCTAGGATGAAGGCTCCACACCTTCCCTTTTCATGCAAATTTAATGATAATGAAACCTTAGTTTCTTATGCTAACGGTATATATGATTATTATGATGTGGAACAAATAGAAGAATTTGTTGCTTTTAAGGGTGCTTATGAAATTGAATCTCTGTTTAAAAAGTATGATGCTTTTGATGATGATGTTTATAGGCCTGAAAATCTTGCTATATTGAAATCTTGCTATTTGAATTATGAATATAACTCCAATATTGATGCGTTTATTGAGAAAGTCTCCGCTATCCAAGAAGAGACTAATATTTTGCAGGAGTCTATGGAAGAAGAAATTAATGATATTGTGAGCTCATTGGATGAAAAAGATGAGGAGGAGAGCGAAGAACAAAAGGAGGAAGAGAGGATTAATCACCCGTGCCCATCTTCTAATGAGAGTAACTCTTTATCTCATACATTGTTTAATTTCCCTTCGTGCTTACCGAAGGATGAATGCTATGATGATTGTTATGACCCCGTTGATTCTTTTGAAATATCCCCTTTTGATGATGCTTGCTATGCTTGTGGCCAAGATGCCAATATGAATTATGCTTATGGAGATGAAATTTCTATAGTTCCTTATGTTAAACATGAGATAGTTGCTATTGCACCCACATATGATAGTCCTATTATCTTTTTGAATTCTCCAAACTACACTATATCGGGGAAGTTTGCGCTTATTAAGGATTATATTGATGGGTTGCCTTTTTCCATTAAACATGATGATTTTGATGAATATAATATGCATGTGCTTGCTGCTCCTACTTGCAATTATTATGAGAGAGGAACTACATCTCCGCCTCTCTATGTTTCCAACGCGATAAAATTGCAAGAAACTGCTTATACTATGCATTGGCCTTTACTTGATGTGCATGAATTGTTCTTGTATGACATGCCTATGCATAGGAAGAGAGTTAGACTTCGTTTTTGCATGACACATATCACTTTGTGCTCAGTACTAAATGCCAAATCATTGCTAATTAAAATTGGCTTTGATATACCTTGGGATCCTGGTGGATCCATTACTTGAGCACTATATGCCTAGCTTAATGGCTTTAAAGAAAGCGCTGCCAGGGAGACAACCCAGGAGTTTTATAGAGTCATTTATTTCTGTTGTGTGCTTTTATAAAGTTTATAAACAAATAAAAAAATAAAGAGGGGAACCTAAAACTTTTTCAAAAAGAAAAGTGAAAGTAAGAAGGACGAGCACCGTTGAAATAGGGGAGCTCCTTGAACTTTGTTCATGCCCATGGAAACTTTGCAAATCTTGAATTACAGAAACTTTTCAACATAAATAATTACCCCCTTGTACAATTCCATTGTATTATAAAAATAATGTGCCAAGTGTTTCCTTTAGGATGATTAAACTGCTTGTTGGTTTGTGCGGTGCAAAAACAGAAACTTTGGCTGTAGTGCACGATTTTACATTTTTTAATGGAACATCGAAAGGATCTAAAACTTTTTGCAAAGTCTTGATATACAAATTGTTGATTTTTCCTATTTTCCAGAATTTTTAGAGTTACAGAAGTATGGTTAATGTTCAGATTACTCCAGACTGTCCTGTTTTCACAGATTGCTATTATAGCTTCATTATTTGCATACGTTTGAATTCTTGTTGATGCCTCCTTGACTTGGGGCCATAGAATTGTGGTAGCGTACAGTAGGTAATGTTTTTTATAATTATACAATAATGTTAGAGCAGTACATGATGGGATTTGATTGATCATATGCACTAACCTCGCCACTAAACGTTCGGTTAAGTTTTGTGTGGATGAAGTGTTCGAAGATCGAGGAGGTCTCGATGTGAGAATAAGGAGGAGAGGAAAGAGCTCAAGCTTGGGGATGCCCGAGGAACCCCAAGTAACTATTCAAGGAGACACAAGCGTCTAAGCTTGGGGATGCCCCGGAAGGCATCCCATATTTCTTCAACAAGTATCGGTATGTTTTCGGATTCGTTTTGTTCACATGTTATGCGTAAACTCTTGGAGCGTCGTGTGCTTTTTATTTTTTCTTTAATAAATGCACCATGCTGGTATGAGACAGTCCTTGGTTGATTTATAGAATGCTCTTTGCACTTCACTTATATCTTTTGAGTATGATTTATAGAATGCTTCATGTGCTTCACTTATATCATTTGAAGTTTGGATTGCCTGTTTCTCTTCACATACAAAACCGCCATTTGTAGAATGCTCTTTGGCTTCATTTATAATTGTTAGATCATGGGCATATCTTTTGTAGAAAGAATTTAAACGCTCTTGCTTCACTTATATCTATTTAGAGAGTTGACAGGAATTGGCATTCACATGGTTAGTCATAAAATCCTACATAAACTTGAAGATAGCCAAATATGGTATGTTTGATTCCTTGCAATAGTTTTGTGATATAAAGATGGTGATATTAGAGTCATGCTAGTGGGTAGTTGTGGATTGTAGAAATACTTGTGTTGAGGTTTGTGATTCCCGAAGCATGCACATAAGGTGAACCGTTATGTGACGAAGTCGGAGCATGATTTATTTTTTGATTGTCATTCTTTTTGTGGAGGTCGGGATCGCGCGATGGTTAACTCCTACCAACCCTTCCCCTAGGAGCATGCGTGTAGTACTTTGTTTCGATGGATAATAAATTTTTGGAATACGTATGTGAGTTCTTTACGAATAATGTTGAGTCCATGGATTATACGCACACTCACCCTTCCACCTTTGCTAGCCTCTCTTGTACCGCACAACTTTCGCCGGTACTATACACCCACCATATACCTTCCTCAAAACAGCCACCATACCTACCTATCATGGCATTTCCATAGCCATTCCGAGATATATTGGCATGTAACTCCACCGTTCCGTTTATTATGACACACACCATCATTGTCATATTGCCTTGCATGATCGTAAGATAGCTAGCATGACATTTCCATGGCTTGTCCATTTTTTGATGTCATTGATACGCTAGATCATTGCACATCCCGGTACACCGCCGGAGGCATTAACATAGAGTCATATTTTGTTCTAGCTTCGAGTTGTAATCTTTGAGTTGTAAGTAAATCAAAGTGTGATGATCTTCATTATTAGAGCATTTTCCCGTGTGAGGAAACAAAAAAAAGAGAGAAAGGCCAAATAAAAAAAGGAGATGGCCCCCAAAAAGGAGGGGGGCTAGAAAATAAAAGAGAAAAGACCCTCCCAAAAAAATTGAAAGAGAAAGAGAGAAGGGACAATGTTACTGTAATTTTACCACACTTGTGCTTCATCATAGCACCATGTTCTTCATGATAGAGAGTCTCCTATGTTGTCACTTTCATATACTAGTGGGAATTTTCATTATAGAACCTGGCTTGTATATTCCAACGACGGGCTTCCTCAAATGCCCTAGGTCTTCATGAGAAAATAAGTTGATGCACACCCACTAGTTTTCTTTTTGAGCTTTCATACACTTATAGCTCTAGTGTATCCGTTACATGGCAATCTCTACTCACTCACATTGATATCGATTGATGGACATCTCCATAGTCCATTTATTTGCCTAGTTGATGTGAGACTTTCTCCCTCCTTTTGTCTATCACCACCTTCTATTCCACCCATAGTGCTATGTCCATGGCTCACGCTCATGTATTGCGTGAAAGTTGAAAAAGTTTGAGAGTAATAAAGTATGAAACAATTGCTTGGCTAAAACCGGGGTTGTGCATGATTTAAATACTTTGTGTGGTGAAGATGGAGCATAGCCAGACCATATGATTTTGTAGGGATAACTTTTTTTGGCCATGTTATTTTGAAAAGACATGATTGCTTTATTAGTATGCTTGAAGTATTATTGTCTTAATGTCAAATGATAGACTATTGCTTTGAATCACTCGTGTCTTAATATTCATGCCATGATTAGATTACATGATCAAGATTATGCTCGGTAGCATTCCACATCAAAAATTATCTTTTTTATCATTTACCTACTCGAGGACGAGCAGGAATTAAGATTGGGGATGCTGATACGTCTCCGTAGTATCTACTCCCTCCGTCCCAAAATAAGTGACTCAAAAGTGACTCAACTTTGCACTAACTTTAGTGCAAAGTTGAGTCACTTTTGCGTCACTTATTTTGGGACGGAGGGAGTATAATTTTTGATTGTTCCATGCCAATATTCTACAACTTTCATATACTTTTGGCAACTTTTTATACTATTTTTTGGGACTAACATATTGCTCCAGTGCCCAGTGCAAGTTTGTGTTTGTTGCATGTTTTTTGTTTCGTCGAATATCCATATCAAACGGAGTCCAAACGGGATAAAAACGGACGGAGATTTTTTTTGGAATATATGTGAATTTTGGGAACCAAAACCAACGTGAGACGATGCCCGAGTGGCCCACGAGGGTGAGGGGCGCAACCAGGGGGGCAGGCGCGCCCTAGGCCCTCGTGGCCACTCCGCAAGGCGATTGACGCCCTTCTTTCGCCGCAATAAATCTAATATCCTGATAAAAATCGTGTCCAAAATTCAGCCCAATCGGAGTTACGGATCTCCAGGAATTTAAGAAACGGTGAAGGGCCAAAATCAGGGAACGCAGAAACAGAGAGAGACATATCCAATCTCGAGGGGCTCTCGCCCCTCCCACTCCATGGAGACCATGGACCAGAGGGGAAACCCTTCTCCCATCTAGGGAGAAGGTCAATGAAGAATAAGAAGGAGGGGGGCTCTCCGCCCCTCGCTTCCGGTGGCACCGGAGTGCCGCCGGGGCCATCATCGTTACTGCAATCTACACCAACAACTTCACCGCCGTCATCACCAACTCTTCCCCCCTCTATGCAGCGGTGTAATCCTTCTTCTACCCGCTGTAATATCTACTTAAACATGGTGCTGTACGCTATATATTATTTCCCAATGATGCATGGCTATCCTATGATGTTTGTGTAGATCCGTTTTGTCCTATGGATTAATTGATGATCATGATTGGTTTGAGTTGCATGTTTTATTATTGGTGCTGTCCTATCGTGCTCTCCGTGTCGCGCAAGCGTGAGGGATCCCCACTGTAGGGTTTGCAATATGTTCATGATTTGCTTATGGTGGGTGGCGTGAGTGACAGAAGCACAAACCCGAGTAAGTAGGTTGTTTGCGTATGGGAATAAAGAAGACTTGATACTTTAATGCTATAGTTGGGTTTTACCTTAATGACCTTTAGTAGTTGCGGATGCTTCCTAGAGTTCCAATCATAAGTGCATATGATCCAAGAAGACGAAGTATGTTAGCTTATGCCTCTCACTCAAATAAGATTGCAATAGTGATTACCGGTCTAGTTATCAATTGCCTAGGGACAAATAACTTTCTCGTGACAAAAAGCTCTCTACTAAAACTAATTTAGTTGTGTCCTTATCTTAACAGACCCTAGTTTTATTAACGTGCTCTTTATATTCTTGCAAACCTATCCCACAAAAACTACAAAGTACTTCTAGCTTCATACTTGTTCTAGGTAAAGTGAACGTCAAGCGTGCGTAGAGTTGTATCGGTGGTCGATAGAACTTGAGGGAATATTTGTTCTACCTTTAGCTCCTTGTTGGGTTCGACACTCTTACTTATCGAAAGAGGCTACAACTGATCCCCTACACTTGTGGGTTATCAAGGGTGCCCGAATTATTCTGGAAACTTTTTGGAATTTTTCAAGATGAAAACTGAAAATGTTTCGGAGTTGCCGGGACTGCTTCAGATGTTTTTCGCAGATGAAAATCACTAATCCGAAATTATTCTGGAATTCATTGAAAATTATTTTAGTGGGTACTAGAAATTTTCTATGCCCACATAAATATTTTCAGTTCGAATTGATGCTGAAAAATGTCATTGTGAATAGTGAAAGTGCTTTTTGGATTTTTTTTTGACTATGTACTGCAAGTTATTGGATTTTTTTTGGAAAGCCACCTTTTTGGGATTTTGCTCCAAAATATCTTGGAGATGACATGGATGGATGTTGCTGAAATTTCAGCCCCTCCACCCCTCCTTCTACTATAAATAGCGGTGGAGGGGCTGCCCAAAATGACTCCTTTCTCACATGCAAGTGCCATGCATGATCTGGCTTTCTCCCTCCCTCCCAGCGAAATAGTTTCGTAGAGCCGAAAGGCTGTCTGGGTTCCGGTGGGAACTAGTTCTAGATGGCGAAGCCCTGCCGGATAGATGACACCGTATGTGTGCAACTCTGTAGAAAGATTGTAGTTTTGGTCTCAGTACGAGAGTGCCTCCTGAAGGGCTGTCCGAGTGACCGTCCGAGTTTCGAAGGTCCTCCTGAAGGGCTGTCCGAGTGACCGTCCGAATTTTGAAGGTCCTCCCGAAGGGCTGTCCAAGTGACTGTCTGAGAATCTGAGATCCTCCCGAAGGGCTGTCCGAGGATCCTTCCGGTGGGACTATCCGATGGACTGTCCCGAGGCCTCCCAAAGGGCTGCCCGGAAATCCGTCCGGGGAGCAGACGAGGGAGTACATCCTCTCGGTTGGGAGGTTGTAAATCCTAGCTTCGGGGATCTACACCACCGATCGTCATCGACTCTACTTTCGCAGCGCTATGAGTCGGTAACGAAAAGATCAAATATTGTATGCAGTCTTCATAGTGGTCCTGGGCTGGTGCGTAGGTCGGAATTTTTTTGTTTTCTGCTGTGTTACCCAACAGTGGCATCAAGACCCGTGCTATGTGTAGATGCAGGATGCGATCTAGAATACATAGAGATGTATTGGTGTTGCACAATATAATTAGGTAGTAGATGAGTTCTATTACTGAAAATAATTTGCGCGGGTAGCAGATGAAATCTGTTACCCGATGTTCCTGTTGCTTCCCTTGAATTTGCATAATCCTGATCTTGATGGCATGGTGGAATCTCACAAAGTTCTGGTAATCCACGATCCTTTCATGCTGCTCCTGAGTATGCTGATTGAGAGGTCAACAAAGTGCTAATAGTTCTGTGGGTTCCACCATAGTTAAAGAAAGATGGATGTTTCGCAAACGAAAGGGCAATGTAGATATGATCTGCTTGGGGGTCATGCGTATGATGAAGTTTAGTATGGGGTACGAGATTTTATTATTTTATGCTTCAAACACCCCGCAATGTTAATCTAGCGACTTGGGTAATCATGCTGGATGATGAACGTTGGTAGCTTCGGTTTGTTTCAAAACCTTAGAAGCCACATAAAATAAATTTTTGCATGAACCGATTAGAGGCGTCTAACTTGGTTTTGGAGGATGGTGTGCATGTGATGTGGTATAGCAGTACTCATATTAATTCAATTATGTATGAGATGACCATATAATGTAAAATTAACATGACCTGTGTGTCATGATTCTGCAGGATGGCTGGAGCCATATGATTGTCACTTTAAATGACCTGCGTGTCAACCTTAAGTAATGCACTTATTTTATTATCTATAGAGATAGCAATATTATCTGGTGCATCGACAAGGTGGTGGCTGATGGCTCCTAAGTTACGTCGGTGTTTTTCCCAAAGTGGAAGCGATGATGCAATATAGCAGCGATAGGTATTTCCCTAATTGATGAAACCAAGGTTATCGAACTAGTAGGAGAACCAAGCAACACAACATAAACAACACCGGCACACAAATAACAAATACTCGGAACACGACGTGTAGAAGGGGTTGTCAATCCCTTTCGGGTAACGGACATGAGAGAGATATAAATATTGATAGATCGGACGGTAAATAAGATAAATTGCAGCAAGGTATTTTTGGGTTTTTGGTTTAATAGATCTGAAAATAAAAGCAATGGAAAAATAGATCGCAAAGGCAAATAATATGAGGAAGAGACCCCGGGGTTGTAGATTTCACTAGTGGCTTCTCTCGAGAAAATAGCAAACGGTGGGAAAACAATCACTGTTGGGCAATTGATAGAACTTCAAATAATCATGACGATATCTAGGCAATGATCATTATATAGGCATCACGTTCAAGATTAGTAGACTGACTCATGCCCGCATCTACTACTATTACTCCACACATCGACTGCTATCCAGCATGCATCTAGTGTATTAAGTTCATGGAGAAACAGGGTAATGCAATAAGAACGATGGCATGATGTAGACAAGATCTATTTATGTAGAAATAGATCCCATCATTTTATCCTTAGTAGCAACGATACATACATGTCGGTTTGTTGGGAAACGTAGTATTTTCAAATTTTTCCTACGATCACGCATGATCTATCTACTAGATGCATAGCAACGAGGGGGAGAGTGTGTCTACGTACCCTCGTAGACCGGGAGCGGAAGCGTCAAGTGACGCGGTTGATGTAGTCGAACTTCTTCGGGATCCAACCGATCAAGCACTGAACGTACGGCACCTCCGCGTTAAGCACAAGTTCAGCTTGATGACGTCCCACGAGCTCTTGATCCAGTTGAGCTTCACGGGAGAGTTTCGCCAGCACGACGGCGTGGTGACAGATATGATGTATCTACCGGCGCAGGGCTTCGCCTAAGCACTGCAACGATATGACCGAGGTATGTTTCTGTGGAGAGGGGCACCGCACACGGCTAAAACAATTCAACTTGTGTGTCCTAGGGTGCCCCCCTGCCCCCGTATATAAAGGAGCAAGGGAGAGGCCGGCCCTAGAGGGGGCACACCAAGTGTGGGGAGTCCTACTAGGACTCCCAAGTCCTAGTAGGATTCCCCTTTCCTTTCTGGAGTAGGAGAGAAGGAAAGAGGTGGAGAGGGAGAAGGAAAAGGGGCCTGCACCCCTTGTCCAATTCGGACCAGAGGGGGGGCGTGCGCCTCCTTCCTTTTGGCCTTTCTCCTCTATTCCCGTATGGCCCAATAAGGCCCATATACTCCGAAAAATACCCGAATCAGTCGGAACCTTTACGTCTCGACCATTTCGAGACTCCTCGTCATGTCCCCGGTCTCATCCGGGACTCCGAACTCCTTCGGTACATCAAAACTCATAAACTCATAATACCGATCGTCATCAAACGTTAAGCGTGCGGACCCTACGGGTTCGAGAACTATGTAGACATGACCGAGACTCATCTCCGGTCAATAACCAATAGCGGAACATGGATGCTCATATTGACTCCTACATATTCTACGAAGATCTTTATCGGTCAAACCGCATAACAACATACGTTGTTCCTTTTGTCATTGTTATGTTACTTGCCCGAGATTCGATCGTCGGTATCTCTATACCTAGTTCAATCTCGTTACCGGCAAGTCTCTTTACTCGTTCCGTAATACATCATCTCGTGACTAACTCATTAGTCTTTTGCTTGCAAGGCTTATTATGATGTGCATTACCGAGAGGGCCCAGAGATACCTCTCCGACACTCGGAGTGACAAATCCTAGTCTTGATCTATGCCAACACCACGAACACTTTCGGAGACACCTGTAGAGCATCTTTATGATCACCCAGTTACGTTGTGACGTTTGATAGCACACAAGGTGTTCCTACAGTATTCGGGAGTTGCATAATCTCATAGTCATAGGAACATGTATAAGTCATGAAGAAAGCAATAGCAGTAAAACTAAACGATCATAGTGCTAAGCTAACGGATTGGTCTTGTGCATCACATCATTCTCCTAATGATGTGATCCCGTTGATCAAATGACAACTCATGTCTATGGTTAGGAAACATAACCATCTTTGATCAATGAGCTAGTCTAGTAGAGGCATACTAGGGACACTCTGTTTTGTCTATGTATTCACACATGTACTAAGTTTCCGGTTAATACAATTCTAGCATGAATAATAAACATTTATCATGATATAAGGAAATATAAATAGCACCTTTATTATTGCCTCTAGGGCATATTTCCTTCAGTCTCCCACTTGCACTAGAGTCAATAATCTAGCTCACATCGCCATGTGATTTAATACCGATAGTTCACATCGTTATGTGAATAACACCCATAGTTCACATCGCCATGTGGCCAACACCCAAAGGGTTTACTAAAGTCAATAATCTAGTTCACATCGCTATGTGATTAATACCAAAGAGTAATAAGGCGTGATCATGTTTTGCTTGTGAGAGAAGTTTAGTCAACGGGTCTGTCACATTCAGATACGTATGTATTTCGCAAATTTCTATGTCTAAAATGCTCTGCATAGAGCTACTCTAGTTAATTGCTCCCACTTTCAATACGCATCCAGATTGATACTTAGAGTCATTTGGATTTAGTGTCAAAGCTTGCATCGGCGTAACCCTTTACGACGAACTCTTTATCACCTCCATAATCGAGAAACATTTCCTTAGTCATCCAGTTACTAAGGATAATTTTGACCGCTGTACAGTGATCTACTCCTGGATCACTATTGTACCCCCTTGACAAACTCATGGCAAGGTACACAACATGTTTGGTACACAACATGGCATACTTTATAGAACCTATGGCTGAGGCATAGGGAATGACTTTCATTCTCTCTATATTTTTCTTCCGTGGTCTGGCTTTGAGTCTTACTCAACTTCACACCTTACAAGTCAGGCAAGAACTCCTTCTTTGACTAATCCATTTTGAACTACTTCAAAATCTTATCAAGGTATGTACTCATCGAAAGTCTTATCAAGATTCTTGATCTATCTCTATAGATCTTGATGCCCAATATGTAAGCAGCTTCACCAAGGTCTTTGTTTGAAAAACTCCTTTCAAACACTCCTTTATGCTTTCCAGAAAATTCTACATCATTTCCGATCGACAATATGTCATTCACATATACTTATCAGAAAGGTTGTAGTGCTCCCACTCACTTCTTGTAAATACACGCTTCACCGCAAGTCTGTATAAATCTATATGCTTTGATCAACTTATCAAAGCGTATATTCCAACTCCGAGATGCTTGCACCAGTCCATAGATGGATCGCTGGAGCTTGCACATTTTGTTAGCACCTTTAGGATTGACAAAACCTTCTGGTTGCATCATATACAAGTCTTCTTTAATAAATCCATTAAAGAATGCAGTTTTGTTATCCGTTTGCCAGATTTCATAAAATGCGGCAATTGCTAACATGATTCGGACAGACTTAAGCATCGCTACGGGTGAGAAAGTCTCATCGTAGTCAACTCCTTGAACTTGTTGAAAAACGATCCATTTATTTTCGATGGCTTGCAGATCATCGGGCAAGTCAACCAAAGTCCACACTTTGTTCTCATACATGCATCCCAACTCAGATTTCATTGCCTCAAGCCATTTTGCGGAATCTGGGCTCATCATCGCTTCCTCATAGTTTGTAGGTTCATCATGGTCCAGTAACATGACTTCCAGAACCGGGTTGCCGTACCACTCTGATGCGGAACGAACTCTGGTTGATCTACGAAGTTCAACATAAACTTGATCTGAAGTTTCATGATCATCATCATTAGCTTCCTCACTAATTGGTGTAGGAATCACTGGAACTAGTTTCTGTGATGTTCCACTTTCCAATTTGGGAGAAGGTACAATTACCTCATCTTGTTCTACTTTCCTCCCACTCACTTCTTTTGAGAGAAACTCCTTCTCTAGAAAGGACCCACTCTTAGCAACAAAGACCTTGCCTTCGGATCTGTGATAGAAGGTGTACCCAACAGTTTCTTTTGGGTATCCTATGAAGATTTACTTCTCCGATTTGGGTTCGAGCTTATCATGTTGAAACCTTTTCACATAAGCATCGCAGTCCCAAACTTAAAGAAATGACAGCTTAGGTTTCTTGTCAAACCACAGTTCATACGGTGTCATCTCCACGGATTTAGATGGTGCCCTATTTAACGTGAATGTAGCTGTCTCTAATGCATAACCCCAAAAGCGATAGTGGTAGATCGGTACGAGACATCATCGATCACACCATATCTAATAAAGTACAGTTATGACGTTCGGACACACCATTACACTGTGGTGTTCCAGGTGGCGTGAGTAGTGAAACTATTTCACATTGTTTTTACTGAAGGCCAAACTCGCTAACTCAAATATTTTACCTCTACGATCATATCGTAGAAACTCTTATTTTCTTGTTACGATGATTCTCCACTTCACTCTGAAATTCTTTTAACTTTTCAAATGTTTCAGACTTGTGCTTCATTAAGTAGATATACCCATATCTTCTCAAATCATCAGTGAAGGTCAGAAAATAACGATACCCGCCGCGAGCTTCAACACTCCTTGGTCCACATACATCTGTATGTATGATCTCCAACAAATCTGTTGCTCGCTCTATTGTTCCGGAGAACGGAGTTTTAGTCATCTTGCCCATGAGGCATGGTTCGCAAGCACCAAGTGATTCATAATCAAGTGATTCCAAAAGTCCATCACTATGGAGTTTCTTCATGCGCTTTACACCATTATGACCTAAACGGCAGTGCCACAAATAAGTTGCACTATCATTATTAACCTTGCATCTTTTGGCTTCAATATTATGAATATGTGTATCACCACGATCGAGATCCAACAAACTATTTTCATTGGGTGTATGACCATCGAAGGTTTTATTCATGTAAACAGAATAACAATTATTCTATGACTGTAAATGAATAACCGTATTGCAACAAATATGATCAAATCATATACATGCTCAACGCAAATGCCAAATAACATTTATAAAGGTTTTACATTAATCCCGAAAGTATAGGGAGTGTGCGATGATGATCATATCAATCTTGGAACCACTTCCAACACACATCGTCACTTCACCTTTAACTAGTCTCTGTTCATTCTGCAATTCTCGTTTCGAGTTACTAATTTTAGCAACTGAACCGGTATCAAATACCCAGGGGTTGCTATGAACACTAGTAAAGTACACATCAATAATCTGTATATCAAAATATACCTTTGTTCACTTTGCCATCCTTCTTATCCGCCAAGTATCTAGGGCAGTTCCACTTCCAGTGACCATTTCCTTTGCAGTAGAAGCACTTAGTTTCAGGCTTGAGTTTTAGCTTTGGGTTTCTTCACGGGAGTGACAACTTGCATGTCATTCTTCTTGAAATTCCCCTTCTATCCCTTTGCCCTTTACTTGAAACAAGTGGTCTTGTTAACCATCAACACTTGATGCTTTTTCATGATTTCTACCTTCGCCGACTTCAGCATCGCGAAGAGCTCAAGAATTCCTTTCGTCATCCCTTGCATATTATAGTTCATCACGAAGTTCTACTAACTTATCAATTACTATCTTATCTGGAAGATTAACTCCCACTTGATTCAAGTAATTGTAGTACCCAGACAATCTGAGCACATGCTCACTGGTTGATCTATTCTCCTCCATCTTGTAGGCAAAGTACTGTCAGAAGTCTTATACCTCTCGACACGGGCATGAGTATGAAATACTAATTTCAACTCTTGGAACATCTTATATGCTCCGTGGCGTTCAAAATGTTTTTGAAGTCCCGGTTCTAAGCCGTAAAGCATGGTGCACTTAAACTATCAAGTAGTCATCATACCGAGCTTTTGTCAAAACGTTCATAACGTCTACATCTGCTCCTGCAATAGGTCTGTCACCTAGCGGTGCATCAAGGACATAATTCTCTGTCCAGCAATGAGGATAATCCTCAGATCACGGAACAATTCTGCATCATTGCTACTAACATCTTTCAACTTAGTTTTCTCTAGGAACATATAAAAAATAAACGGGGAGCAACATCGTGAGCTATTGATCTACAACATAGATATGCTAATACTAGGAGGACTAAGTTCATGATAAATTAAAGTTCAATTTAATCATATTACTTAAGAACTCCCACTTAGATAGACATCCCTCTAGTCATCTAAATGATCACGTGATCCAAATCAACTAAACCATGTCCGATCATCACGTGAGATGGAGTAGTTTCAATGGCGAACATCTTATGTTGATCATATCTACTATATGATTCACGCTCGACCTTTCGGTCTCCAGTGTTCCGAGGCCATATCTGCATATGCTAGGCTCGTCAAGTTTAACCCGAGTATTCTGCGTGTGCAAAACTGGCTTACACCCGTTGTATTTGAACGTAGATCTTATCACACCCGATCATCACGTGGTGTCTCGGCACGACGAACTTTCGCAACGGTGCATACTCAGGGAGAACACTTATACCTTGAAATTTAGTAAGGGATCATCTTATAATGCTACCGTCGAACTAAGCAAAATAAGAAGCATAATAAGATAAACATCACACGCAATCAAAATATGTGACATGATATGGCCATCATCATCTTGTGCTTTTGATCTCCATCTCCAAGGCACTGTCATGATCACCTTCGTCACCGGCGCGACACCTTGATCTCCATCGTAGCACCGTTGTCGTCTCGCCAACTATTGCTTCTAAGACTATCGCTACCGCTTAGTGATAAAGTAAAGCAATTACATGGCGATTGCATTTCATACAATAAAGCGACAACCATATGGCTCCTACCAGTTGCCTATAACTTTACAAAACATGATCATCTCATACAAAACCGTATATCTCATCATGTCTTGACCATATCACATCACAACATGCCCTACAAAAACAAGTTAGACGTCCTCTACTTTGTTGTTGCAAGTTTTACGTGGCTGCTATGGGCTTAGCAAGAACCGTTCTTACCTACGCATACAAAACCACAACGATGTTTCGTCAAGTATGTGCTGTTTTAACCTTCACAAGGACCAGGCGTAGCCACACTTGATTCAGCTAAAGTGAGAGAGATAGACACCCGCCAGTCACCTTTAAGCAACGAGTGCTCATAACGGTGAAACCAGTCTCGCGTAAGCGTACGCGTAATGTCGGTCCGGGCCGCTTCATCTCACAATACCGCCGAAGTAAAGTATGACATACTGGTAAGAAGTAAGACTAGTATCGCCCACAACTCATTGTGTTCTACTCGTGCATATCATCTACGCATAGACCTGGCTCATGATGCCACTGTTGGGAAACGTAGTATTTTCAAAATTTTCCTACGATCACGCATGATCTATCTACTAGATGCATAGCAACGAGGGGGAGAGTGTGTCTACGTACCCTCGTAGACCGGGAGCGGAAGCGTCAAGTGACGCAGTTGATGTAGTCGAACTTCTTCGCGATCCAACCGATCAAGCACCGAACGTACGGCACCTCCGCATTCAGCACAAGTTCAGCTTGATGACGTCCCACGAGCTCTTGATCCAGTTGAGCTTCACGGGAGAGCTTCGCCAGCACGACGGCATGGTGATAGATATGATGTATCTACCGGCGCAGGGCTTCACCTAAGCACTGCAACGATATGACCGAGGTGTGTTTCTGTGGAGAGGGGCACCGCACACGGCTAAAACAATTCAACTTGTTTTTCCTAGGGTGCCCCTGCCCCCATATATAAAGGAGCAAGGGAGAGGCCGGCCCTAGAGGGGGCGCGCCAAGTGTGGGGATTCCTACTAGGACTCCCAAGTCCTAGTAGGATTCCCCTTTCCTTTCCGGAGTAGGAGAGAAGGAAAGAGGTGGGGAGGGAGAAGGAAAAGGGGGCTGCATCCCTTGTCCAATTCGGACCAGAGGGGGGGCGCGCGCCTCCTTCCTTTTGGCCTTTCACCTCTATTCCCATATGGCCCAATAAGGCCCATATACTCCGAAAAATACCCGAATCCGTCGGAACCTTTCCGATGTCCAAATATAGTCGTCTAATATATCAATCTTTACGTCTCGACCATTTCGAGACTCCTGGTCATGTCCCCGGTCTCATCCGGGACTCCGAACTCCTTCGGTACATCAAAACTCATAAACTCATAATACCGATCGTCATCAAACGTTAAGTGTGTGGACCCTACGGGTTCGAGAACTATGTAGACATGACCGAGACTCATCTCCGGTCAATAACCAATAGCGGAACCTGGATGCTCATATTGGCTCCTACATATTCTACGAAGATCTTTATCGGTCAAACCGCATAACAACATACGTTGTTCCTTTTGTCATTGGTATGTTACTTGCCCGAGATTCGATCGTCGGTATCTCTATACCTAGTTTAATCTCGTTACCGGCAAGTCTCTTTACTCGTTCCGTAATACATCATCTCATGACTAACTCATTAGTCTTTTGCTTGCAAGGCTTATTATGATGTGCATTACCGAGAGGGCCCAGAGATACCTCTCCGACACTCGGAGTGACAAATCCTAGTCTTAATCTATGCCAACACCACGAACACTTTCAGAGACACCTGTAGAGCATCTTTATGATCACCCAGTTACGTTGTGACGTTTGATAGCACACAAGGTGTTCCTACGGTATTCGGGAGTTGCATAATCTCATAGTCATAGGAACATGTATAAGTCATGAAGAAAGCAATAGCAGTAAAACTAAACGATCATAGTGCTAAGCTAACGGATGGGTCTTGTCCATCACATCATTCTCCGAATGATGTGATCCCGTTGATCAAATGACAACTCATGTCTATGGTTAGGAAACATAACCATCTTTGATCAATGAGCTAGTCTAGTAGAGGCATACTAGGGACACTCTGTTTTGTCTATGTATTCACACATGTACTAAGTTTCCGGTTAATACAATTCTAGCATGAATAATAAACATTTATCATGATATAAGGAAATATAAATAACAACTTTATTATTGCCTCTAGGGCATATTTCCTTCACGGTTCCCCTTTGGTAACTAGGATCAAGCACCGTAAGATCGAACCCACTACAAAGCACCTCTTCCCATGGCAAGATAAAGAGATCAAGTTGGCGAAACAAAACCCAATATTGGAGAAGAAATACGAGGTTATAAGCAATCATGCATATAAGAGATCAAAATAAGACTCAAATAACTTTCATGGCTTTAAAAAGATAGAACTAATCATAAACTCAAAGTTCATCGGATCCCAACAAACACACCGCTAAATAGTTACATCATATGGATCTCCAAGAGACCATTGTATTGATAATCAAAAGAGAGAGATGAAGCCATCTAGCTACTAACTACGGACATGAAGGTCTACAAGGAACTACTCACGCAAAATCGGAGAGGCACCAATGGAAGTGGTGAACCCCTCCGTGATGATGTCTAGATTGGATTTGGTGGTTATGGACTCTGTGGCGGCTGGATCGAAATTCCGTCTGCTCCCCTAGGATTTCTGGAATATTGGGGTATTTATAGAGGCGGTCCGGGGGCACCCGAGGTGGGCACAACCCACCAGGGCGCGCCTGGGCCTCCTGGCGTGCCCTCGTGGGTTGTGCCCCCCTCGGAGCACCCCCAGGTGCTGCCTTGGCACATTGGGTTTCTTCTGGTCCAAAAAAAATCTTCAAAAAGTTTCGCTGCGTTTGGACTCCGTTTGATATTGATTTCCTACGATAAAAAAACAAGCAGAAAACATCAACTGGCACTTGGCACTATGTCAATAGGTTAGTACCAAAAAATAATATAAAATGACTATAAAATGATTGTAAAACATCCAAGAATGATAATATAGCAGCATGGAACAATAAAAAATTATAGATACGTTGGAGACGTATCAGTGGCAATCTTCGCGAAGGTGAACACCGACGCGAATGCTGAAGACGAAGAAATACAAGACTTCTCCGTCAGAAAGGGCTATACCATATCATGCTAATTATGAATTGCGTGAGATGTTATCCCTTATGATGCACCCTTCTTGATTGTGCGGTAGTCGCTTTTTATTAGGGTGATCTCTCACAACAATATCAAGTAGTTAGTGTTCTCCCAAGTGTAGCACCGTCACGGCACCTCACTTTTCGGAGTGCGCCTTGTCCACATGGGTACTATCGGTGTACAAAAGTAGGGGCTCTCCTTTGTACCCCTTACTTGTGCATGGGCAGTGAGAGCCATGCCTGCGGCCACACCTAACAGGGCAGAGGAGGGAAACCGAAGCACAAGACTACCTGAGCAGCGCCAAGACAGTGGCGCAAGAAGGCCAAGCAACAAGATAGGCTTCCCCCTTTACCTTTTACTGCGACGTGACACGAGCGTGCAACAACAGCCCCACGCACGACTCCCACGTCATGTGCAGATCATGGGGAAGTGCAACCACCAAAGGAGTTACTGCAGTAAAAAGAACCCAGTCCCAACTGCCCGTGCACCATTCTAGGCCTAGCCCAACAATGCGCCGCGCTTATGTATGGCCCAGGCCCGGGGGCTCCTGTCGGTGTACAAAAGTAGGGGCTCTCCTTTGTACCCCTTACTTGTGCACGGGTAGTCAGAGCCACGTCTGCGGCCACACCTAACTGGGCAGAGGAGGGAAATCAAAGCACAAGACTACCACAGCAGTGCCAAGACAGTGGCGCAAGAAGGCCAAGAAACAAGATAGGCTTCCCCCGAAAAGACCCTTGCCGGGGCAGTCTGCACAATCCCGACAAGAACCCTTGCCGGGGCAACTCACCCAACACCTTCATTGCAGCCAGCCTTGAGCCTAGGAGCTCCGACACCATCAACAATGTTGGAACCAAGGCTCGGGAAGCGCCTGCGTGATGGCATGCATATCTTTGTGAAGACAAAGGGTCTACGAATCCTAGATGAGAACCAAAAGACAACACGGACACAAGGCTCCTTGCCGAGGATGCCCACGAGGCCCCGGCAAGGCTCCTTGTTGAAGATACCCCCAAAGCAACGGCAAGCCTCTTGTCGAGGGCACTCGCAAAGGCCCCGACAAGACGCTTGCCGGGAACAGACGCTAGACCGTGGCAAGCCCTTGCCGCCCCATCATCGCCCCAGCTCGATGGCCGATCCACTAGCCCAGGAAAGTACCCACGTGGTAGTACGTGGTTCCTGATCCAGCTAGTCAAGCACCTGCATAGTGGCATGCAGATCTTCGTGAAGACCCTACCGGCATGTCATGTCAGCTGCCTGCCAACCTACATGGCGCTGCATGCCTCGTTGGCCTGGACGCGCGTCACAGCCAGACGGAGCGGCGACGGATGGGACGGGCCTCGTTACCATCCCCGATAAAGCAAGTGGACACATAAGTAGCGCATTTAATGCGTCTTCTCCCGTAATGGCATGCAATAAGCTTGTACACTGTATACCTTTCCACATCCTATGTGCCACTGTGGCGACCCCTTTTGACTATAAAAGGAGGCATGAGGCATACTGGAGAAGGATTCAGATCTTTTGGACAAGGCATGCACCGTAGCTAGTTCAAGAGCTCAAGAACACTCAAATACACATCAGAGCAGGACTAGGGTATTACGCATCCTCGCGGCCCGAACCTGGGTAAACGATCCTTGTGCTGATTCCTAGACTCGCTCTTTGCACAACCCCGCGCCCGTCAACCATAGAAGGGATTCGAGTGATCCCATAGGTGTCGCCCCCGACATCTTTGGTGCGCCAAGTAGGGGGCGCAGTTGTGAAAATCCGGTCTAGCAGTTAGTTTAGCAGTTCTTCATCGCCATGGGTTGCAAGGAAGAAGATGACCAAGCGTGCGGCATCGTCGGCGAGTGCAATGGACGCCCATGCAACAACAGAAAAGATAAGTCTTGTAAAACTTTGAGTAATTCCTCTTTATATAAGGTTTTTATCCTCGGAGATCTTGCTCTCTGTATGATAAACCTATACGCAATGGAGCCCTTCCACTATTGGCAACGCCTTCGTCTTGTTTCGAGTCCACTCAACATTTCGAGCGTGCGCGTCGAGAACGGCAGGGTAGCCTTTCCGTTACTGGCAACACTTTTGTCCTGTTTCGAGTCCGCTCAACGGTTCAAACGGCCGCACTGAGAACAGTAAGGTGGTTTGCCTGGCAGCAAGCACACCCGACAGGCTATTGAGGATCCATCCTCAAAGCGCTGTGGCTTGGGTTTGCCTGCCGGTAAGCCTAGCCAATTAATCGTAGGGTGGACATACAAAGAGGGATCAAACAAGAAAATAGCGTGCATCACTTGAAAATACCGCAGAGTTATATTACATCAATTGTTGGTGCGGTTCTAACTAAAGATAAAAATTGTCTTGGTTGTGAACCTGCAGCGGCGATGAGAAACAGGGTGCCTAATCCCGATGCTGACCTTCTATCTTCCGAACTCCGTCGATGCAGCTGATGATGGGCTTGATACGCTCCGTGAGCGTCGCGAGGTCTACATCCTCCAGCAAGCTCTCCAGTGCAGCGTCGAAGTCGAAGTTGGGGTTGCAATATGCCACCTTGGTGAGAACCTTGGTGTAGGCACCCCGGCAGAGCCTCCGGGACTCATTGGCCAGATAGACCGCTCGGTCGGAGCGGAGCTTTTCTAAGGCGTCGAGGACGCACTCGAAGAACAAGGTCAGGCTGGCGTTGATGCTGATGTTTGCCTCCGGGAAATACCTGAAGTTTGGCATGCCCATGGCGGCCAACTGTGTGGTGAGCCTCTCCATGATGTCGACGAGGCGGCTGATCCAGAGGTTTTCGCCCTTCACGTAATTCGCGTGTTTAGCGGCGTCGTTCTTCCGCAGCTGCCTCTCCTCCCCCAGATCCTTATTCAGGGTCTCCTCCCGAGCCCTGACCTCCGAAAGCGTCCCCTTGAGACCCTCCATCTTCAGCTTCAGGTATTTAATGGAGTCGTGGGCCGTGGAGAGCCGCTCGGCCTTGCCGAGGACTGCGGCCTGTGCCTCCGTCAAGGTGGCATTGATCGTATCTTTCTCCTTTGCCAGCCTCAGAACCTATTCATTCAGGCCATCCCGCTCCACCTACAGCTCCTTCATCTTGCCTGCATGGGCCAGCGCTTGAGCATTGAGTGCCTCTTTGTGCCTCTGCTCTAGTTCCTGGTTCCGCTGCGCGACGAGCTTTTCAACCTCCTCATCCTTGCCGTGGAGTGCAGCGGCAAGTGCCCGCTCACGAGCGACGAGGTCTACCTCCTGGGAATCCAGCTGAGCTTGGCACTGGTTGTGGTCGGCCTCATCCTTGGCGGCCTTCTCCTTTGCCACCTCCTGGGCCTTCTCAAAATCAGATTGCTTGAGGATAAGTTCTCGGGTGCGCTCATCCAGCTGATCCTGGATAGCCCTCAACTCCTCTCGGGCCTCGGGAAACCAAGTTTGCGTCTGGGCAACGCGCCCTTGGAAGTCTACCTCTGCCTTATCCACCACCACAAACCTGGACTTTGCCTTATCCAGGCGAGCACGGTGAAGCGCTTGGAGCTTCTGAAAGTTGGCGCCCATGGCCCGAAGGAGTTGCTCTTCTTGAGAACCGTCGCCACCGGCACTTGGTTCGTCAACGACCTCAAGCCCGGTGGCGGCGAGCACCTCGTTGTCGAACACCTCCCCCTCGGTTGGCGCCTTGGTGCTTGTCGTCCCTGGGAGGAGCACGAACAGGTCGCCACTCACCTTCAAGTATTGGCCTGAACCAGAGGCAGCAGAGGAGGGAGGTTGGTCATCAGCCACCACCTCCTCGGCAGTAGCCTTGCCGACCTCCTTGGTAGTGGCCTCGCCGGTTCCTCCGGTAGGCCCCTTGACGGCCTCCTCGGCGCTGGCCTCGCCGGTCCCTCCGGCGGGCCCCTTGGCGGCCTCCTCAGCACTGGTCTTGGCGGCCTCCTCGGCAGCCATCCTATTGGCGTCGGTCCCAGCGTCCTTGACGACCTCCTCGATGATGGAGTCGACATCCACCTGGTCCATCGAGGGAGGATCTAATGACCAGGAGAAAAGGTGAGGCGAAGCCAGGGTCGAGGCTCAACTTGAAGAAGAAAGAACAATGACAGGAAGCAAACAATTTACCCATACCAGGCTGGGAAAAAGTGGCGCCCTCCCCGCCAACGATCGTTGCCGGGGGAGAGTCACCGGCGCCCAAGTTCATCTCCTCCTCCTCCATAGGCATGTGCTCGGTGGTCGATGCCCTTGCCGATGACGCCCCTCGAGGCGGCGTAGTTGAGGGGGGCGGCGTGCTAGGGGTGGCCGGCCCCTCCTGTTGCCTTCCACTCCTGCAAACCCGGTAGGGTCAGCATCGAGGATTCACACCCCAATGTTCATCTATGGAGGAGTGAGTAATGAACTTACGCTGGGGGCTAGAGTGGGGGCTACGCCGGGGGCTGTTGTCCAGGATGCTCTCCACCAACAATGGCGTACCGAAGTACCCGCCAGGGGCTTGTCGCCCGTGGAGGCCTTGGCCCTCTTCGCTGCCCTCTGGGCCAGCGTCTCCATGTCCCTGCAAAGACAACATCGAATCAGCGAAACATAATACAGATGTGGAGTCAGGAGGTAATGTGGGGAGCAAAATACATACTCGTCCTCTGCCTCCTCCTCCTCCACTGGCTTCCTCTTCCTCCTTGGGCTGAGAGACCCAAGATCCAAGACAGCCTCCATGGCAACATCTGCGGGAGGGGTAGAAGGAGATGGGGTCCGGCCACGCTTGGACAAAGAGGACGCAGTCGCCGTCCTCTTCGCCACCGCGGTCTTCCCCGCCTTCTTCACTGCCGTGGCCTTCATCGCCCTTGTCTCACGCACGAGTTGCTCCTGGGGCTACTACCGCTGCGCGATGCTGCCGGGCCGGACTGGCTCACCAGGGCTAGCCCGCCGCAGGACGCACTGCCTCCCCGTGATCGGAGGGTCGCAGGCATCGACCTCCTCTTCGGTTGACTTCTCGACCACATCTTCAATAAGAGGAGCGTAGGCGTCAGCGCCGACGCTGCTGGCCTCCCTAGCAGACTTCGCCCATCCAGCGAGCTCCTCATCCTCAGCGGCCGCATCAGCCTCATCCTCCACTTGGCTAGCGCTGCTGACCTCCAGGGCAAGTGCCGCCTCCGCCGCCCTGGCGGCAATATAATCTAGCTCCTCCTTGGTGGTGTCGCGGATGAGCACCGGCTCTTCGCGAACATAGCCCTCCGACAAGGTGTCAAAAAACTCCTGCACCTGATCCGCTGGCGGCTCGGCCCAGGCCGGGTCAAGGCAATGTACGTTGAAATCCGACATCATGGCAATAATGGTGGACTGGCGAGAGTTGTTGCTTTGCGGGAACACTCCCACTGGAACCCAAACAGAGTCGCCTTGACGGCCTTCGCGGCCATGCCGTTCCTCTCAGCCCTGCCATCGATGTCCACGACAAGCTGGAAGAGCCTCTGGCAAAGATGGGCAAGCCCCATCACCGTGAAGTTGTGCTTCAGACCAGGGCGGAGCCTCATGACGTTGGCCGCGTTCCTGAAAAGCCAAGCCGGCCTCCCCTTGTTGTGCAGTGGCGCAATTCGGCGGCGGATGAAATCGGCCCCGATCATCTCAAGGTTGAGTCCGGCCTTGGCGAGATGGTGTATCCAGGTGGTGGCGATCGAGAGCTTCTTGTCATTGACGTTGACACCCCCCCAGTCCATGCGGTGGACCGGTGGGCTCTGACGAACGTGGCAGAACTCCGGTGGATCATCCTCCTCGATCCATAACCACCGACTCCTCCACTCCTCCCACCTCTCCTTCCACGCACCCTCCGGATACGTACCCTTCTCCTGGGTCTGTGGAATCCAGGCGACACAGTCGGATATGGTGCCCCCCACCGAGATGCGAGGATAGAAGTAGTGGTAGAAGAGCGCCGTACTGGGAACCATCCCGGTGAAACCCTCATAGAGGTGGGCGAATAAAGCCATACACGCCACAACATTCGACGTAAAATCGAGAAGATGGAAGCTGTAGGTGTGCATAACATCATTAAAAAAATCAGAGAAAGGGGGACAGAGGCCGCAGGAGAAGTAGTCGACGAAGAAGGGGTACCGATTCGAGTCGGCCTGGGCAAAATTGGCGGGGACGATGCGCGTGGCCAGATGCCCCGTCATCTGCCTCCCCCACGGAGGCTTGAAGTAGTTCCTAAGTTCATCCGTATCGACCGTTGGGGGGAAGTAGGCGAGCTGCGTCCGAAGCACCGCCAACTCGCTCTCCCGTAACCCCTTCTCCCCGCGTCCTCGGCCGCTCCCTTGCCTTTACCGGTCTTGGTTTCCATGGCGGCTAGGGAAGAGGTGAGGAATCGAAAGCAATGAGAGCACGGCGGCGGTGGGCAGAGGCAAGAGCTTCAGCTTTCCGCTTGAAGAAGAAGGGGGGGGGGATGGCGACTCCGAGATTGAAGAAGCGCGGAAGGTAAATGAGCGGAGCGCCTGCAGTTTTCCCTTTTTTATGGGGAAGGCGCGAGCCGCCCCCTTTACCTTTTACTGTGATGTGACACGGGCGTGCAACAACCGCCCCACGCATGACTCCCATGTCATGTGCAGATCATGGGGAAGTGCAACCACCGGAGGAGTTACTGCAGTAAAAAGAATCCAGTCCCAACTGCCCGTGCACCATTCTGGGCCTAGCCCAACAATGCGCCGCGCTTATGTATGGCCAGGCCCGAGGGCTCCTGTCGGTGTACAAAAGTAGGGGCTCTCCTTTGTACTCCTTACTTGTGCACGGGTAGTCAGAGCCACGCTTGCGGCCACACCTAACAGGGCAGAGGAGGGTAACCGAAGCACAAGACTACCAGAGCAGCGCCAAGACAGTGGCGCAAGAAGGCCAAGAAACAAGATAGGCTTCCCCCGACAAGACCCTTGCCGGGGTAGTCTGCACAATCCCGGCAAGAACCCTTGCCGGGGCAACTCACCCAACGCCTTCATTGCAGCCAGCCTTGAGCCTAGGAGCTCCGACACCATCAACAACGTTGGAACCAAGGCTCCGGAAGCGCCTCCGTGATGGCATGCAGATCTTTGTGAAGACAAAGGGTCTACGAATCCTAGATGAGAACCAGAAGACAATACGACCGCAAGGCCCTTTGCTGAGGATGCCCATGAGGCCCCGGCGAGGTTCCTTGCCGAAGATACCTCCGAAGACCCAGCAAGCCTCTTGCAGAGGGCTCTCACAAAGGCCCAGGCAAGACCCTTGCCGGGAAAATACGCAATACTACAGCAAGCCCTTGCCGCCCCATCATCTCCCCAGCTCAATGGCCGACCCACTAGCCCAGGCAAGTACCCATGTGGCAGTACGTGGTTCCTGATCCAGCTAGTCAAGCACCTATGTGGTGCCAAGCAAATCTTTGTGAAGACCCTACCACCACGCCATCTCAGCTGCCTGCCAACCTACATGGTGCTGCATGCCTCGTTGGCCTGGATGCGTGTCGCAGCTAGACGGAGCAGCGACAGACGGGACGAGCCTCGTTACCGTCCCCGATAAAGCAAGTGGACAACTAAGTAGTGCATTTAATGCGTCTTGTCCCGTAATGGCAGGAGATAAGCTTGTACACTATACACCTTTCCACCTCCTATGTGCCACTGTGGCGACCCCTTTTGACTATAAAAGCAGGCTCGAGGCATACTGGAGAAGGATTCGAATCTTTTGGACTAGGCACGCACCATAGCTAGTTCAAGAGCTCAAGAACACTCAAATACACATCATAACAGGACTAGGATATTACGCATCCTCAAGGCCCGAACCTCGGTAAACGATCCTTGTGCTGACTCCTAGATGCACTCTTTGCACAACCCCATGCCCGTTAACCGTAGAAGGGATTCTAGTGATCCCAAAGGTGTCATCCCCGACAGGTACGAACGATTAGAGAAGTGTGAGGCGGGTGAGGTCAGACCTCGCGGCGAGATCACTTGGTTGTCTTGACATTTTGGCTTGATCGTCCTGAGCTCGGAACATGCCCATTGGAAGATGAAATGGAGTCACATAGAGATGTGATCGGCACGTTTGCCCACCAATTGAAATTCTCGTCATCACTGATGTCCATATCAATGGCGTTGAATTGAAATGTGGATCTTGTATCACTCACAATCAATTACGAGAGACATTGATTTGAGTGGGAGCGCACTGTTGAATTAACATGTTTAATTCTCAGTGCAATTAATTTTGAACATCTTCTAGGTGTGATTAGCATAATAGTTGTAGAATAATGGCTTGCGTTTCAACCTTCCCTATTAAAATTGAATAGCCGTTAAAAATCTGGTTAAAACATTACGGTTGGTAATGTAATGTGAGGATTGTCCTCAAGAGTGTCGATAAGGACTTTGTCCTATCGCATGCTTTCTGTAGTCTCCCGCTAAGGCTATGGATCATGTGACTCTCGTCCTTCGATCCAAAAGCTAGAATTCCGTTTCAGTCAAGTGCAATACTTTTGCTTCCATGAGATCTGAACTTCGAAAGTTTTGGGATAGTTATGTGATATTCATGGAACTGAAAATTAATTTTCAGATACAAACAAAGGGTGAAATATATGAAATATCTAAAGAAATGTTTGTTTGCAAATTATTAGTAAAGTGTTTAATATGCATTAGACAGATAAGAGAGGGATCCAGAAGAACGCCTGTCATATGATGAAAGGTGAATAAAACAACAACTTAAAGAGAAAGGAAGTGTCCAAAGGGTGTTAGTATGACTTACACGCCTAGGAAGTCCGGGGCTAATACCACTCTTAAGTTGGGAGCTTCTTCTGCGAGTAGGAGAAATACTAAAAGTTAAACTATTATAAGTATAAAGGCAAAAAGAATGAAGACTGGCATATCCAGCTCATGTATGAATGTCATACGTGTTATTGATGTGTAGAAGGCTGGTTAGAAGAAATATTCTTGGGAATTATGATTAAACATGTTAATCACTAGTTCTTGGGTATTCTGAGTTGATCACATTGATACCCGCTCGATTGCATTATGTTGCAACACGATGCAAGAACTACTACGGCCTAAAAGACTTGTCGGAGTGAGGTTTAGATACACGCTGGGAACATAGTAAATGTTACTATAACTTCCGTCGGTGTATTACATATGTATTTATTTTCATAATTCATTTTAGAGTTTTACACATTCTAGCCCATTGCATAAGGTATCTTGCAAGAAGGTTATTCATAAGAGAACTTTTGATGTTCGGTGTTATGAATAACATAAGGGCCATACTTTCATTATGAACGAGATGTATATGAATATTGATAATAATACATTACCTCTATGTTTACTTTCATAATTCATTTTAGAGTTTTATACACTCTAGCCCATTTCACAATGTTTGTTGCAAAAGGGTTGTTCATAAAAGAACAATTGTTGTTTAGTATTATGAAATAACAAGAAGGGCCATGCTTCCATCCAAGATGGGATGTATGCTATGAATATTGATGGTAAAATGATACATCCATAAGACTGACGCTAAATGTTGAAAGACTAGGAGAATACCACACATGTGTGGCACTGCATTTGGCCACATTGGAGAAACCCGCATGGAAAAATTCCATTATGATGGATTTTGAAGTCGTTTGATTTTGAACCATCTGACACTTGCAACTTTCTTATGAAAAGTGAAGTGACTGAAATACTGTTCATAGGCCATACAGAACGAGCGACAAACTTATTGGTTGTGACGCCCGGGTAGTTAAGCTACAGTAACCACACGCTAATGATGCCACGTCACCACTGTTACTGTTGATAATCTCTCGTTAATCCAAATACTGTTCAAATTCAAATTCAAATTAAAGTCAAAATTTAAATTTGTCAAACATGAAAACAAAAATGTTCCATGTGTGGCAAATATTCTCTGGGTTTTTGTCGTGTTGAAACCACATTTTTAATAAATAAATTAAATACACTATGATATTTAAAACAGCAGCTTGAACGTTCAATTAAATACCTTTTCTAATTAATAAAATGTTAAACTGCTTATTTTAGCTATAAAGTTAAATGTGGCTGTGGGCTAATTATTAAAACTAATTTATAAACTAGTTGTGTGTTTTATAAAACAAAGTTTAAAAAGAATCTAAAAACAAAACAGAAAAGAATAAGTTAAAACAAAAACAAAAAAATAAAAAGAAACAAAACCCACCGGCCCAACTGGGCCTCGGCCCACTACCCCCTAAACTATCTATATCCCACCCCTCGGTGGGATATTTCCCACCGACACCGACAGATCTCCCCCCTCGCTTCGTTCTGGATCGGGAGCGCCCCAACGCTCGCCGCCCGATCCCGCCGCCGCCCCGGAGCCCCCGCGCCGCACGACGCCGCCGCCCTCCTCCTCACGCCCCGCTGCCAGACCGCTCCGCCCCCTCGTGAGCTCCCCCCCCCTCCTCCTTCACTCTCTGCCCGTCGCCGGCCGCCGCGGCTCGTCTGCCAGCGCGCGTGCCCCGCGGCCCCTCCCGTTCGCCCTCGCCCTGGCCAGCTCGGGCCACCGCCGCCCCCTTTTCCTCACC
>LR738709.1:163029921-163052678 GCA_902687465.1 Secale cereale
CCAGAAGCGTAGTCTTCGATTGGATTAGCTATCCCCCTCTTATTCTGCTTTCTGCAGTTCAGTCCACATATATTACCCCCTTTACTCAGACATCATTGCATATGTAGTGTAGATCCTTGCTTGCGAGTACTTTGGATGAGTACTCACGGTTGCTTTTCTCCCCCTTTTCCCCTCTTGTTCCTTCTTCTCGGATGATGCAACCAGATTGATGGAGTCCAGGAGCCAGAAGATCCCGAGGATGTTTCTACGTGGAGTTCGGCTTCGAGGAGTAGTTAGGAGGTCCTAGGCAGGAGGCCTTGCCTTTTCGATCGTTGATGTTTTGTGCTAGCCTTCTTAAGGCAAACTTGTTTAACTTATGTCTGTACTCAGATATTGTTGCTTCCGCTGACACTTGTGTTTTCGAGCTTATGTATTCGAGCCCTCGAGGCCCCTGGCTTGTAATATAAAGCTTGTATTATTTTAAATTGTGTCTAGTGTTGTGTTGTGATATCTTCCAGTGAGTCCTTGATCTTGGTCGTACACATTTGCGTGCATGATTAGTGTACGGTCAAATCGGGGGCGTCACAAGTTGGTATCAGAGCCGACTGCCTGTAGGAATCTCCCTTTCCAACTCCTTGGTCGAAGTTGAGTCTAGTCTTTGAAAAACAAATTTACTAAATTTACGGGCCCACAACACCAATTTGTGGTATTAGGATCTTTTACTCCTCGTCTATACTCTGGGACTCTTATCTCTCTTCTATTCGGGATAAATGAAATTTGCTAAATCTAACATTAGGATCTCGTTATCACTTTCACCCGGAGAGCACCTTATGATCGATGATCGTCCGCTGCACCAGAAGACCCTGAAGATACTCTCCGCTGTTAACCCGAGAACTTGTGTTCATCGCCTTTGCAAATCATTATCACCGATATATCCTTGTGGATATCTGCATGCACTGGTCATTCTCATGATCATTCCTTGTCGCTCTTGTTGTTACGAGATGCCTCGCAATATTCTCCGTTGTCTCGAGAATCCCTGTCTTGCAGTTTTACTTCACATGAAAACCCTTATGGTTATTTCCTCACATTTATCGAGGATCCGTTCTTCTCAATTGATCATGTGTCTCACAATATTCTCCGAAATACTTTTCGATCTTTCGAAAATCCTCTGCAGCCAGTTACTCTTGAAATTCTTACCTGCTTGGATTATGGTTAATTCCATATGACTAGTAGTCTTCGTTAATATCCTTTGCCTTAGCCATTTTGATCCTATTGATTCAATATGTGCGTATGCACGCAGTCATCAGGTTATCCTTTATAAAATTATCTTTCCGACTCAGACGTCATTCCGGACATGAGTTGGTTCTCGACAATTCAAACCTTTATTGATTGTCCAACTAAGTGTATTCAACTTATCCACCCTTGATCAGAGCGTTTGCTTTTGATATCTTGTTTCGGAAGACATAATTCCTTTGCATTTGGTTGAATTAGTCAGTTGTTTCTATGATGTGATCTCCTTTAATTATTTCTTCTTCTAGTTGAGTATCGATACTCACACCTGATTCGTTGCGGTCTGCCAGATCCTTTTGTGGATTATTATCCGACCGTTCCGACATATCAAAACCTTGAGTTCTTCCCCTGATACATAATGCCTTTGGTAAATTGTATTCTCTGCTTGGTCAACCATGCTCTGATTTTGACCTTGTGCTTTTACTTTGAAACTTATGGTATAAGTTACTAAGGAGCCCGATGGGTTGAATCTATGCCTTCCCCTAATTCGTGAGAACCCGAAAGTTTTCACAAGTCATACCCTTCCGGTGTTCTACCGGATAAAATTCCAACACTACAATTTTATCAAAGCAAGAGGTAAATGAAACGTAAGCATTGGAGAAATGGGAGTCGACCTTGAGCTTTTGTTCATGCCCATGGAAACGATGTAGACCGTCTCGGGAGCTTCTGCAAAATGATTTTTCATCAAAATAATTCTTTCGGTGTCAATAAATTTGATCCCTTGCAGTTACGGTTCCGACCATGCTGTCCTGATCTAATATATCTGATGGGAATTCCTTCTAATGCCTCGTCAATTTTTAACAAGGTTAAAGTATCTACTGTCATAGGTCAGTGACCTAGTTCATTTCCTATCGTGTTCTACCTACGAGTTTTACCCTCTGGTAACTCGAGGATATCATGACTTTGCACTACACCGTTTGAGCTTTTGATGAAGTAATACCTTTGCTTGTCGTAAACACTCTACGGGTTCTAGGTTGCCGTCAACCGAGGACACCGTTTAGTAAATCCTATCCGCTCTAAAAATTCAACACCCCTAGTAGATGTTACTGGGAAATTTTTAAACTCAATCTGGTTTTATTCCTAGACTATCGGGTACATCCCTTGTCTAGCTATCTTTGGCTGTGCTACCTCATCCTTCTTGGGTGCACGAATTCTTCAGAATGTGGGCACGACTTACATTGAGCTTTCAACCTCATGTTGCTTTTTCTAAAAGGCAACTTCGATTCCGAGCTTGCATCTTATCTGTTGTTCCTGTGACTTCCAGTTCATCATTCCCTTGCTTGTTGCCGTTGTTGTTTGATTGCATCCTCTTGAAAACTCCCGACAAAGGTGTCATGATCACCTTCAACACTTTGACTTCTTCCGAGATGTCAACTGAGTTCATGATGAGAAATACCCTCCTTGCCCTCGATGATTTTATTAACATCGACAACACCCTTGCCTTCCTGTCATCGCGAGCTTGTCCATGTTATGGATGCAACTTACTATCCAGCTTGTATTCTGTTCCGCCTTGAAGTATTATTGTCATTATGTCCAGAATGTTGTGAGGATTGCTCCACCTCTTAGAAAATCCCGGAATGATGATACTTCTCACCATCACCATTCTTCCTTGGTCCCCGTGTTGTTTTTAACCGGGATACCAATATGCTAACGATGCTGCTTGAGTGCTATACTTCTAGCAACCCCATTGCTATGAAGATAATGATCGACAGTTCGTTCCTAGACTGTTGGTTATCGAATCGTCATTCTAACATTGATCTTGCTGCCTAAGGTCATATTTCGGGCACACCTTTCAACTAATGATTAATGGTGTATGTTTACTAGAGCATACAACATTATATCATTTGAGTTGACAAGTGTCGTCTTCTTGTTCACATTATTGTGGAAATCCCTCCGTTTGGAACTCTCGATGAATTGTCGCTGAGCCCATCAGCCACCTCCTCATCCTCTCCCTGGTTTAATGATGAACTATTGTTTCGGGAACCCGCTCCCATAGTTCATTTCCTGTGGATCTTGCCATGTCATTTCGTCGATCTGTATTGCACCTTTTCTTCTCGAATCTCCCGAGTCTGAGGTATCGTGACACCAATCGGATCTGAATATCAGTCAGATATGATGGCTGGGACAACTTTTCAGTAGTTATAATGTTGGTCCTTGGATGACCCGGTAATGTGATGCCATGCCTAGCACCCCTGACTGGACGACCTATCATTATATTTTCTTTTGCAAGGATAACTATTCTTCCAGGAGGAAATTGTAAGACTTATTCTATAAGTTGTTCCTGATGGATCCCTTGTGTATCCAAGTCCGACCTTTGCTTCAAGACCATACCAATGCTATCTCGAAGCATGTCTTTGGTACTCCGATTTTCGACAAGGGCATTCGAAGCCCAATGCTAAATGTTTCTTGGTCAGTTATCCAAACACCGTTGTATGGGTAACGTCTTGATTAATCATTGCCTCTTTATCTGAATGGTTGGGTACTTGCTCTCCTACCCTGTATGCCATGTCTTCTTGTCCATGGGAAGGATACACTCCTAATAATTGTGTGTAATCACAATTTTCCTTTCCATTTGTTTGTTTAACCTTTCTTTGATCTACATATAATCTAAGCAGTAATATTTTTTTTTTGCTTATGTAAACACCTTGGTGTACAACTCTGTCAGTAAGACCTTGATTCTATTGATGATAACATCCTGGTACTGCCGCTGAACGAGAACTTTGCCTGTTGGTCCGCCTCGTTTCAGCGAGCGGGAAGATGGTTCTCTTCGTTCCTCGTCCTTGGTTCCGACATTGATACGACATAGCTGACAAGCTATCCACTCACATGCCTCCCTGTCGAGGCTGTGCAAGATGTCACCACCCTTCCTAATTTCAACCCACATGGTGGGCCCATAACCCACAGGTCCCAGGATCGAAACCTGACTCTTCTTTACAACCTGGATGCTAACGTGTCCTTTGCACCTGGCTTCGTATGTGATTCACGAGCTAAGTTCTATATCATTATTCATCCTGGTATCAAACACCATATTATTCTTGATGTTCAAGCCCCCATTCCAGCTTCTGGTTAGGCATCGAATGACTGCCTACCCGTTTGAAACTTTGGTACCATCGCTTATTGTTCTCAATGCATTCACTGGAATACTACGCGTAGGGTACTTTGTGTATCACTTTCTGAATTCACTGTTAGATGCACATACTTCGTGGAGGTACGTTCCACCAAAGTTTTCCCCCTAGTCGCGTTCGTAGGACGATTGAGATCCCGAAGATAGGATGCCAACTTGATCACGATGACTTGAAGCAGAGAAATGAAGACATCAACGAAAGGGGTCAACCTCTTCGAAAGGGCAACCAAGACTGAGAAGACTCGTTAGGTTTTCGCTACCAGCACCCCCGTTCTCCACCGCTTAAATCTCGGGACGAGATTTCTTGTAGTGGAGGAGAATTGTGACGCCCGGGTAGTTAAGCTACAGTAACCACACGCTAATGATGCCACGTCACCACTGTTACTGTTGATAATCTCTCGTTAATCCAAATACTGTTCAAATTCAAATTCAAATTAAAGTCAAAATTTAAATTTGTCAAACATGAAAACAAAAATGTTCCATGTGTGGCAAATATTCTCTGGGTTTTTGTCGTGTTGAAACCACATTTTTAATAAATAAATTAAATACACTATGATATTTAAAACAGCAGCTTGAACGTTCAATTAAATACCTTTTCTAATTAATAAAATGTTAAACTGCTTATTTTAGCTATAAAGTTAAATGTGGCTGTGGGCTAATTATTAAAACTAATTTATAAACTAGTTGTGTGTTTTATAAAACAAAGTTTAAAAAGAATCTAAAAACAAAACAGAAAAGAATAAGTTAAAACAAAAACAAAAAAATAAAAAGAAACAAAACCCACCGGCCCAACTGGGCCTCGGCCCACTACCCCCTAAACTATCTATATCCCACCCCTCGGTGGGATATTTCCCACCGACACCGACAGATCTCCCCCCCCTCGCTTCGTTCTGGATCGGGAGCGCCCCAGCGCTCGCCGCCCGATCCCGCCGCCGCCCTGGAGCCCCCGCGCCGCACGACGCCGCCGCCCTCCTCCTCACGCCCCGCTGCCAGACCGCTCCGCCCCCTCGTGAGCTCCCCCCCTCCTCCTTCACTCTCTGCCCGTCGCCGGCCGCCGCGGCTCGTCTGCCAGCGCGCGTGCCCCGCGGCCCCTCCCGTTCGCCCTCGCCCTGGCCAGCTCGGGCCACCGCCGCCCCCTTTTCCTCACCGCCCGCCGCTGCGCCACGCCCCGACCTCCCCGCAGCCCCGCGCCGGCCGCCGCCCACGCGCCCGTCGCCTTGACCGGCCCGGCCCTCGCTCGCCGCCCTCTGGCCGCACCGCCCCCAGCACCACCGACCGCGCCCTCTGGCCGCGCCGGCCGCGTCGCCGTCCCCCCCCTCAGCGCTCGCCACTGCCCCCCCTGCGCCTGCAAGCTGCGGCTGCTGCAGCCCGCGGCCGCCATGCTGCTCGGCGCAACCGCGCCTCCCCTCGCCCTCCAGCCGCTGCCGCTGGGGCTCCCTCGCCGCGCTGTTGTGGCCGGCCGGCGAGCCCCGCCATGGCCGCAGCCTCACCCAGCGCCGGGCGGGCAACACCCCACGGGCCAGCGCCTGTTCGGGCTGTGCCCGACGCCCAAACCCGCTTGGCCCCTCTGGGCCAATGACACCGGGGCCCCACCCCGAGAACGTTTAAAAAAAATAAAAAAATAAAAGTAATAAATAAAATAAATAAATAATTAATTAATTAATTTAATTAACTTAATAGTTAATCTTAATTAATCTGGATTAGTTAAATTCTAATTAAACTAATTAGTTTAATTAATTACTGTTAGGTTAACCTAATTATGATTAATCTAATTAACCTTAATTAATTTAATTAATTAAAATTAACCTAATTAGTTACTGTGTCACTGACAGGTGGGACCCACCTGTCAGGTTGACCAGTCAACCCCTGCTGCCGTCAGCATGACATCATGCTGATGTCATAAATGAATTTTCGAATTAAATTAATTAATATTTAATTCCAGAAATTATTAAAAACTTAATAAAATCATATCTTTTAAACCGTAACTCGGATGAAAATACTTTATACATGAAAGTTGCTCAGAACGACGAGACGAATCCGAATACGCGATCCGTTCGTCCGCCACACCTCTCTATCATACCGAACGCGCAACATTCCCCTCCGTTTCATCTGCCCGAAAATACCTAACACCGGGAATACTTTCCCGGATGTTATTCCTCTTCGTCTGTATCACCGAGCACCTCGTTAGGTCACACGTAGCACCGCGTATTTCCATCTTATACTTTGTGATGCTATTGTTTGCTCTGTTATTTATTTGTTTCCCCCTTCGTTGCTTATTTCGGTAGACTCCGATACTGTGATAGACCCTGAGACCGTTGATGCTTCGGTGTTCGACTACGGCTACGATTCCGAAGATTCCTTTCATCTGCAGAGCTTCCAGGCAAGCCCCCCCTTTGATCACCAGATATCGCCTACTCTTCTCTCTACTGCTTGCATTAGAGTAGTGTAGCATGTTACTGCTTTCGATAATCCTATTCTGCTGCATAGCCTGTCATTGTTGCTACCACTGTTGATACTTTACCTGCAATCCTAAATGCTTAGTATAGGATGCTAGTATTCCATCAGTGGCCCTACACCCTTGTCCGTCTGCCCTGCTATTCTATCGGGCCGTGATCACTTGGGTGTGATCACGGGTATATACTACATACATTTCACATACACATGATGATGATTCGGAGATGGGGGCTGAAGGGGCAGGTGGTTCCACACAGGTAGTGGTGGGCCTGGGTTCCCGACAGCCCCCTGTTGGTTACTTTGTGGCGGAGCGACAGGGCAGGTTGCGACTACCTAGGAGACAGGTGGGCCTGGCCCTGGTCGTTGTCCGCGGTTATTTCATAATAACACGTTTACGGGATCTTGGTATTTGATCTGAGTCTGGCCATTTGGTCTATACGCACTAACCAGCTACGTGGGAATAGTTATGGGTACTCGACGTCGTGGTATCAGCCGAAGCCTTCTTGACGTCAGTGGTTTAGCGGCGCGCGCCGGATTGGACTGGAAGCCTGCTCTGGTATTAGGAGAGGCTAGGTCTGCTTACCGGCCGCGTACGCAACGTGCAGGTGTGCGTTGGGCGATGGGCCCGGACCCCTGCGCGCTTAGGACTTAGACCGACGTGCTGACCTCTCTGCTGTGCTTAGGTAGGGCTGCGACGTGTTGATCTTTCGAGGCCGGGCATGACCCTGGAAAGTGTGTCCGGCCAAATGGGATCAAGCGTGCTGGGTTATGTGGTGCACCCCTGCAGGGAAGTTAATCTATTCGAATAGCCGTGTCCCTCGGTAAAAGGACGACCCGGAGTTGTACTCGGACCTCATGACAACTAGAACTGGATACTTAATAAAACACACCCAGACAAGTTCCAGATATAACTCGGTGGTTGCTCTCTCACAGGGTGATGTGCGGGAGGATCGCCGGGTAGGCTTATGCTTTACGATGTTACTTGGTGAACTCTTCTGCTACTCAAGACGGAGGCTGCCAGAAGCTTTGATAGTTGTTACTATTCCATCTACTCCCTTCTACTGCTGCAAGATGGAGGCTGCGAGATACGAGGATACTTGTTACTTCCATCTATTCTCTTCTACTGCTGCAAGATGGAGGTGACCAGAAGCGTAGTCTTCGATTGGATTAGCTATCCCCCTCTTATTCTGCTTTCTGCAGTTCAGTCCACATATATTACCCCCTTTACTCAGACATCATTGCATATGTAGTGTAGATCCTTGCTTGCGAGTACTTTGGATGAGTACTCACGGTTGCTTTTCTCCCCCTTTTCCCCTCTTGTTCCTTCTTCTCGGATGATGCAACCAGATTGATGGAGTCCAGGAGCCAGAAGATCCCGAGGATGTTTCTACGTGGAGTTCGGCTTCGAGGAGTAGTTAGGAGGTCCTAGGCAGGAGGCCTTGCCTTTTCGATCGTTGATGTTTTGTGCTAGCCTTCTTAAGGCAAACTTGTTTAACTTATGTCTGTACTCAGATATTGTTGCTTCCGCTGACACTTGTGTTTTCGAGCTTATGTATTCGAGCCCTCGAGGCCCCTGGCTTGTAATATAAAGCTTGTATTATTTTAAATTGTGTCTAGTGTTGTGTTGTGATATCTTCCAGTGAGTCCTTGATCTTGGTCGTACACATTTGCGTGCATGATTAGTGTACGGTCAAATCGGGGGCGTCACATTGGTAATCATACATTTGAAATGACTCAAGTAGATATATGGATATTTACTTGATGAGACGTAAGTTTGGATCTTTTGAAATCATTTAGAAGGTTTTCAAAATGAAGAAGAAATTATTGTAACAAGAAAATTATGTTTCTGCAATTGGATTGCGGAAAGGAATATTTGAGTCAGAAGTTTAGCGAATGTCTGATGAGTTGTGAAAAGAGTTTCATAAATCACACCTCCCGGAACACCACTGTGAGTGGAATGTTTGTGAAGATGTAATCAAACCATTTGTGACATGGTAAGATCAGAGATGACATAAATAAATTTGCCATTATCCCTTTTAAAGTGATGCTTTAGGGGCTGCGGCTTTTACACTGAAAAGAGCTCCACCGAGTCTGTTGAAATGACGCCATGGCATGGTATGCCCAACTATGTTATGTCTTTTCTTAAACACTTGGAATATGGGGCTTGTGTAAAAGGTTACAAACCTATTCCAAATCAGCCAAGTGCTACTTTGTAGGCTATCCCAAGTTATTGGGTATTCCCCCACCACTATACCGAATCTTGGAAGTAATTCTAGAGTTTTCTACTACGACTGATGCGAAAGCCTCTACATGAGATGTATGGACTTTGTTCGAACTTGCAGCTCAACAACGTAGGCAAAGCTTGTGCAAACCTATCAGGTGTGTAAACGAGATATTGTTGTTAGACAACAATATACTTACGATACACAAGGAAGCGTTGATGGGCCCTGACTCCGGAATGGCTAAATGCCAATATAATCTGAGATAGTTTCCAAAAAAGATTCGAGATTTAAATCTTGATAAACCCTCCGAAAGACTTAGAGTCTAACATATTGTATTGAGACTATGAACTGATACTGATAAAAATGTTTTATTCATTAAGCTCGACTTGTTGCAATATCCAGTTCAAGGAGTTGACTACAATGAGATTGTCTCACCGTAGCAATGCTTAAAGTTGGTTCGGGTTAAACTAGCAATTAATACATATTTCAAACATGTGATACGAAACATGGATGACAAAAGAATTTCCATGGAATGGAAATACAACCTAGGACTTGTATGTGATACAATCCAAAGTACTTTGTCGGTCTAGAAAATGCTAGTAATTATGCAAACTTAAGAGTTCCAACAATGGACAGAAGAGAGCAAATGGAGTTGGAATCTTCGTTTTTGATGGAATGGTCAAAGGGGTTTGACTTCATCAATAGGTAATGAAGATGCTTGTGGTTTCAAGAAAGTAAGTGGGAGCATAATAATATTTCTAAAAACCTTGTGTGCTTGACACCTTGTTAATTGGAAATAAAGTTCTTGACACAAATTAGGACTTCATTTGAAAATAGTTTTTCAATGAAGTGCTTCAGCTAAATAGCCTTGATATTAGGCATAATGATATATGGAGATAAATTTACCTAATGGGGCTGAGCAAAAATACATATTGACAAGATGCTAAAATCGCTTAGCACAATGAACAACAAGGAGTGATTCTTGCCGAAGTCACATGGAAAGAGTTTTTGTAAGACTCGGTGTCCCAAAACACCGATGAGCGAAATACATGATGGAGATTCCACACACTCCTGTGTTTGGATTAATCATGTATTCCATGGTATGTAAACAACTAGATATGTCCAATACTCCCAAGCTGTTGCGAGTATAGATACCAAATTGATCAAAAGTACTGATCATGGGACAACAGTGAAAAAGGGCCATTCAGTACTAAAGTAGCACTGATGACATGTTTTCTTGCAAAGGGAGATCATGAAGAGTTCGTTGTAAAAGGTTACATTGATACAGTATTCATCAATGCTCCAAGCGATTTTTGATTTAAATTAAGGGTTTTGTGCAATACAAAATATGGTGGCACATTAGTTTGAAATTGTTCCAAACAGGTTACTGTGGCGAATTCTATAACAAAGGCTAAGTATGTTGACGCTTTAGAAGCGGAAAAGAAGACGTTGAATCATATAGTTCATTCATGAACTTAGTATGGTTCCAAGAAGGCTTTGGTCAATGGGAGACTATTGCAGATAGTTGCTCCTTAGCCTAGTCTGAGGAATGAGGTTTTGGCCAATGATTCACATATATACAAAGCCAAGTCCACACAAAATATGAATTTTGTGAAAGTGTGGAAACGCGAGGATATGCAACAGATACACACAGATATGAAGTTGTCAGATCCATTGGACATCAGGCTATACCACAAGCGAAACGTATTTTACACCAGTATGCCATAGGTGTAAAGTGCATTAGCATGGACTAGATTATTGACTCTAGTGCAAGTCAGAGTCTGTAGGAGATATGCCCTAGAGCAAATAATAAATGTTATTGATTATCTTTTTGTTCATAATTATGTTTATGTTCCATGCTATAACTTCTAAGGTTCTCAAGTCTAAATAACACGAGGCTTGGAGGAAGACTCATATGGACGTGTGGAATAATAGACGGTAAAAAGTATTCCTAGTCTGGCCTCTAGGACTAGCTCAAGTGTTGCATGATGGTTCTGTTTTCCTGATCATGGGCATAACTATGCTGGCAACTTTGAGGGCACAATGTTAGGAGAGCACTTGTGTTTAATCGACCCAAATTGATGTTATGCTATGAGATGCTTTCGTCACAAGTTAATGGTTAATAACACAGAGGAAGATAACGTTTGCATAATTCCTTAGACCATGAGGGTATCGGGTTTCTTCATGCTTGCTTAATGAACCTTGGGGTTTGTTAAACATCATCCGTAAATGGGAGTCTATTTACGGCGGCTTGCGGGTTCATGGAAAAGTATGCCAAGTAACTTGATAGCTCAAGATTGGGATTTGCTCCTCCGACGATGGAGAGATATCTATGAGCCCTCTCGGTGTTACGGTATCCACCAACGTCTGGCCACACACATTGTGATTTGATCACAGGGATGCCGGAACATAGTAACGAGAAGAGAGAACAAATGCTGGTAACAAGGTAACATGCATAGTGGACAAGTTTTTGATCCACGGGGATGCCGATAAATCGCACCTCGCGTATTTGTAACATATCGCGAAGCAACAGGAATAACACATGGCAACTAGAGGTTCACTCAAATATTTATTTGTGTGGGTATATGGGTCAATATGGGTGTCCACGGCTCCGATGTTGATCATTGATCAGAAAGAGTTCCAGTCACGTCTATACTTCACAGAACATATAGGGTCACACGCTTAGGGTCATCTATCTACTGAATGGTAGATAGGGAGTTTGAGAGGAATTCGCCGAAAAAGTTTTGGAGACAATGGAAGAGTTCCAGAGAGACAATAGCAAAATAATTTCGTAGAACTAAAAAGTTGTTTCACGTCATACCATTAAGTCAAATTAGTTTTGGCACACGCCTGATAATTCTTGGAGGGTGCCAGAATTATTCTGGAAACTTTCTGGAATTTTCCGGGATGAAAACCTAAAATGTTTGGGAGCTGCCCGGACCGCTTCAATTGCTTTTAGTGGATACTGGAAATGTTCTAAGCCGACATAAATATTTTCAATTCGAACGGATGCTGAAAAATGTCGTCGTGAATAGTGAAAGTGCTTTTTGGATATTTTTTTGGAAAGCCACATTTTTGGGTTTTTGCTCCAAAATATCTTGGAGATGACATGGATGGATGTGGCTGAAGTTATAGCCCCTTCACCCCTCTGTCTCCTATAAATAGAGGTGGAGGTTCTACCTAGAACGACTCCTTTCTCACATACAAGTGCCATGCATAATCTGTCTTTCTCTTTCCCTCCCAGTGAAATAGTTTCGTAGAGCCAAAAGGCTGTCTGGGTTCCGGTGGGAACTAGTTCTGGATGGCGAAGACCTGCCGGATAGATGACACCGTATGTGTGCAACTCCGTAGAGAGATCATAGTTTTGGTCTTAGTTCAAGAGTGCTCCCGAAGGGCTCTCCAAGTGACCGTCCGAGTTTCGAAGGTCCTCCCGAAGGGCTAGATTCTGAGCTCCGCCTGAAGGGCTGTCCAAGGATCCGTATGTTGGGGAAAGTAGTATTTCAAAAATAATTCCTACGATCATGCAAGATCTATCTAGGAGAAGCATAGCAACGAGCGGGTAGAGTGTGTCCACGTACGCTCGTAGATCGAAAGCAGAAGCATTTAATAACATGGTTGATGTTGTCGAATGTCTTCATGATCCAACCGATCCAAGTACCGAACGTACGGCACCTCCGTGTTCAGCACACGTTCAGTACGATGACGTCCCACGAGCTCTTGATCTATCAGATGCTCGAAGGAGAGTTCCGTCAGCACGACAACGTTATGACGGTGTTGATAATGTCATCCGTGCAGGGCTTCGCCTAAGCACTACGACAATATGACCGAGGTGTTGAACTGTGGAGGGGGGCACTACACACGGCTAAAAGATCAACTTGGGTGTCTTTAGGATGTCCCCTGCCCACGTATATAAAGGAGGGAGGGAGAGTGGCCGGCACTCCTAGGGGCGCACCAAGTGTAGGGAGTCCTACTGGGACTAGTAGGATTCCCTTTCCTTTTCGGAGTAGGAAAGAAGGAAAGGAGGGAGAGGGAGAAGGAAAGGGGGGGCCACGCCCCCACCCCTTGTCCAATTCGGTTTGGGTAGCGGGAGGTGTGTGCCACCTCGTGGCCCTTCTTCCCTGTCTCCACTAAAGCCCAATAAGGCCCATTAACTTCCCCCGGTGAATTCCCGTACCTCTCCGGTACTCCGGAAAGTACCCGAATCACTCGGAACCATTCCGATGTCCGAATATATCCTCCCAATATATCGATCTTTACCTCTCGACCATTTAGAGACTCCTCGTTATGTCCGTGATCTCATCCGGGACTCTAAACAAACTTCGGTCATCAAAAACACATAACTCATAATATAAATCATCATCGAACGTTAAGCGTGCGGACCCTACAGGTTCGAGAACTATGTAGACATGACCGAGACACATCTCCGGTCAATAACTAATAGTGGAACCTGGGTGCTCATATTGGCTCCTACATATTCTACGAAGATCATTATCGGTCAAAGCGCATAACAACATATGTTGTTCCCTTTGCCATCAGTATGTTACTTGCCCGAGATTCGATCATCGGTATCATCATACCTAGTTCAATCTCGTTACCAGCAAGTCTATTTACTCGTTCCATAATACATTATCTCGTGACTAACTCATTAGTCATTTGCTTGCAAGGCTTATTATGATGTATAGGGCCCAGAGATACCTCTCCGACACACGGAGTGACAAATCTTATTCTCGATCTATGCCAACACCACAAACACCTTCGGAGACACCTGTAGAGCATATTTATAATCACACAGTTACGTTGTAACGTTTGATAGCACACAAGGTGTTCCTCCGGTATTCGGGAGTTGCATAATCTCATAGTTATAGGAACATGTATAAGTCATGAAGAAAGCAATAGCAATAAACTAAACAATCATTTCGCTAAGCTAACGGATGGGTCTTGTCCATGATATCATTCTCCTAGTGATGTGATCTTGTTCATCAAATGACAACACACGTCTATAGTCAGGAAACTCAGCCATCTTTGATTAACGAGCTAGTCTAGTAGAGGCATACTAGGGACATTGTATTTTTTCTATGTATTCACACATGTACAAAGTTTCCGGTTAATACAATTCTAGCATGAATAATAAAAATTTATCATGATATAAGGAAATATAAATAACAACTTTATTATTGCCTCTAGGGCATATTTCCTTCAGTCTCCCACTTGCACTAGAGTCAATATTCTAGTTCACATTGCAATGTGATTTAACACCGACAGTTCACATCGTCATGTGATTAACACCCATAGTTCACATCCCATGTCACCAACATCCAAAAGGTTTAATAGAGTCAATAATCTAGTTCACATCGCCATGTGATAAACACACAAAGAGTACTAAGGTGTGATCATGTTTTGCTTTGTGAGAGAAGTTTAGTCAACGGGTCTGTCGCATTCAGATTCGTATGTGTTTCACAAATTTCTATTTCTACAATGCTCTGCATGGAGGTACTCTAGCCAATTGCTCCTACTTTCAATATGCATCCAAATTGATACTTAGAGTCATCTGGATTAGTGTCAAAGCTTGCATTTATGTAACTCTTTACGATGAACTCTTTACCACCTCCATAATCGAGAAACATTTCCTTAGTCCTCCAGTTACTAAGGATAATTTTTGACCGCTGTCCAGTGATCCATTCCTTGATCACTATCGTACCCCCTTGACAAACTCATGGCAAGGTACACAATAGGTCTGGTACATAGCATGACATACTTTATAGAACCTATGGCTGAGGCATAGGGAATGACTTTCATTCTCTCTCTATCTTCTGCCATGGTCGGGTTTTGAGTCTTACTCAACTTCACACCTTACAAATATGGCAAGAACTCCTTCTTTGACTTATCCATTTTAAACTAATCCAAAATCTTATCAAGGTATGTACTAATCAAAAGTCTTATCAAGTGTCATGATCTATCTCTATAGATCTTGGTGCCTAATATGTAAGCAACTTCACTGAGGTCTTTTATTGAAAAACTCCTTTTAAACAATCCTTTATGCTTTCCAGAAAATTCTACATCATTTCCGATCAACAATATGTCATTCACATATACTTATTATAAATGTTCTAGTGCTCCCACTCATTTTCTTGTAAATACAGGCTTCACCGTAAGTATTTATAAAACCATATGCTTTGATCACCTTATTAAAGAGTTTATTCCAACTCCGAGATGCTTGCACCAGTCCATGCATGGATCTCTAGAGATTGCACACATTGTTAGAACTTTTAGGATCGACAAAACCTTCTGATTGCATCATATACAACTCTTCTTTCAGAAATCCATTAAGGAATGTAGTTTTGACATCCATTTGCCAGATTTCATAAAATGCGACAATTGCTTACATGATTCGAACAGACTTAAGTATTGCTATGGTTGAGAAAGTCTCATCGTAGTCAACTCCTTGAACTTGTCGAAAACCTTTTGCGACAAGTCGATCTTTGTAGACAGTGACATTACCATCAGCGTCCGTCTTCCTCTTGAAGATCCATTTATACTCTATGGCTTGCGGTCATCGGGCAAGTCAACCAAAGTCCACACTTTGTTCTCATACATGGATCCCATCTCAGATTTCATGGCCTCAAGCCATTTCGCGGAATTTGGGCTCATCATCGCTTCCTCATAGTTTGTTGGTTCGTCATGGTCTAGTAACATGACTTCGAGAACGGGATTACCATACCACTTTGGTGCGGAACGTACTCTGGTTGACCTACGAGACCGCAATAGTTGTGAACCTGACCATGGCATCTTCGCATGTGCTCTCGGACATCTGCACACACTCATCCCACGAATCAACAATCATCCAATAAGTAAGCATCTGCAGTGCGCCCGTGCACTTCTGGTAACCATAGTAACCAATCATTCCCACGGCGTCCATCTTCAATATGAAGTAATCATCAAAGAACTGGACGCCATGGTAGAGATGACCGAAGACATTCTTGCACATCTGAAAGCGTCGGCGAAAATTGTTAGCAAAGAGGGCATCGGGAGAAAAGTAGTCATCCATCAGCGTCAAATGCCCGTGCACCCGGTTGTAGTTGAGAACTCGATGACCCTTGATCGATCTCTTGAAATTGAGAACATGATCCTCCTCATGATCCTCGTCTATGAGTACCGCCTATATCATCACCGTCTAATCCGTATAGTCCTCCTTGTCCTAGGAGTAGGACGACTTAACATAGTGCTCGTCAATGCACTCCGTACTCCATATCCAAATCCATTGCTTCAAAGAACAAGGGACAAAAAATTAGCTTGAGCAATTCACTGAACAACTGTCCGTCGTGGTGAGCATCGTACGAGTGAACGGAGCGTGAGCGCGGTCATAGGAGAAGCGTCCTATCGGTGGAGGAGAAGCATTGTGGAACATGGGTGTACCATTAGAAATGAGGGGCTTGAAAGTTCCGACAGGGGTGTGGCATGGTGTCCAGGGTGGTGGAGCGACGGTGAAGGGAAGAGCGAAAAGGTGAAGAAGAGAAATTGGGAGGATGGATGTGTGGGGCCTGGGAGGGGTTTTGGGTGGCCCTGGTGATATAGGGAGAAGCCCTAGGCTGAGATTTTTTCACACTTGGAGGTGGGGAAAGGATAAAATCACGAAAAAATGAAGAACACAAGAGGAAAACAACATTCAAGACAAGATCTAATCACACATCCACTAAATCCACACACATAAGAAGATACAAGATCCAAACCCAACATAGGCAGGTAAATAAGTAGCTGGTTCATCCCAATCTCAAGGAGAGAGGTGTCTTCACATCTAAGAAGGATCTTCCCTCAAAAGGGGTCTTGTATCCCTAGGGGATCTTCTCACATGGAAGCATTGATCTCCATGGTAGAGGGAAGATAGAAGCAAAGCTCTAGATCTCAAACTATACTTTGCTAACCCTAAAACTGAGGTAATAGACGAATATTTATAGTCTAATTGAGAGACGGGGTACACATGGGCCTCAGCCCAAGTCTTTACATGCATGCAAGGCCGGATGATGTGGGCAATGCCCAGATGATCCGGGTAGTCATGTGGATGATATGGCTTGGTCGCTACTATGGTGGCCGGTCCGGACATCCGGGCTTCTTCCGGATGATCAAGGCAGGGTCTCGGATGATCAAGCTTCACGATGGAACTTATGTTTCATTCGGGTGTCATAGTCAGATCATCCGGAGGTATATGGATCATCCGGTACCTGGTCCGGATGATCCGTGCAAGTGCAAACTTGCCCCTTTTCTTCTTCTTCTCCCCGTTCTTCTTCCGCCATCGCTGGGCCTTGTTCCTTAGATTCTCCATGGGCGGTTCCTTGTTACATTTGTATACATAGCAGCCATGTCTCATGTGAATCGAAAGGGAGTTCAACACGGAGTGAATTGACCTTGGTTTCGCTAGCTCTTCTGTGCCCTTGTCATTGATCCACTTGGAGTCCTGGGTAACGGTGGCATGTCCATGGGGATGATAGTAGGATGGTCCGCAATATATCCCCCCTTTGGGAAGATCCGTCCTCAGATTGATAACCTCATCATCATGGATGGGAGATAAGTCCTTGACATTGGCGGTGTCACTCACATGGTACTTTTCTCGTGGAAGGTCGATCTTGCAGGCATTGTCATTTTAGCATGCCAACACCTTGAAAGGTCCGTCAGCGCGAGGAGGTAGCTTGGACTTGCGCTCGGTTGGAAATTGTTCCTTGCGTTGGTGTAGCCGTACAAGATCTCCGGGCTTAAACACCACTGGGTGCTTGTTGGTGTTGATCTTGCAGGCGACGCATTGGACTTGACGCTCGATCGTTCGCCTTGTACCTTCATGTACGTTATTGAGGTAGTTGGCTCTTGCGCTCGAGTCCATGTTTGTCCTCTCTTGTAGTAGTAGAGGAAGAATATCCTAGGGAGACAATGGGTTGAAGTCATCGATCACCTGAAAGGGAAACTAGCCGGTTGTAGAGTGACGTGTGTGATTGTAGGTGTACTCGGCGATGGTTAAGAATTCTTCCCATTCAACGATGTTATTCTTTATCTACACGCAAAGAACTGTAGATAGCATCCGGTTGGTGACCTATGTTTGGCCATCGGTTTGTTGGTGGTATGCCCAAGAGAAGAGGAGCCTGATTCTGAGCTTGTTTGCACATAATCACTACCGAAGGATGGTCCAAACGCGACACTACAATCAGAGACCCTTCAAAGAAACTATGTGCGATGCATTAACCGCAAATCGTGGTGTAAGAAAACCGTAAAAAATGATACGAACTGTTTGCGATGGCGCAGACATCGAACATGATTCATATCAGAGATGCGTGTGCGATGTGTGGCATATGGTTAATCCATACGAACTGTTTCTAATGACCTAGAATAACGGAAACGGTCAGCCATATGAGCGTGTGTGCGATATATGGCATACGTACAATTCACTAGGATAAACTGTGTGTGATTAGGCAACACAACAGAAATGGTCAGCCAGATAAATGTGTGTGCGATGGAGGGCATACAACTCACTCGGATGAACTATTTGCGATGAGCCAAGGCAAAAGAAATAGTTCAATTGAACAAGATGTGTGTGATACGTGGCAAACAGGCCCGTAATCATAAATGTGTGCGAAGACCGATAATAACACAGACTATTGCTGCTAATAAGCCATGTGATTTGCTCTGTCTACGGAAGAATCATATAACTAAAATAAACATCGAATTACATAAGTGACTACACAAATCATTCACACACACCTCAATAAACAATTGCATGCATTCTAAACTAGGAGAAACGATCATCTAGTCAGTTACTTCTTGTGACGCCCCCGCCACTCACTACTCTGTGGCTCGATCCCTCATATGGGGCAGGACGAAAAACACTTCCTCATGTCAACGATCCGCTTGTAAATCTCGTGGCTTGTGTACGCATCCTTGGCCATGTACTTCACGTGATCTTCATCCAGTCTCTGATCCCAGGCATTGTGCCAGGCGTTCTTATCCTTCTTGCTCTCATCCTTCATCTTCATGTAGTAGGGGTCGATGAAGGCCGAGTCGAGGTCAACTAGGGAGTTCTGTTTGTTCTTGCTGTTGCCCCAGACCTTGTAGTGGTCACGGATGTTGACAAGATTCTGGCAGGTCAAGCCCAAAACATCGAGCGCTTTTAGATAGTTGGTGGTGTCCACCATAGAAAATCTGTAGTCGGTGATGTTGATAAACCTGGCGAAACACTCACAAGACCTTGTGGCCAGGTGGTAGTGGTAGACAAGAATGTCATTTCACACACACAACTAGGCCACGACAACCTTCTAATCTTGCCCAGCACGACCGCTGGTGAACTCGAGGTCGAAGACGACCACTTGGTACTTGCCCTCAGCAAGCAACTGCTCCATAGTTTGGATGGAGGACTCCACTGAGACCGGCTCGTTTTTGTACACCACCGAGAGGTCCTCCCCCCTCATTTGGGTGTCCACTACGTGATGCATGGTGAACTGCCCCACGTTGTCGCCGGCAGCCGCTGGGAGCGCCATTGGAGCCACGGGGAGCACCATTGGAACCGTTGGATGTCCTCTTTGTATGTGTCACGAATTTACGAGATCGTGCGTCGGCCCCAAACACTAGCAGCGTGTGTGGAGGGACGCAAGAGCAGAGCGCGCACGGCGGAACGCGAACAAAGCGCGCCACGACCACCTCAACTACGAGCAACCACACACATAGAGCAGTTAAACACATAGCGAATGGTCGTTTACAACCAACCGATAGTTGTGAGCCGACGACATGATGTGAAATGATGTCGCATTCCCCATCACATGGTGGTTGAACAATCGTCCGCGATGCTGCGTAGAGAGCGACCCTGTGCTACTACCTCCATTTTGGTCTATTAGTCCCCTTTATATCCTATGCCATATTTTGACCTTAAATTTATCTAACAAAATGTTATATATGTTATAAAAATAATATAATTGGAAACTATGTTCAAATACAAATCCAATGATATTATATTTGGCAACAATTATTCGTATTTTATTAGTTAAATCTCTAGTAAAAATTTGGCACAAAAATACAAAGAGGACTCATAAACCAGGACAAGGGTAGTAGGTAATTAAATCACAAACATTTTGTTATTAACCGTATGTGTACATGTCATTTCGTCCTCCTCCCGCATGTCTTGTCACCCTGCTGCCGCAAAAGGCTTCGAGAGCAAGGTTGAGCAACACGCAGGGGTGTTCTTTTGGCCAAACGATGGCTCGAAGTGGCGCCAATGAATCTTCAGTGAGCCCGTTCCCGCGCAACTATGCAGCTTCCCGCGCACTGCCGCGCAAGCTTCCCGCCCGACTCGGCAAAATCCCCCAAAATCCCAATGCTTACCGGCCTACTGATGTCTACCATGCAACTTTATTCTTGTAGACTTGTGTTGGGCCTACAAGCGCAGAGTTTTGCAGGACAGTAGCAACTTTCCCTCAAGTGGATGACCTAAGGTTTATCAATCCATGGGAGGCATATGATGAAGATGGTCCCTCTCAAACAACCCTACAACCAAATAAGAAAGAGTCTGTTGTGTCCCCAACACACCAAATACAATGGGAAATTGTATAGGTGCACTAGTTCGGCGAAGAGATGGTGATACAAATGTAATATGGATAGAATATATTGATTTTTGTAATAGGAACAATAAAAGACAGGAAGGTAGCAAGTGATAAAATGGAGCACAAATGATATTGCAATGCTTGAAAACAAGGCCTAGGGTCCATACTTTTGCTAGTGCAATCTCTCAACAATGCTAATATAATTGGATCACATAACCATGCATCAACAGTGCAAGGAAGAATCACTCCAAAGTTCCTATCTAGAGGAGAACATAAGAAGAAATTGTTTGTAGGGTACGAAACCACCTCAAAGTTATTCTTTCCGATCGATCTATCAAGAGTTCGTACAAAAATAACATCAAGCTATCCTTTCCAAACGATATATCAAGAGTTCGTACTAAAATAACACCATACGATACACATCAACCAACTCTAATGTCACCTAGATACTCCAATGTCACCGCGAGTATCCGTGAGTTAATTATACGATGTGCATCAAACAATTTCAGATTCATAATACTCAATCCAACACAAAGAACCTCAAAGAGTGCCCCAAGATTTCTACCGGAGAAACAAATACAAGAACGTGCATCAACCCCAATGCATAGGTGACCCCAATGTCACCTTGGGAATCCGCGAGTTGAGTGCCAAAACACACATCAAGTGAATAAACATGATACCCCATTGTCACCACGAGTATTCATAGCAAGACATACATCAAGTTTTCTCAAATCCATAAAAGTATTTAATCCAAAGAAATCTCAAAGGGAAAACTCAATTCATCACAACAAGATAGAGAGGGAAAACACCATATGATCCGATTATATTAACAAAGCCCACGATACATCAAGATCGTGCCATCTCAAGAACACAAGAGAGAGAGAAAGGGAGATTAACACATAGCTATTGGTACAAACCGTCAGCCCCGAGGGTGGACTACTCCCTCCTCATCATGGTGGCCATCGGGATAATGAAGATGGCTACCGGTGATGATTTCCCCCTCCGGCGTAGTGTCGGAGAAGAGCTTTAGATTAGACCTCATGGTTCTAGAATTGGCGACGGCTGGAACAAACTTTCGTCGACTCCCCCAGGGTTTTTGGAAAATTTGGGAATTTATAGAGCAAAGAGGCGTGTGGGAGGCCCTTGAGATGGGCACAACCCAGATGGGCGTGCCTGTTGATGCATCACCATGAAGTTGTGCTTCAGACCAGGGCGGAGCTTCATGACGTCGGCCGCGTTCCTGAAAAGCCAAGCCGGCCTCCCCTTGTTGTGCAGTGGCGCGATTCGGCGGCGGATGAAATCGGCCCTGATCATCTCAAGGTTGAGTCCGGCCTTGGCAAGTGGTGTATCCTGGTGGTGGCGATCGAGAGCTTCTTGTCGTTGACGTCGACACCCCCCCAGTCCATGCAGTGGACCGGCGGGCTCTGACGAACGTGATAGAACTCCGGTGGATCATCCTCCTCGATCCATAACCATCGACTCCTCCACTCCTCCGACCTCTCCTTCCGCGCACCCTCCGGATACGTACCCTTCTCCTGGGTTTGTGGAATCCAGGTGACACAGCCGGATATGGCGCCCCCCGCCTAGATGCGAGGATAGAAGTAGTGGTAAAAGAGCGCCGTACTGGGAACCATCCCGGCGAAACCCTCATAGAGGTGGGCGAAGAAAGCCATACACGCCACAACATTCGGCATCAAATCAAAAAGATGGAAGCCGTAGGTGTGCATAACATCATTAAAAAAATCGGAGAAAGGGGGACAAAGGCCGCAGGAGAAGTAGTCGACGAAGAAAGGGGTACCGATCCGGGGCGGCCTGGGCAAAATTGGCAGGGACGATTGATACGTCCAAAACGTATCTATAATTTCTGCTTGCTCCATGCCTCTTTTGGGTGATATTGCTATGATATTTATACACTTCCATACACTTTTGATCATATTTGGACTAACCTATTAACTCAGTGCACCCCAGTGCCAGTTTCTGTTTTCGGCTGTTTTTGTATTTCAGGTTTTCACGTTACGAGAACTGCCAGGAAAAATCCAGAAAAATTATAAAAAAAATCAGCGTTCCAGAAACTTCCGTGCGTCCGAAGGACAGCCGGGGGGGGGGGGGGGGGGGGGG
>LR738709.1:163052799-163218199 GCA_902687465.1 Secale cereale
CAGGGCTCCAGGCGCCCTGGCGGCGCGCCCCCCTGGGCCGCGCCGGGGGGCGCCTGGGCCCCCCGAGGCTCCTCCGATGCCTCCCTTTGGCATATATTTAAAGCGTCTCCCGAAACCCTTGAAAGAGGAACTCTTTTCGCGATCCCATCTCTGTTCCGCCGCCGCCGCCGCTTCCAAGATCGGGAGCACGAGGAGAACTCTTCCCGGCACCCTGCCGGAGGGGAGGATCACCACCGGGAGCCTCTCCACCACCATGGACGCCTCCCAGATGAGTTGTGAGTAGTCTCCCTTGGACCATGAGTCCATGACCAGTAGCTATGTGATGTTCTCCTCCCGTTCTTGTGCTTCACTAATTAGTCCTCGTGAGCTGCCCTACATGATCGAGGCACATATGTAATCCTTATGCTGTTGCTATGATGAGTTTGCTGGGATCCGATGGATTATGAGATTATGTTCAGATTGTGTTTGAGTAATATATTTGATCTACCTCTTTTATATTTATGTTCGTAAGTAATTCTCGCATGTTCTCCGTTGTTATTTATTGCTTTGGCCAAGTAATAGGTAGTGACTCCAAGAGGGAACGTTATGCTTGATTGTGGGTTCATGCCCCTCGATGACTAGTTTGAGTGACAGAAACATGAGTCTAGGGGATGTGCTGTTGCCACAAGGGGGAAAACAACGGTGCTTGTGCCCGCGGGTGCAAGGATTGTTTACTTTACGCAAAGTTCTTTTAATGCAGTTGTCTGTTGCATTGAGTTTACACTATGGGTGGGACTCGCAACTTAATACCAGCGAGATGTTCTGGATAGATATCTCAAGGTGGATGATTAGTAGTAGATATTGATGGATTTCGGTCTACTTACTTTGGCGTACCGCCCATGCTTTGAACCTCAACCTTTCTTGCAATGTAGTCAGCATTGGTTTGCGCACATGGTCCTGTCAATTGCCCAGCTGTAATTCGTTTACCTCACATAGCTGTTTTATCGTCTTTTGGGAGAGAGACATCACTAGTGAACATCATGAGACTCCGGTCCATATTACCATCATTGATCACATCCGCTATTTACTTTTCGCTTTTATTTACTATTGCAATTATATCTATCACTAATATCACTTGCGTTTAATCCTTTGTGAACTACAAGGCCGGAGGGATTGACAACCTCTCTGTACTCGTTGGGAGCGAAGTTATTTGTATCTGTGTGCAGGTCCACGTTGATTGCTAATATCTGGCGCCGTAGCAGTTGACACCTTCTTGTTGAACCTAGGAGTCTCTGGGGATTCGATCCTTGGTATATTTGCCAAGGGAAAAACTTCCGCAACACTACATCTCACACCTTCCACTTGGGGTAACCAACGAGGGGCGAGAAGCCTAGCAAGAGTTTTTCTGGCGCCGTTGCCGGGGACTCCACTCTTCGAGATAGGGGAGTTGCACGCTATCTTTTACCTTTGCTTTTAGTCTTGTTAGTTTACCTTTCAGTTTTTGCTTTAGTATCTTTTATCGAAAATCACAAAAATAATTATCTTGCTTGCTTGCTACTATGGGTTCCACCGAGAACACCAAGTTGTGTGACTTCATTAGTCACAACAACGATGACTTTATCAGCACACCTATCACTACACCTGCCACTTCAGCACCTTCATATGAAATTAAACCTGCTTTACTGAATCTAGTTATGAAAGATCAATTCTCCGGTGCTGGAGATGATGCTGCTTTACACTTGAACAACTTTGTTGAACTTTGTGATATGCAAAAGTACCAAGAAATAGATGGTAATATTGTTAAGCTTAAGCTTTTTCCTTTCTCCTTGAGAGGATGAGCTAAAATTTGGTTTCAGTCTTTGCCTAGAAATAGCATAGATTCATGGGACAAGTGCAAAGATGCTTTTATTGGAAAATACTATCCACCTGCTAAAATTATCCAACTAAGAAGTAACATAATGAATTTTAAACAATTGGATAATGAACACGTTGCCCAAGCTTGGGAACGTATGAAATCTCTTATGAAGAACTGCCCTACTCATGGTTTGACTACTTGGATGGTTATCCAAACTTTTTATGCAGGCTTGAACTTTACCTCGCGGAACTTGTTTGATTCGGCCGCGGGAGGAATCTTTATGTCAACTACACTTGGTGCTGCCACGAAGCTTCTCGATGAGATGATGACCAACTATTCCCAATGGCACACCGAACGCGCTCCAACAGGTAGGAAGGTAAACTCTATCGAGGAGATTTCCTCCCTTAATGAAAAAGTTGACTCGATCATGTCTCTACTTTCGAAGCAATCCTCTGTTGATCCTCGTGATGTTCCTTTAAATTCTTTGATTGCTCAAGAACAAGTAGATGTGAACTTTATCTCTAGAAACAATTTCAATAACAATGCTTATAGGAGTAACTTTGGTAGCAATCCTAGACCGTTCCCCTCTAATTCTTATGGGAACAACAACGCTTATCCTAGCACCAGGAACTCCACTACTGAACTAGAGATTATGCTTAAAGATTTCATCACTACCCAAAAAGCTTTTAATAATAGTGTAGAAGAAAAACTAAACAAACTAGGTGATCTCTCTTCAAAGGTAGACAATTTAGCCAATGAGGTAGAATTGCTTAAAATTAGAACTTCTCCTCTTGAGGAGAGGAAGGTCACTCCTATGAATGCTATTCAAGTGCAAATTAATGAAAATATTAGGATGATGGCTAAACTTAAAGAAAGATGGGCTAGAGAAAGGGAGGAAGAGGATAGAATTAAGAGCCTTCCTACCCACCACAGTGTTGCTACTATCCAAGTTGTTGAGGATATCCAAACTCTTAGCACCCAATGTACTCCTGGTACCGATGGACCTATTAATGGTGATGCTATGACTATAGAAACTACCAAACAAGTGAACCTAAAGGACACCACTACCACTTTACTTGATGCTAGTGACCTTGATTTTGATAATTGCACTCTTACCGAAGTTATTGATTTCCTTCACAAGATGTCTAGAGACCCCCGCACTAGCACGATTAACCTTGCCTTCACAGAGCATATCACTAATGCTCTTATCAAAGCTAGGGAGGAGAAACTTAGAGTAGAAGCCTCCATACCTAGAAAGCTAGAAGATGGTTGGGATCCTATGATAAAAATTAAATTGAATGACTTCTCTTGCTATGCATTATGTGATGTTGGAGCTAGTACCTCTGTTATGCCCAAAAGAATATATGATATGCTTAAATTGAAACCTTATGATTCTTGTTCTTTTGGTGTTCATCTCGTTGATTCTTCCATAAAGAAACCTTTGGGGAGGATCGACGATGTTCTTATCGTTGTCAATGATAATTATGTTCCCGTTGATTTTACTATTATGGATATTGAATGTGATCCTTCTTGTCCAATTATTTTGGGACGTCCTTTTTTGCGCATCGTTGGTGCTATCATTGACATGAAAGAGGGTAATATAAAATTTTAGTTTCCTCTCAAGAAAGGGATGAAACACTTCCCTCGAAAGAAGATCAAGTTACCTTTTGAGTCCGTTGTACGGGCTAGCTATTCTTTTACTCTTGATAAGACTTGATCTATATGCATTATGCCTAGCTTAAATGCATAAAAGAAAGCGCTTTTGGGAGGCAGCCCACATGAATAAATTTATTTTGCTTTTGTTGTGTCTTGATTTCGTTACTACTGTAGCATCATCATTGTATCTTTACTTTTCAATTTTGTGCCAAGTATAGCCTCTGATTGCTAGAAAGTTCAAAAGTTGTGAGGTGCTGTCCAGGAAACAGATTCTGTCCTTGGATAGCAAAATTCGTATAAAATCACCAGATCATCTTTTTGGTCTGAAATTTTTCGACAGTGTTCTCTATATAATTGTCTTTCGTGCTTCTGTTCTGAGTTTTTTGATTTGAGTTGCAGAAGTTCCCCGAACAAATCAATTACTACCTGCTGTTCTGTTTTTCACAGATTCTGTCCTGTTTTGCTTTTCCTTCATTTTGCAAACCAAGAGCTTGCTTTTTCTTTGCAAAAACCTTTTGGCAATCTTGAGAAACAGTAGACCTTCAAGAATATCTTTATTTGCAGCAAGGTATAATTATTTTATTATGGGTACTAACCTCGCTAATCAGATTATGATGAGTTATGTATGAAGGGAGTTATCAAGTGTGCGAGGGAAGATGATAAAAAGATTCAGGAGTGTCAAGCGCTCAAGCTTGGGGATGCCCCCATGCACCCCCAAGAAATATTCAAGGAGACTCAAGCGTCTAAGCTTGGGGATGCCCCCGTGCATCCCCTTCTCCATCAACATTATCAGTTCGTCTTTCGTTCCACTATATTTTAATCACTTCATGTGTTATGTCCTATGCTTGGAGCGTCTTGCTTTTAGTTTCCTTTTTAGTTTTTCACAACGAGTCGAAACTCAGCGTTCTTTATGTGGGAGAGAAACACGCTCCACTTCTACCTAGAACATAACATAGAATTTTCATGTCTATCTTTGCTGTGTGTGTTCCTTGTCTTTTAATAGCTACTATCATGCTCTGCTCTTAGTATTCATGCTTATCTTTTTAAAGAGCTTGTGTTTAGTTGGTTGCTTGAACTCTCTTTAATTATCATTCTTATCTTATTAAGAGAGTTTGCTTCCGTTGCATTGGTTAATATGTCTATGATAAAGATGCTACGTGCATAATGGCGCTTGGTACTTCAGGTTTTCTTATGGTTAGTCTCAAATAGCTGGGGGATTCCCAATGTGTTATTGGAGTACCAACATGATTTGTTTGCCAATGATGTGGTATGGTTTAGTAATATCTTCCCTCGAGAATTTATTTTGATTGACTTGGCGTATGCTCACGCATATTTAAGACTGTAAAGAAAGTCTGTCAAGCCTTGATGATCTTTTGTTTCTGAGCAGCGATATAACTTCCATGCCTGATTCAATGTTGCTTTGTCGCTCTGCATGATTATGACCGTCATTGCTCTCTTAGTTGGTCGCTCCCAGTCTTTTGCTAACCTCCACCTGTACTAAGCGGACTGACTGCTTGTGCATCCACATCCTTTTAAACCACTTATGCCATATGAGTCCACCATACCTACCTATATGTGGTATTTCACCGCCACTCCAAGTAAATTTACATGTGCTAACTTTAAAACCTTCAGTTTTTGCAATACATAGCTCATGGGAAAGTAGCTTAAAAACTATTTTGGTAAAGAATATGTTGCTTATGTATCTTATTTTCTTATAAGTTGTTTGCTGAGCGGTAACCATGTTTCTGGGGACGCCATCAACTGTTACACTTTTGTTGAATATCATGTGAGTTGCTATGCATGTTCGTCTTGTCTGAAGTAAGGGTGATTTGCCATGGGTTGAATGATTTGAGTATGCATATTGTTAGAGAAAAACATTGGGCCGCCAACCAAAGCCATGTATCATGGTGGAAGTTTTAGCTTGGACATTAATCCTCAATCTCTTATGAGAATATGCTTAAGCATTAAAGAGGAGTCCATTATCTATTTTCTATGTTGTCCCGGTATGGATGTCCTCAAGTTGAGATCTATCAAAAACGAGAAATCAAATGCGATCTATCTCCTTGGACCTTTGTACAGGTGACATAGAGGTACCCCTTTGTGACACTTGGTTGAAATATATGTAATGCAATGACAATCCATGGAAATCCGAGCTAATTAGGACAAGGTGCGAGCACTATTGGTATTCGATGCATGAGGCTTGCAACTTATAGGATGTCTTATGCATAACACATATGAAGTACTACTACCGTTGACAAAATTGTTTCTATGTTTTCAAAATAAAAAGCTCTAGCACATGAGTAATCCCTGCTTCCCTCTGCGAAGGGCCATTCTTTTACTTTTATGTTGAGTCTCCACCTTCTTTCTTCAAGCACCAACTACTGAGAGCATGATTGTCATTCTGAGTGTAATGTGCATTGTCCCAAAGTAGCATTGTCTTTTGCATGATTGTGATATCGTTTATTCTGAAATCATTGTATCTAGTCATCATTTAAACCTTGAAGGTGCCCCGGCATTTATGTTTTGCTTCACTAAAGGGGGCAAGCTAGATATCACTTTATCATATTTGCACATCATGTTCATTGCAAATCTATTTGATGTTTCAGTATCATATTGTAAAACTTTCAGTTCTTTGTGATTTTGTCATGAGGCAACTTAATTACTACAGATTCATTGTCTCAGTAAGCTTTTGTCATATGACTATGAAGAAGTCCTATATGGTTAATAGCATGTCACCACAGAAATTATTCTTGTTAACATTTACCTACTCGAGGACGAGCAGGAATTAAGCTTGGGGATGTTGATACGTCCAAAACGTATCTATAATTTCTGCTTGCTCCATGCCTCTTTTGGGTGATATTGCTATGATATTTATACACTTCCATACACTTTTGATCATATTTGGACTAACCTATTAACTCAGTGCACCCCAGTGCCAGTTTTTGTTTTCGGCTGTTTTTGTATTTCAGGTTTTCACGTTACGAGAACTGCCAGGAAAAATCCAGAAAAATTATATTAAAAAATCAGCGTTCTAGAAACTTACGTGCGTCCGAAGGACAGCCGGGGGGGGGGGCACCAGGGCTCCAGGCGCCCTGGCGGCGCGCCCCCCTGGGCCGCGCCGGGGGGGCGCCTGGGCCCCCCGAGGCTCCTCCGATGCCCCCCTTTGGCATATATTTAAAGCGTCTCCCGAAACCCTTGAAAGAGGAACTCTTTTCGCGATCCCATCTCCGTTCCGCCGCCGCCGCCGCTTCCAAGATCGGGAGCACCAGGAGAACTCTTCCCGGCACCCTGCCGGAGGGGAGGATCACCACCGGGAGCATCTCCACCACCATGGACGCCCCCCGGATGAGTTGTGAGTAGTCTCCCTTGGACCATGAGTCCATGACCAATAGCTATGTGATGTTCTCCTCCCGTTCTTGTGCTTCACTAATTAGTCCTCGTGAGCTGCCCTACATGATCGAGGCACATATGTAATCCTTATGCTGTTGCTATGATGAGTTTGCTGGGATCCGATGGATTATGAGATTATGTTCAGATTGTGTTTGAGTAATATATTTGATCTACCTCTTTTATATTTATGTTCGTAAGTAATTCTAGCATGTTCTCCGTTTTTATTTATTGCTTTGGCCAAGTAATAGGTAGTGACTCCAAGAGGGAACGTTATGCTTGATTGTGGGTTCATGCCCCTCGATGACTAGTTTGAGTGACAGAAACATGAGTCTAGGGGATGTGCTGTTGCCACAAGGGGGAAAACAACGGTGCTTGTGCCCGCGGGTGCAAGGATTGTTTACTTTATGCAAAGTTCTTTTAATGCAGTTGTCTGTTGCATTGAGTTTACACTATGGGTGGGACTCACAACTTAATACCAGCGAGATGTTCTGGATAGATATCTCAAGGTGGATGATTAGTAGTAGATATTGATGGATTTCGGTCTACTTACTTTGGCGTACCGCCCATGCTTTGAACCTCAACCTTTCTTGCAATGTAGTCAGCATTGGTTTGCGCACATGGTCCTGTCAATTGCCCAGCTGTAATTCGTTTACCTCACATAGCTGTTTTATCGTCTTTTGGGAGAGAGACATCACTAGTGAACATCATGAGACTCCGGTCCATATTACCATCATTGATCACATCCGCTATTTACTTTTCGCTTTTATTTACTATTGCAATTATATCTATCACTACTATCACTTGCGTTTAATCCTTTGTGAACTACAAGGCCGGAGGGATTGACAACCTCTCTGTACTCGTTGGGAGCAAAGTTATTTGTATCTATGTGCAGGTCCACGTAGATTGCTAATATCTGGCGCCGTAGCAGTTGACACCTTCTTGTTGAACCTAGGAGTCTCTGGGTATTCGATCCTTGGTATCTTTGCCAAGGGAAAAACTTCCGCAACACTACATCTCACACCTTCCACTTGGGGTAACCAACGAGGGGCGAGAAGCCTAGCAACGATGCGCGTGGCCAGATGCCCCGTCGTCTGCCTCCCCCACGGAGGCTTGAAGTAGTCCCTAAGTTCATCCGTATCGACCGTCGGGGGGAAGTAGGCGAGCTGCGTCCGAAGCACCGCCAACTCGCTCTCCCGTAACCCCTTCTCCCCTGCGTCCTCGGCTGATCCCTTGTTTTTATCGGTCTTGGTTGCCATGGCGGCTAGGGAAGAGGTGAGGAATCGAAAGCAATGAGAGCACGGCGGCGACGGGCGGAGGCAAGAGCTTCAGCTTTCCGCTTGAAGAAGAAGGGGGGAGGGACGGCGACTGTGAGATTGAAGAAGCGCGGAAGGTAAATGAGCGGCGCGCCTGCAGTTTTCCCTTTTTTATGGGGAAGGCACGAGCCGCCCCCTTTACCTTTTACGGCGACGTGACATAGGCGTGCAACAACCGCCCCACGCATGACTCCCATGTCATGTGCAGATCATGGGGAAGTGCAACCACCGGAGGAGTTACTGCAGTAAAAAGAATCCAGTCCCAACTGCCCGTGCACCATTCTGGGCCTAGCCCAACAATGCGCCGCACTTATGTATGGCCCAGGCCCGGGGGCTCCTGTCGGTGTACAAAAGTAGGGGCTCTCCTTTGTACTCCTTACTTGTGCACGAGTAGTTAGAGCCACGCCTGCGGCCACACCTGACAGGGCAGAGGAGGGAAACCGAAGCACAAGACTACCAGAGCAGCGCCAAGACAGTGGCGCAAGAAGGCCAAGAAACAAGATAAGCTTCCCCCGACAAGACCCTTGCCGGGGCAGTCTGCACAATCCCGGAAAGAACCCTTGCCGGGGCAACTCACCCAACGCCTTCATTGCAGCCAGCCTTGAGCCTAGGAGCTCCGACACCATCAACAACGTTGGAACCAAGGCTCCGGAAGCGCCTCCGTGATGGCATGCAGATCTTTGTGAAGACAAAGGGTCTACGAATCCTAGATGAGAACCAGAAGACAAGACGACCGCAGGGCCCTTTGCTGAGGATGCCCATGAGGCCCCGGCGAGGCTCCTTGCCGAAGATACCTTTGAAGACCCAGCAAGCCTCTTGCCGAGGGCTCTCACAAAGGCCCCAGCAAGACCCTTGCCGGGAAAATACGCAAGACTGCGGCAAGCCCTTGCCTTCCCATCATCGCCCCAGCTCGGTGGCCGACCCACTAGCCCAGGAAAGTACCCACATGGCAGTACGTGGTTCCTGATCCAGCTAGTCAAGCACCTGTGTGGTGGCATGCAAATCTTTGTGAAGACCCTACCACCACGCCATCTCAGCTGCCTGCCAACCTACATGGTGCTGCATGCCTCGTTGGCCTGGACGCGTGTCGTAGCTAGATGGAGCAGCGACGGACGGGACGGGCCTCGTTACCGTCCCCGATAAAGCAAGTGGACAGCTAAGTAGTGCATTTAATGCGTCTTGTCTCGTAATGGCATGAGATAAGCTTGTACACTATACACCTTTCCACCTCCTGTGTGCCACTGTGGCGACCCCTTTTGACTATAAAAGGAGGCTCGAGGCATACCGGAGAAGGATTCGAATCTTTTGGACTAGGCACGCACCATATCTAGTTCAAGAGCTCAAGAACACTCAAATACACATCATAACAGGACTAGGGTATTACGCATCCTCGGGGCCCGAACCTGGGTAAACAATCCTTGTGCTGACTCCTAGATCCGCTCTTTGCACAACCCCACGCCCGTCAACCGTAGAAGGGATTCTAGTGATCCCAAAGGTGTCGTCGCCGACAGGTACGGACGATTAGAGAAGTGTGAGGCGGGTGAGGTCGGACCTCGCGTCGAGATCACTTGGTTTTCTTGACATTTTGGCTTGATCGTCCTGATCTCGGAACATGCCCATTGGAAGATGAAATGGAGTCACATAGAGATGTGATAGGTACGTTTGCCCACCAATTGAAATTCTCGTCATCAGTGATGTCCATATCAATGGCATTGAATTGAAATGTGGATCTTGTATCACTCACAATCAATTACGAGAGACATTGATTTGAGTGGGAGCGCACTGTTGAATTAACATGTTTAATTCTCAGTGCAATTAATTTTGAACATCTTCTAGGTGTGATTAGCATAATAGTTGTAGAATAATGGCTTGCGTTTCAACCTTCCCTATTAAAATTGAATAACTATTAAAAATCTAGTTAAAACATTACGGTTGGTAACGTAATGTGAGGATTATCCTCAAGAGTGCCGATAAGGACTTTGTCCTATCGCATGCTTTCTGTAGTCTCCCGCTCAGGCTATGGATCATGTGACTCTCGTCCTTCGATCCAAAAGCTAGAATTCCATTTTAGTCAAGTGCAATACTTTTGCTTCCATGAGATCCAAACTTCGAAAGTTTTGGAATAGTTATGTGATATTCATGGAACTGAAAATTAATTTTCAGATACAAACAAAGGCTGAAAGATATGAAATATCTAAAAAAAATGTTTGTTTGCAAATTATTAGTAAAGTGTTTAATATGCATTAGACTGATAAGAGAGGGATCCAGAAGAACGCCTGTCATATGATGAAAGGTGAATAAAACAACAACTTAAAGAGAAAGGAAGTGTCCAAAGGGTGTTAGTATGACTTACACGCATAGGAAGTCCGGGGCTAACACCACTCTTAAGTTGGGTGCTTCTTCTGCGAGTAGGAGAAATACTAAAAGTTAAAATATTAGAAGTATAAAGGCAAAAAGAGTGAAGACTGGCATATCCAGCTCATGTATGAATGTCATACGTGTTATTGATGTGTAGAAGGCTGGTTAGAAGAAATAGTTCTTGGGAATTATGATTAAACATGTTAATCACTAGTTCTTGGGTATTCTGAGTTGATCACATTGATACCCGCTCGATTGCATTATGTTGCAACACGATGCAAGAACTACTACGGCCTAAAAGACTTGTCAGAGTGTGGTTTAAATACACGATGGGAACATAGTAAATGTTACTATAAATTCCGACAGTGTAATACATATGTATTTATTTTCATAATTCATTTTAGAGTTTTACACATTCTAGCCCATTGCATAAGGTATCTTGCAAGAAGGTTATTCATAAGAGAACTTTTGATGTTCGGTGTTATGAATAACATAAGGGCCATACTTTCATTATGAGTGAGATGTATATGAATATTGATAATAATACATTACCTCTATGTTTACTTTCATAATTCATTTTAGAGTTTTATACACTCTAGCCCATTTCACAATGTTTGTTGCAAAAGGGTTGTTCATAAAAGAACAATTGTTGTTTAGTATTATGAAATAACATGAAGGGCCATGCTTCCATCCAAGATGGGATCTATTCTATGAATATTGATGGTAAAATGATACATCCATAAGACTAACGCTAAATGCTGCAAGACTAAGAGAATACCACACATGTGTGGCACTGGATTTGGCCACATTGGAGAAACCCGCATGGAAAAATTCCATTATGATGGATTTTGAAGTCGTTTGATTTTGAACCATCTGACACTTGCAACTTTCCCATGAAAAGTGAAGTGACTGAAATACTGTTCATAGGCCATACAGAACGAGCAACAAACTTATTGGTAATCATACATTTGAAATGACTCAAGTAGATATATGGATATTTACTTGATGAGACGTAAGTTTGGATCTTTTGAAATCATGAAGAAGAAATTATTGTAACAAGAAAATTATGTTTCTGCAATTAGATTGCGGAAAGGAATATTTGAGTCAGAAGTTTAGTGAATGTCTGATGAGTTGTGAAAAGAGTTTCATAAATCACACCTCCCGGAACACCATTGTGAGTGGAATGTTTGTGAAGATGTAATCAAACCATTTGTGACATGGTAAGATCAGAGATGACATAAATAAATTTGCCATTACCCCTTTTAAAGTGATGCTTTAGGGGCTGCGGCTTTTACACTGAAAAGAGCTCCACCGAGTCTGTTGAAATGACGCCATGGCATGGTATGCCCAACTATGTTGTATCTTTTCTTAAACACTTGGAATATGGGGCTTGTGTAAAAGGTTACAAACCTATTCCAAATCATCCAAGTGCTACTTTGTAGGTTATCCCAAGTTATTGGGTATTCCCCCCCACTATACTGAACCTTGGAAGTAATTCCAGAGTTTTCTACTGCGACTGATGCGGAAGCCTCTACATGAGATGTATGGACTTTGTTCGAATTTGTAGCTCAACAACGTAGGCAAAGCTTGTGCAAACCTATCAGGTGTGCAAACGAGATATTGTTGTTAGACAACAATATACCTACGATACACAAGGAAGCGTTAATGGGCCCTGACTCCGGAATGGCTAAATGCCAATATAATCTGAGATAGTTTCCAAAAAATATTCGAGATTTAAATCTTGATAAACCCCCCGAAAGACTTAGAGTCTAACATATTGTATTGAGACTATGAACTGACACTGATAAAAATGTTTTATTCATTAAGCTCGACTTGTTGCAATATCCAGTTCAAGGAGTTGACTACAATGAGATTGTCTCACCGTAGCAATGCTTAAAGTTGGTTCGGGTTAAACTAGCAATTAATACATATTTCAAACATGTGATATGAAACATGGATGACAAAAGAATTTCCATGGAATGGAAATACAACCTAGGACTTGTATGTGATACAATCCAAAGTACTTTGTCGGTCTAGAAAATGCTAGTAATTATGCAAACTTAAGAGTTCCAACAATGGACAGAAGAGAGCAAATGGAGTTGGAATCTTCGTTTTTGATGGAATGGTCAAAGGGGTTTGACTTCATCAATAGGTATTGAAGATGCTCGTGGTTACAAGAAAGTAAGTGGGAGCATAATAATATTTCTAAAAACCTTGTGTGCTTGACACCTTGTTAATTGGAAATAAAGGTCTTGACACAAATTAGGACTTCATTTGAAAATAGTTTTTCAATGAAATGCTTCAGCTAAATAGCCTTGATACTAGGCATAATGATATATGGAGATAAATTTACCTAATGGGGCTGAGCAAAAATACATATTGACAAGAGTCTAAAATCGCTTAGCACTATGAACAATAAGGAGTGATTCTTGCCGAAGTCAGATGGAAAGAGTTTTTCTAAGACTCGGTGTCCCAAAACACCGATGAGAGAAATACATGATGGAGATTCCACACACTCCTGTGTTTGGATTAATCATGTATTCCATGGTATGTAAACAACCAGATATGTCCAATACTCCCAAGCTGTTGCGAGTATAGATACCAAAGTGATCAAAAGTACTGATCATGGGACAACAGTGAAAAAGGGCCATTCAGTACTAAAGTAGCACTGATGACAAGTTTTCTTGCAAAGGGAGATCATGAAGAGTTCGTTGTAAAAGGTTACATTGATACAGTATTCATCAATGCTCCAAGCGATTTTTGATTTAAATTAAGGGTTTTGTGTAATACAAAATATGGTGGCACATTAGTTTGAAATTGTTCCAAACAGGTTACTGTGGCGAATTCTATAACAAAGGCTAAGTATGTTGACACTTTAGAAGCGGAAAAGAAGATGTTGAATCATATAGTTCATTCATGAACTTAGTATGGTTCCAAGAAGGCTTTGGTCAATGGGAGACTATTGCAGATAGTTGCTCCTTAGCCTAGTCTGAGGAATGAGGTTTTGGCCAATGACTCACATATATACAAAGCCAAGTCCACACAAAATATGAATTTTGTGAAAGTGTGAAAACGCGAGGATATGCAACAGATACACACGGATATGAAGTTGTCAGATCCATTGGACATCAGGCTATACCACAAGCGAATCGTATTTTACACCAGTATGCCATAGGTGTAAAGTGCATTAGCATGGACTAGATTATTGACTCTAGTGCAAGTCAGAGTCTGTAGGAGATATGCCCTAGAGCAAATAATAAATGTTATTGATTATCTTTTTGTTCATAATTATGTTTATGTTCCATGCTATAAATTCTAAGGTTCTCGAGTCTAAATAACACGAGTCTTGGAGGAAGACTCATATGCACGTGTGGAATAATAAACGGTAAAAAGTATTCCTAGTGTGGCCTCTAGGACTAGCTCAAGTGTTGCATGATGGTTCTGTTTTCCTGATCATGGGCATGACTATGCTGGCAACTTTGAGGGCACAATGTTAGGAGAGCACTTGTGTTTAATCGACCCGAATTGATGTTATGCTATGAGATGCTTTCGTCACAAGTTAATGGTTAATAACACAGAGGAAGATAACGTTTGCATAATTCCTTAGACCATGAGGGTATCGGGTTTCTTCATGCTTGCTTCATGAACCTTGGGGTTTGTTAAACATCATCCGTAAATGGGTGTCTATTTACGGTGGCTTGCGGGTTCATTGAAAAGTATGTCAAGTAACTTGATAGCTCAAGATTTGGATTTGCTCCTCCGACGATGGAGAGATATCTATGAGCCCTCTCTGTGTTACGGTATCAACCATCCTCTGGCCACACACATTGTGATTTGATCATAGGGATGCCGAAACATAGTAACGAGAAGAGAGAACAAATGCTGGTAACGAGGTAACATGCATAGTGGACAAGTTTTTGATCAACGGGGATGCCGATAAATCACACCTCGCGTATTTGTAACATATCGCGAAGCAACAGGAATAACACATGGCAACTAGAGGTTCACTCAAATATTTATTTGTGTGGGTATAGGGGTCAATATGGGTGTCCACGGCTCCGATGTTGATCATTGATCAGAAAGAGATCCAATCACGTCTATACTTCACATAACATGTAGGGTCACACGCTTAGGGGTCATCTATCTGCTGAATGGTAGATAGGGAGTTTGAGAGGAATTCGCCGAAAAAGTTTCGGAGACAATGGAAGAGTTCCAGAGAGACAATAGCGAAATAATTTCGTAAAACTAAAAAGTTGTTTCACGGCATACCTTTAAGTCAAATTGGTTTCGGCACACGCCTGATAATTCTTGGAGGGTGCCAGAATTATTCTGGAAACTTTCTGGAATTTTCCGGGATGAAAACCTAAAATGTTTGGGAGCTACCCGAACCGCATCAATTGCTTTTAGTGGGTACTGGAAATGTTCTAAGCCCACATAAATATTTTCAGTTCGAACGGATGATGAAAAATGTCGTCGTGAATAGTGAAAGTGCTTTTTGGATATTTTTTGGAAAGCCACATTTTTGGGTTTTTGCTCCAAAATATCTTGGAGATGACATGGATGGATGTGGCTGAAATTTTAGCCCCTCCACCCCTCTGTCTCCTATAAATAGAGGTGGAGGGGGCTACCTAGAACGACTCCTTTCTCACATACAAGTGCCATGCATAATCTGTCTTTCTCTTTCCCTCCCAGCGAAATAGTTTCGTAGAGCCAAAAGGTGTCTGGGTTCCGGTGGGAACTAGTTCTAGATGGCGAAGCCCTGCCGGATAGATGACACCGTATGTGTGCAACTCCGTAGAGAGATAATAGTTTTGTTCTTAGTTCAAGAGTGCTCCCGAAGGGCTCTCCAAGTGACCGTCCGAGTTTCAAAGGTCCTCCCGAAGGGCTAGATTCTGAGCTCCTCCTGAAGGGCTATCCAAGGATCCGTATGTTGGGGAAAGTAGTATTTCAAAAAAATTCCTACGATCATGCAAGATCTATCTAGGAGAAGCATAGCAACGAGCGGGTAGAGTGTGTCCACGTACCCTCGTAGACCGAAAGCGGAAGCGTTTAGTAACGCGGTTGATGTAGTCGAATGCCTTCATGATCCAACCGATCCAAGTACCGAACGTACGGAACCTCCGTGTTCAGCACACGTTCAACACGATGACGTCCCAAGAGCTCTTGATCTATTAGATGCTCGAAGGAGAGTTCCGTCAGCACGACAACGTTGTGACGGTGTTGATGATGTCATCCGTGCAGGGCTTCGCCTAAGCACTATGACAATATGACCGAGGTGTTGAACTGTGGAGGGGGGCACTACACATGGCTAAAAGATCAACTTGGGTGTCTTTGGTATGTCCCCTGCCCACGTATATAAAGGAGGGAGGGAGAGTGGCCGGCCCTCCTAGGGGCGCACCAAGCGTAGGGAGTCCTACTGGGACTAGTAGGATTCCCTTTCCTTTTCGGAGTAGGAAAGAAGGAAAGGAGGGAGAGGGAGAAGGAAAGGGGGGGCCACGCCCCCACCCCTTGTCCAATTCGGTTTGGGTAGGGCGAGGCGCGTGCCACCTCGTGGCCCTTCTTCCCTGTCTCCACTAAAGCCCAATAAGGCCCATTAACTTCCCGCGGCGAATTCCCGTACCTCTCCGGTACTCCGGAAAGTACCCGAATCACTTGGAACCATTCCGATGTCCGAATATAGCCTGCCAATATATCGATCTTTACCTCTCGAACATTTCGAGACTCCTCGTCATGTCCGTGATCTCATCCGGGGCTCTAAACAAACTTCGGTCATAAAAAACACATAACTCATAATATAAATTATCATCGAACATTAAGCATGCGGACCCTACAGGTTTGAGAACTATGTAGACATGACCGAGACACATATCCGGTAAATAACCAATAGTGGAACCTGGGTGCTCATGTTGGCTCCTACATATTCTACGAAGATCTTTATCGGTCAAACTGCAAAACAACATATGTTGTTCCCTTTGCCATCAGTATGTTACTTGCCCGAGATTCGATCGTCGGTATCATCATACCTAGTTCAATCTCGTTATCAGCAAGTCTCTTTACTCGTTCGATAATACATCATCTCGTGACTAACTCATTAGTCATTTACTTTCAAGGCTTATTATGATGTATAGGGCCCAGAGATACCTCTCCGACACTCGGAGTGACAAATTCTATTCTCGATCTATGCCAACACCACAAACACCTTCGGAGACACCTGTAGAGCATTTTATAATCACACAGTTACGTTGTGACGTTTGATAGCACACAAGGTGTTCCTCCGGTATTCGGGAGTTTCATAATCTCATTGTTATAGGAACATGTATAAGTCATGAAGAAAGCAATAGCAATAAACTAAACAATCATTATGCTAAGCTAACGGATGGGTCTTGTCCATGACATCATTCTCCTAATGATGTGATCTTGTTCATCAAATGACAACACATGTCTATAGTCAGGAAACTCAGCCATCTTTGATTAACGAGCTAGTCTAGTAGAGGCATACTAGGGACACTGTATTTTGTCTATGTATTCACACATGTACAAAGTTTCCGGTTAATACAATTCTAGCATGAATAATAAAAAATTATCATGATATAAGGAAATATAAATAACAACTTTATTATTGCCTCTAGGGCATATTTCCTTCAGTCTCCCACTTGCACTAGAGTCAATAATCTAGTTCACATTGCAATGTGATTTAACACTGATAGTTCACATCGTCATGTGATTAACACCTATAATTCACATCCCATGTGACCAACATCCAAAAGGTTTAATAGAGTCAATAATCTAGTTCACATCACCATGTGATTAACACCCAAAGAGTACTAAGGTGTGATCATGTTTTGCTTTGTGAGAGAAGTTTAGTAAACGGGTCTGTCGCATTCAGATCCGTATGTATTTCACAAATTTCTATTTCTACAATGCTCTGCATGGAGGTACTCTAGCCAATTGCTCCTACTTTCAATATGCATCCAGATTGATACTTAGAGTCATCTGGATTAGTGTCAAAGCTTGTATTTGTGTAACTCTTTACGATGAACTCTTTACCACCTCCATAATCGAGAAACATTTCCTTAGTCCTCCAGTTACTAAGGATAATTTTTGACCGCTGTCTAGTGATCCATTACTTGATCACTATCGTACCCCCTTGACAAACTCATGGCAAGGTACACAATAGGTCTGGTACATAGCATGACATACTTTATAGAACCTATGGCTGAGGCATAGGGAATGACTTTCATTCTCTCTCTATCTTCTGCCATGGTCGGGTTTTCAGTCTTACTCAACTTCACACCTTACAAATCTGGCAAGAACTCCTTCTTTGACTTATCCATTTTAAACTAATCCAAAATCTTATCAAGGTATGTACTAATCAAAAGTCTTATCAAGTGTCATGATCTATCTCTATAGATCTTGGTGCCTAATATGTAAGCAACTTCACTGAGGTCTTTTATTGAAAAACTCCTTTTAAACAATCCTTTATGCTTTCCAGAAAATTCTATATCATTTCCGATCAACAATATGCCATTCACATATAATTATTAGAAATGTTCTAGTGCTCCCACTCATTTTCTTGTAAATACATGCTTCACCGTAAGTATGTATAAAACCATATGCTTTGATCACCTTATTAAAGAGTATATTCCAACTGTGAGATGCTTGCACCAGTCCATACATGGATCTCTAGAGCTTGCACACTTTGTTAGAACTTTTAGGATCGACAAAACCTTTTGATTGCATCATATACAACTCTTCTTTGAGAAATCCATTAAGAAATGTAGTTTTGACATCCATTTGCCAGATTTCATGAAATGCGACAATTGCTTACATGATTCGAACAGACTTAAGTATTGCTACGGCTGAGAAAGTCTCATCGTAGTCAACTCCTTGAACTTGTCGAAAACCTTTTGCGACAAGTCGATCTTTGTAGACAGTGACATTACTATCAGCGTCGGTCTTCCTCTTGAAGATCCATTTATACTCTATGGCTTGCCGGTCAACGGGCAAGTCAACCAAAGTCCACACTTTGTTCTCATACATGGATCCCATCTCAGATTTCATGGCCTCAAGCCATTTCACGGAATCTGGGCTCATCATCGCTTCCTCATAGTTTGTTGGTTTGTCATGGTCTAGTAACATGAATTCGAGAACGGGATTACCATACCACTCTGGTGCGGAACGTACTCTGGTTGACCTACGAGACCACAACAGTTGTAAACCTGACCATGGCATCTTTGCATGTGCTCTCGGACATCTGCACGCACTCATCCCACGAATCAACAATCATGCAATAAGTAAGCATCTGCAGTGCGCCCGTGCACTTCTGGTAACCATAGTAACCAATCATTCCCACGGCGTCCATCTTCAATATGAAGTAATCATCAAAGAACTGGATGCCATGGTAGAGATGACCGAAGACATTCTTGCACATCTGAAAGCGTCGGCGAAAATTGTTAGCAAAGAGGGCATCGGGAGAAAAGTAGTCATCCATCAGCGTCAAATGCCCGTGCACCCGGTTGTAGTTGAGAACTCGATGACCCTTGATCGATCCCTTGAAATTGAGAACACGATCCTCCTCATGATCCTCGTCTATGAGTACCGCCTGCATCATCACCGTCTAATCCGTATAGTCCTCCTTATCCTAGGAGTAGGACGACTTAACATAGTGCTCGTCAATGCACTCCATACTCCATATCCAAATCCATTGCTTCAAAGAACAAGGGACAAAAAATTAGCTCGAGCAATTCACCGAACAACTGTCCGTCGTGGTGAGCATCGTACGAGCGGACGGAGCGTGAGCGCGGTCATAGGAGAGGCGTCCTATCGGTGGAGGAGAAGCATTGTGGAGCTTGGGTGTACCATTAGAAATGAGGGGCTTGAAAGTTCCGACAGGGGTGTGGCATGGTGTCCAGGCTGGTGGAGCGGCGGTGAAGGCAAGAGAGAAAAGGTGAACAAGAGAAATTGGGAGGATGGATGTGTGGGGCCTGGGAGGGGTTTTGGGTGGCCCAGGTGATATAGGGAGAAGCCCTAGGTGGAGATTTTTTCACACTTGGAGGTGGGGAAAGGATAAAATCACGAAAAAATGAAGAACACAAGAGGAAAACAACACTCAAGACAAGATCTAATCACACATCCACTAAATCCACACACATAAGAACATACAAGATCCAAACTCAACTTAGGCAGGTAAATAAGTAGCTGGTTCATCCCAATCTCAAGGAGAGAGGTGCCTTCACATCTAAGAAGGATCTTCCCTCAAAAGGGGTCTTATATCCCTAGGGGATCTTCTCACATGGAAGCATCGATCTCCATGGTAGAGGAAAGATAGGAGCAAAGCTCTAGATCTCAAACTATACTTTGCTAACCCTAAAACTGAGGTAATAGACGAATATTTATAGTCTAAGTGAGAGACGGGGTACACATGGGCCTCGGCCCGAGTCTTTACATGCATGCAAGGCCAGATGATGTGGGCAATGCCCAGATGATTCGGGTAGTCATGTGGATGATATGGCTTGGTCGCTACTATGGTGGCCGGTCTCGACATCCGAGCTTCTTCTGGATGATCAAGGCAGGGTCCCGGATGATCCAGCTTCACAATGGAACTTATGTTTCATTTGGGTGTCATAGTCAGATCATCCGGGCGGTATCTGGATCGTCCAGTACCTGGTCCGGATGATCCGTGCAAGTGAAAACTTGCCCCTTTTCTTCTTCTTCTCCCCGTTCTTCTTCCGCCATTGCTGGGCCTTGTTCCTTAGATTCTCCATGGGCGGTTCCTTGTTACATGAGTATGCATAGCAGCCATGTCTCATGTGAATCGAAAGGGAGTTCAACACGGAGTGAATTGACCTTGGTTTTGCTAGCTCTTCTGTGCCCTTGTCATTGATCCACTTGGAGTCCTGGGTGACGGTGGCGTGTCCATGGGATGATAGTAGGATGGTCCGAAATATATCCCCCTTTTGGAAGATCCGTCCTCAGATCCATAACCTCATCATCATGGATGGGAGATAAGTCCTTGACATTGGCGGTGTCACTCACATGGTACTTGTCTCGTGGAAGGTCGATCTTGCAGGCATTGTCATTTTAGCATGCCAACACCTTGAAAGGTCCGTCAGCGCGAGGAAGTAGCTTGGACTTGCGCTCGGTTGGAAATTGTTCCTTGCGTCGGTGTAGCCGTACAAGCTCTCCGGGCTTAAACACCACTGGGTGCTTGTTGGTGTTGATCTTGCAGGAGACGCATCGGACTTGACGCTCGACCGTTCGCCTTGTACCGTCATGTACGTTATTGAGGTAGTCAGCTCTTGCGCTCGGGTCCATGTTTGTCCTCTCTTGTAGTAGTAGAGGAAGAATATCCTAGGGAGACAATGGGTTGAAGTCATTGATCACCTCAAAGGGAAACTAGCCGATTGTAGAGTGACGTGTGCGATTGTAGGTGTACTCGGCGATGGGTAAGAATTCTTCCCATTCAACGATGTTATTCTTTATCCACACGCAAAGAAGTGTAGATAGCATTCGGTTGGTGACCTCTGTTTGGCCATCGGTTTGTGGGTGGTATGCCCAAGAGAAGAGGAGCCTGATTCTGAGCTTGTTGGCACATAATCACTACCGAAGGATGGTCCAAACGCGACACTACAATCAGAGACCGTTCAAAGAAACTGTGTGCGATGCATTAACCGCAAATCGTGGTGTAAGAAAACCGTCAAAAATGATACGAACTGTTTGCGATGGCGCATACATCGGACATGATTCAGATCAGAGATGCGTGTGCGATGTGTGGCATATGGTTAATCCATTCGAACTGTTTCTGATAAGCTAGAATAACAGAAACGGTCAGCCATATGAGCGTGTGTGCGATATATGGCATACAATTCACTAGGATGAACTGTGTGTGATTAGGCAACACAACAGAAATGGTCAGCCAGATCAATGTGTGTGCGATGGAGGGCATACAACTCACTCGGATGAACTATTTGCGATGAGCCAAGGCAACATAAATAGTTCAACTGAACAAGATGTGTGTGATACGTGGCAAACAGGCCCGTAATCATAAATGTGTGCGAAGACCGATAATAACACAGACGATTGCCGCTAATAAGCCATGTGATTTGCTCTGTCTACAAAAGAATCATATAAGTAAAATAAACATCGAATTACATAAGTGACTACACAAATCATTCACACACACCTCAATAAACAATTGCATGCATTCTAAACTAGGAGAAACGATCATCTAGTCAGCTACTTCTTGTGACGCTCCCGCCACTCACTACTCTGTGGCTCGATCCCTCGTATGGGGCAGGACGAAAAACACTTCCTCATGTCAACGATCCGCTTGTAAATCTTGTAGCTTGTGTACGCATCCTTGGCCATGTACTTCACGTGATCTTCATCCAGTCTCTGATCCCTGGCATTGTGCTAGGCGTTCTTATCCTTCTTGCTCTCATCCTCCATCTTCATGTAGTAGGGGTCGATGATGGCCGAGTCGAGGTCAACCAGTGTCGGGGGAAACTGTCCACCACGAACACCTATGGGACCGGAGCCCCTTGTCGTTGCGGTAAGGGAGCGGAGGGAGCACAAAGAGCAGATCGAGGAGAGCACGCGAGCAGTTTACCCAGGTTCGGGCCGCGCGGACGCGTAAAACCCTACTCCTGCTTGGTTTGTATTGAGTTTGTGAGATCGGGAGCTTGAAGAACTAGCTACACCGAGCGAGAGAGCTATCTAGGTTTCGAACCCCTTCTACGTTGTGCATGGGCCTCCTTTTATAGCTCAAGGGGTCACCGACAGGTGTCAACGTAGAAGAAGGGCAAAAATGTAACTTTGGTGGTAGTTGTAACAGTGCGGGAACATTGCATGAACAGTGGATGAACGGTGGTCATCACCTACTTTGATAGTGGGGGACAAGAGCATTTAATGCCCGTCGCCGTAGACCCCAAAAGCACCCGCCCGTGCGTCTCCGTTCGCCACGGCGATAGCCTCATCACCGTGGAGTGCCACCGTGTCCCCCAGGCTGCACAGCCATCTGCCACGCGTCCCTGGAAGGGCCCCAGGGCGACGCGTGGGCCGATGAGCTGGAGCGCGGGCACACAGCGCAGGCTTCCCCCGGCAAGCACCTTGCCGGGATCTTGATCTTGTCGGGCCCTGAAGCTTGTCGCTCCCCGGGCCCTTGCCGGGGCGCATGATGCACCAAGGCAAGTCTTCTGGTCTTCCTGGCAAGCTCCTTTTGCCAAGGTCTTGTGCTAATGTGACAGTCTTGAGCCTGGGATGGCCTTCCCGGCAAGCTCCCCTTGCCGGAGTCTTGATCTTCTGTCTTGTATACTTTGTTTTTGAATGGCTTAATAAGGATCAGAAAAAGGTTTCCGGCAAGCGCGTGGTGAGCCCTGTCGCGGGAAGCTGCTACTGCCCGTGCACAAGTTGGGGTACTAAGGTACCCCTACCTTAGTACACCGATAGGAGCCCCCGGGCCTGGGCCACACACGGTGCCGAGCGCTGTTGGGCCAGGCCCAAAACAGTGCACGGGCACGCGCGGCCCACGGCAAGCCGTAATTCCCCTTCCGCATCCGCCGCGTCCCTCCCTAACGGCACGCGTCGATTGCGGCGTCGTGGGAGAGATCGTGGCCACGTTCTTTAATGGGAAATGCGGAGCGTCCCCCACTTCCCCCTTAAAAGCAGAGGAAGCAGGGGCAGTTTCCCTCCTCTGCATTCACTCCGTCTTCAACCTCCAGAAACCCCTCTCTGCGCTCCGCCTCCACACCTCCTCTGCCCTCTTCCGCAACCGCGGCGCCGTCGAACTCCTCGCCCCTTCCCTCGCCGCCTCCGCCATGGCTCCGAAGGCCGAGAAGGCGAAAGCGGAGAAGACCAAGAGGGAGAAATCTGAGCAGGCGGCAAAGCTCGCTCTCCTGCGGAAGAGGAACGTCGTCTTCGCACCAAGGCTCAGCGCGAGGGAGCTCTGGAACAAGTATTACCTTTTCTGGGCCAAGGAGACCAAGGCTCATCCCCGGACCAGAGTCTACCCCGCCGGCGCCAAGGATCTGCTTCCCGGCGGGTATTTCTTCTTCGCTGTCTTCTTCCACTGCGGCTTGTGTCCTCCATTCTCGGAATTTTTCTGCGACATCATGAACACGTACGGCCTCCATCTTCTAGACTTCACCCCCAACGCCATCCTTACGATGGCGGTTTTCGCACATCTGTGCGAAAACTATATAGGGATCTATCCAAACGTAGCGCTGTTCCGCCACTTTTTTATGCCTAGAGTAGAGGCCGGCGCCCCCCTCTCCGGGGGTATATCTTGGATCTTCCGCTTGAACAAGAAGGAATCTTATCTGAAAGGAGAGCTCCGCGGCAAGTGGGAAGAGTGGCGCGCGGACTGGTGTTGGATAGTGGAGGACCACCCGGAGCCTTTCACCGCGCCGCGCACAACAGCCATAGTGCGCGGCAGGGACTGGAGCGATTTGGCCTCGGATGATATCAAGCTCAACGTTGCTCTTGTCAGGATACTGCGTCTCCGGGTAGCTAAGTTGACCATCGGAGAGGTAGGCGCAGACTTCCTCCGCCGCCGCATTGCCCCTCTATAAGAGAGGAAAAGGCCAGCATGGGAGTTTGGCAATGCGGCGGACATTATGAGGCTGCGCCCGGGTCTGAACTTCAACTTCACGGCGCTGGAGCTGAAGGGGATGGTCCGGGAACTTTTTAAGCACGACCCGGCCCATCCGGAGTGGTTTAGATCTCCCCGGGGAGTGGTGCCGTTGTGCAACAACACGGCCCGGGACGCTTTGCGCACAATTATGCCCGCATGTGACTCTCACGGCGTCGACCCCACATGGATAGTGCCCACGCCGGATGCCATCATGAGTTTCTTCGACAACCTGGTCGAGGTGCCAAAGATCACCGATGAGAACAAGGGCCTCACTCGGGCCACCACAGAGCGGGACATTGCCTACATCGCTTCCCGGATGGAAGAGGCCGCCGCAGCTGCAGCAGCAGGAGATTTCGGGTTCACCATGGACGAGGCGCAGGCCGCGGATGAGGTGGGCCAAGCAGAGGAGGCTGAGATCCGCAGACTGCTCAATCTTCCGCCCGACGAGCTTGCCGGGGTCCCTTCCTTGAGGCACGCCGGGATACCCGGAGTCGTGAGCGAAGCCGCGGCAAGCGAGGCCGCCGGAGGGAACAGAGGTGCCGGAGGGAGCGGAGCCACCGGAGGGAGCGGGGCCGCAGGACAAGGTGCTGGATCCAGCGGGCCCGCCGGGGAGGAGGAGGAGGACACCGAGGCCGATGAGGACAGCGGTGGGTCTCTGGGAATCGATGACGACGCCTCATCGTCCTCGGAGAACTCCCCGCCTCGGGCCAGCCCCCAGCGAACACCACTGAAGCGTCTCCGCAAGGCGCCCACAGCGACAAGGACGCGGGCGCCCCGACAACAGCCTGTTCGCCGGGCGACGCGCGCCACCAGAGCGAGCCAAGCCGCGACGGAGGCGCCCCGCGCACCAGCCGCGGCGGAGGCGACCCGCGCACCAGCTGCGGCGGAGGCGCCCCGCGCACCAGCGCCAAGCGGAGGAGGATCTTCTCTGAGCGGAGCGGCCGCTCCACCTGCTCCTCGGGCCTCGGCGTCGGCGGAGGCTGGGTCGTCGCAGCCCCCAGCCCCGGGGACCGCCAAGCGCCCGAGGGAGCCTTCTCCCCCCGCTCCCCGCGCCGGAGCAACTCAGGTGGAGTTCGACTTCTCCGCCCTGAGCGACGACGACGACGAGGAAGAGGAGTAAGCACTTGTGTCTTGTATTTTCTTCAATTCTGACATGATTCTTCTTCGTGATTCTAATATTGTTCTTGTTTTGATTTCAGGACCCTGGCCCAGCGGACGGCGAAGAGGGCCAAGATCCCCGTGGTCGAGGTCGAGGACGACTCGCCCGTCGCGGCGACAGGGGATGCACCGGCGACGGACTTGCCGGACCCAACCGCTGCTCCGAGGAGCAGCCCCCAGCGTAAGTCTGGTTTTGAACTTCTTACTTGTCGGGCGCGCTTGAGGTTTCAGCTTGGTACTAACGTTTTGTTGTCTTGCTTGTCTTGTGCAGAAACGGAGCCGCAGCTGCAGGAGCACCCGGAGACCACTCCCGAGGAGCCGCAGGCCCCGCCATCCCCGCCAAGGGCGAACTCCCCAGCGAGGGAGAGCGCTCCGCCAAGGGCGGGTACTCCGCCAAGGGCGAGTACCCCGCCGAGGGCGAGCAGCCCGGCGAGGGTGGCCACCCCGCCAAGGGAGGGCTCTCCGGCGAGGGAGCCTGTCGTCGACGAAGTCCGCGAAGGTAAGTCTTGTAACTTTGTCTTCTTGGACTTGTCTTTTTTGAATATTTGCTTGAACTCTTTCTTTTCTTTTCTTCTTCTTCTAGATCCTCCCGCGCCGGACTGGATGGAGACCGAGGTCGTCGGCGAGGAGGGCGCGCAAGGCGACGGCGGCAACGCCCCTGTCGTTGAAGACGTGGCAGGAGCCGACGAGCCTGCCGCAGAGGAGGCTGCTCCAACCGCAGACGCCGCGGCCGGGGAGGGGGACGGCGACCGCACTGCCGGCCCGGAGGCGGCAGGACCGTCGAGCGCTACACCGGCCGCCGACCCCTCCGCCGATAAGGAGCAGCCCGGGATCTATCTTGAGGCCCCCAACGGCGTCTTCATTCAAGTGCCGTGGGGGTCTTCGTCGCGAGCCCCCGTGGAGGGAGAGACCTTTGATGGAGAGGTCCTCGCCTCCGCGGGGTTGAAGATTGTCGAGGCGCCTGGCGGGAGCGATGAGCCCGAAGAGGAGAAACTTCTCCGCCAGCTCCTGGCCCTCTACCGGGCCAGGCAGGCGAAGCTGGAGTCGCGAGAAGCCCTCACCGCCAAGGCCGGAGCGGACTTGGAGAAACGTGCTGCAGAGCTCCGCCTCGCCAACCAGGCAGCTCTCCGCGACTTGGCGGAGGAGCGCGAGAGGCTCGCCGGAGAGCAGCAGGAGTTTCTTCAGGAGAAAGCTGAGGCCGAGGAGCAGCAGCGACTTGTTGGTCTGGAGCTGTCCCGGCGAGAAGGCGCGCTCAACCAACGGAAGGTTGAGCTTGACGCCCATGACGACGAGCTCACTGCCCGGGAGCAAGCTCTTGGCGGGGCCCTGAAGGAGGCGAAGGAAGCCGCTGTCGCCGCGGAAACCGCCAAGAAGGACCTCGAAGCCAAGGTGTCGCAGCTGGAGGAGTACCTAAAGGCGAGCACGGAAAGGGTCACCGCGCTCAACATAGAGCGCGAGAAGGACGCCCATACCAACTCGGACCTCCAGGTACGCCTCTCCAAGCAGGGCGACGAGCTCAAAGCCGCCAAGGACTCGATTGCTGATCTGGAGTTGAAGGTTTCCACTTTGAGGGATTCACTTGACGCCGCTCGGGATCGCGAGACCAAGCTGAAGGAGGAGGTCCGCAAGGAGCGGGAGCTGGTGGAAAGCGCCGCCAATTCCACGAACATCTTCAGACAGGCGGTGGAGCAATGGACAGAGGAGCTGGTCACTTCTGCCGCCAACATCGACAAGGAGCTAATGGCGCTGAGGGTTGAGCACTTGGTGTACTCTCCGGACCCGAATCTCCCCCACAGCGCCAAGCTCAGTCTCTTCTTCAGGGGGATCGCGCCGGTGCTCGCACGTCTACAGGAGAAGCTCCCCGCGCAGCTGGCCGAGGAGTCGCGCCAGCTCTGCGCGGGGACCTTGGAGCGCGTCCTGACCAAGATTGTCTACCGCAATCCTGGTATTAATCTTGTCAACGTTCTCCGCAGCTTGCCGGCCGACGCAGATCAGGAGGCGCTGAAGGCGCAGGTCGCCCACATCATCGCCAAGGTGAACAAGATCTCCAGGCGTGAGGGCGATCGCGTAGATTAGGCCTCTTTCTTCTTATTTCCTTTGTTGCTGCAAAGTGTGTCATGAACATGAACCTATTAGTCATTGCGACAAGTTATCTCTGTAATATATTATCTTATTTCCGAGCAATTGATGCAGTGTTATCTCCCTTGTTTTGGTCCTTTACTTTGTATGCTTTTTACCCTACGCTTTTAGGGAACTTGCCGATAAGGGACCCTTGCCGCGAGCGCTGAGTGCTGGACTCTGAGCAGCCTGCTGGCAAAGGCCTTATCGGCAAGCAACCTTGCCGCAGCTAGTCGCAACGCACTTAGCTTGCTGAGCGAACTCGAAAACGAAATAAGGGCGCGACACTTGTCGCAGCTCACTTAAACCGTTGAGCGTACTCGAAAACAAGACAAGGGTGTGGCTAGCCACGAGTAGGTTCCTCCGCGCACAGGTTTTCCATACAGAGTGTGGTTGTTCAAGGAAGGTAACTAAAATTTAAAAATTTGAACTGCTCAAATTCTGGTAACTTAGCTTTCATAATCTGTTCGTTCTCCGGCAAGCTTCCCTTTCTTGAACAGCACTTGGTTCGTCCTCCACCTCCTTCCCCCCCGGCAAACTTGTGCGCAAGGAACATTACTTCTGCTTAAGAGGGAAAGAAAAGGAGAAGAGGGAACAAGTATAGAATCTCTCGGCGTGGTAATGCTTACCGGATATTTGTGTTGCACAAAATGCCAAACAATGCATGCAAATAACAAAGAAAAGCATGGAAAATGGCAAATAGTGCGAAACTCAAAAGCTTTACTGATGCACGGGATCTGCGCCCGGCTTTGTACAAAGGATTACATGCAACAACGGCAAGACTCGTACAAAAGGTGGTTGCCGGAGCGGATCACGGCAACCGCGCCTTATGGGTGAAACTTTCGAAGATGCTCTATGTTCCAGGAGTTGCTCACCGGTAAGCCTTCTTCGGTCTCAAGGCGGACAGCGCCGGGCCTTGTGACTTGCCTCACCCGATAAGGGCCTTCCCACTTCGGCGTCAACTTGTTGGAATTCTTGGCGGACTGAATACGCCGAAGAACAAGGTCGCCTTCCTCGAGACTCCTGGCCTTGACCTTGCGGCTATGGTAGCGGCGCAAGGCTTGCTGGTATCGAGCAGCTCGTACAGCAGCCTGGAGACGTTCCTCCTCGAGGAGCAATGCATCATCTTGTTGCAGTTGCTCTTGCTCGAGCTCATCATAAGCGAGCACTCGAGGAGATCCGTATACGAGTTCCGTGGGGAGAACTGCCTCTGCCCCATAGATAAGGGCAAAGGGTGTCTGTCCGGTGGCTCGACTTGGTGTCGTTCTGATTGACCAAAGAGCCGCCGGCAACTCCTCTATCCAGTTTCTTCCGCACTTTCGCAGCCTGTCGAAGGTTCTTGTCTTGAGTCCGCGCAGCACTTCAGCATTGGCCCTCTCCGCTTGACCATTGCTCCTCGGGTGAGCAACAGAAGCGAAACAGACCTTGGCGCCAAGGTCTTGGACGTACTGCATGAAGGTGCGACTAGTGAATTGTGTACCGTTGTTGGTGATGATCCTGTTAGGGATTCCGAAATGGCAAACAATTGCTCTGAAGAACCTGACCGCTGACTGTGCTGTCACCTTTCTCACCGGTTCCACTTCTGGCCACTTTGTGAACTTGTCGATTGCTACGTACAAGTACTCAAAGCCCCCGACAGCTCGGGGGAAGGGGCCGAGGATATCGAGCCCCCAGACTGAGAAGGGCCAGGACAAAGGGATCGTCTGGAGAGCTTGAGCTGGCTGATGAATTTGCTTGGCATGGAACTGGCACGCTTCACACTTGGTTACTTGTGCAGTTGCATCTTGGAGGGCTTCTTGCCAAAAGAACCCTTGCCGGAATGCCTTCCCGGCAAGTGCCCTTGCGCCAATGTGGTGGCCACATATGCCTCCATGTATCTCTGCCAACAGCTTCTGCCCATCTTCTCTGGAAATGCACTTCAACCTGACACCATTGAGCCTTCTTCTGTACAGTTCATTGTCCACGAACTGGTACATACTTGACTGCCTGGTTATTTTCTCTATCTCTGCTGGGTCGTCGGGAAGTTCTCCAGTTTGCAGAAAACGGACGATCTGCTGCGCCCATGCCGGAGCCCGAGGCTCAACGGCAAGGACTAAAGGCATGAGGGCCACTGCGGGGACCCCAGCTTCTACGGCAAGAACCTCTGATTCTGCCGGAGCTGATGGTCCCCCGGCAAGCCTGCCGGGGCAAGGCTTGTCGGGAACACTTGCTTCAACTGTACAGACCCTTAGATCTGCAGGAGCAAACTGTTCCTCAGCGTTCTGGTTGTTGATCTTGGGAACCTTGGCGGCGGCTTCGGGAAGATCCGCCGGCAAGTAGTCGCCGGAGACCAACTTTCTCTTCTTGGGCTGCCCAATTGATGGTGTAACGGATGGCTGAGTCAGCTTGAGCAGGAAGGTTCCTGGTTCCACAGGTAACTTCATTGCAGCACACTTTGAAAGGCCATCTGCTATATCATTCTGAGATCTCGGGACGTGCTCCATTTGCAGACCTTCAAAGTGCTCTTCAAGCTTCCTCACTTCATCTACATAATCTTCCATCAAGGGGCTCTGGTAACTCTTGTTGACTTGTCGGACCACCAATTGAGAATCTCCCCGCACAATCAGTTTCCTAATCCCAAGTTCGGCTGCAATTTTGAGGCCGGCAAGCAGACCTTCATACTCTGTAGTGTTGTTTGTCGCTTGTTCCCTGGGAAAGTGCATCTGGATAACATACTTGAGATGCTCTCCGGTGGGCGCTATGAGTACCACACCGGCTCCAGCGCCTTGCAGCGAGAAGGCACCATCAAAGTACATCACCCATTCGCTTGTCGCTTCTTGCACGGGGATGCTTGTCTCTGGAACTTCTTCATCTGGCGTTGGGGTCCATTCAGCTATGAATTCTGCCAAAGCTCTGCTCTGTATAGTTGAAGTACTTTCAAACTTGAGACCAAAGCTCGACAGTTCCAGTGCCCACTCTACGATCCTACCTGTTGCTTCTGGATTTTGCAGTATCCTCTTCAACGGAAAGCGAGTGACCACTGTTATCTCATGTGCTTGGAAGTAATGGCGCAGCTTTCTCGAGGCCATGAGGAGGCCGAAAAGCAACTTCTGCACCCCGGAGTATCTTGATCTAGCCCCCTGCAAGAGGGAACTCACAAAATACACCGGGCGCTGCACCATCTTCTTCCGCACTTCTCCTTGCTCCTGCGCAGAGTTGTCCTTGTCGGGGCCAGAGCTTGCCGGAGCAGCCCCCTGCTTGTCGCTGGATTCGCTTGCCGGTGGTGTAGACTCCTCATCGGCCTCCCTCTCTGCTACTAACGCAGCACTAACCACTTGATTGGTTGCCGCCAAGTACAACAGCAACTTCTCTTGTGGTCTAGGTGCGATAAGTATTGGAGTAGAGGATAGGTATACTTTCAAGTCTTGCAGCGCTGCCTCCGCTTCCGGAGTCCATTTCATAGGACCTGCCTTCTTCAAGATCTTGAAGAAAGGCAGGGCGCGTTCTGCAGACTTTGAAATGAACCTGCTGAGAGCAGCTACACAACCTGCAAGCCTCCTTACGTCCTTGACGCGCTTCGGGGCTTCGATCTGCTCGATGGCTTTTATCTTGTCGGGATTAGCTTCAATCCCCCTCTGAGACACAAAGAACCCGAGAAGCTTGCCGGAGGGGACTCCGAAGACGCACTTCTCGGGGTTCAACTTGAGCTGTATCTTGCGCAGATTTGCAAAAGTTTCTTCCAAATCTTGGATCAGGGTATCTTTACTTTTGCTCTTGACCACTATGTCATCCATGTAAGCTTCTACATTTCTGTGGATCTGTGGCTCAAAAGCTGTGTGCACCACCCTTGCAAATGTTGAGCCTGCATTCTTCAATCCGAAAGGCATGCGAATGAAGCAATATGTGCCACATGGAGTAATGAATGCAGTCTTCTCTTCATCTTCCTTGGCCATAAAAATCTGGTGGTAGCCTGAGTATGCATCAAGAAAAGAGAGCAGCTCACATCCAGCAGTGGAGTCAACAATCTGGTCAATGCGGGGCAAGGGAAATGGATCCTTGGGACATGCTTTATTCACATCGGTGAAGTCTATACACAACCTCCACTTCCCGTTAGCCTTACGCACGACAACTGGATTTGCTAACCACGTCGGATGGATCACGCCTCTAACCAGGCCCGCTGCTTCTAGCTTCTTGATTTCTTCGGCAATGAATTCTTGGCGCTCCACGGCTTGCTTCCGGACCTTCTGCTTGACGGGCCGCGCATGAGGGCAAACAGCAAGCTTGTGCTCAATTACCTTCCTGGGAACGCCGGGGATGTCAGATGGTTGCCACGCAAACACATCGACATTCGCCCGCAGGAAGGCAACGAGCGCGCTTTCCTATTTGCTATCAAGTGTAGCACTAATGGTGAAGGTACCACCAGTGCCGTCCTCCTTGGCGGACACCTTCTTGGTTGCCGGTGGAGCGGCCATCCCTTTCTTGCACTTGCCGGTGGAGCTCGATGGAACGTCCTCGACGGCAGCGCAGCACTCCGAAGAGGTGCGTTTGCCGGAGTGGGCCCCCAGAGCACTTGCCGGACTTGGTCTTGGTCTTCTTCCCCCCGGGAGCTTCAGCGGCAAGTGTGTTGCTCTCCGCTGCGGCTGCTGCGTCCCGGTATATCTTGTCGGCGCAGATAAGCGCGTCCTTCTTGTCGCCATGGACAGATATGACGCTTATCGGCCCCGGCATCTTGAGTACGTTGTAGGCATAGTGGGAAGCTGCCATGAACTTGGCGAGGGCAGGACGTCCAAGTATCCCATTATATGGCAATGTGATATCGGCCACGTCAAAGGTTATCCTCTCCGTCCTGAAGTTGAGTTCCCCGCCAAAGGTCACTGGTAGAGTAATCTTGCCCTTCGGCTTGCTCCTTCCCGGGTTTATTCCTTGGAACGAACCGGTCTCTTCGAGCTCGCCATCTGGGATCCGGAGTTTCTTGATCACAGCTGAGGAGATCAAGTTCAGCCCGGCCCCGCCGTCAACCAACATTTTGGTGACCTTGAGGTTGCGGATGGTTGGTGAGACCAACATCGGCAAACACCCGACCGCAGTGGTGCGGTCAGGGTGATCCTCAAGATCAAAAATGATGGGCGTGCTGGACCACTTCAGCAGCCTGCGCGACTCGACGGGCGGCTCTGCTGCGTTTACTTCCCGCACCCACTGCTTGAGTTGGCGGTGGGAAGTGTGCAGAGAGGCGCCCCCGTCGACACACAGGACTTCTGTGGCCTTCTGGAACTCCTGCTCGCTGTTATCATCTTCCTCCATGTCTTCGTCGTCGTCTTCCTCTTCATCCTTGTCGCGGCCCCGGGGAGGTCGATCACCTTGCCGCTGCTTGGCCTTGCCGCGGCGTCCTCCCCGGCCATTGAATGGCCGCTTCTTGCTTGGCTCTCCTTCGCCACCTTGAGCCTTCTCCTTGTCGCGCCGCTCGTATTCAGCTTTCTGCTGCTCTACGAGGTACTCGACGCGCTTGCAGTTCGAAAGGTCGTGGCCCTTGGTGCGGTGGATCTTGCAATATTGCTTGTCGGAGCCGTCTGGCTTGTCGGCTGCCGCTACAGGGGCAGGGTCCTTGCCGGAGCCGCCAGCCTGTGCTGTCTTGGCGGGAGCCTCCTTGCCGTACTTCTCGACGACAAGCACCTCCTTGTTCTTCTTCTTTCTGTTGCTCCGCCGCCGGCTCTTCTTTGCCGGGGCGGCATCCTCGCTGTCGCTTCCCCCTATGCCAGCATCCTCCCCGGGGAGTTTCCTCCCCTCTTCGGCGTGCGCGCACTTGTCAGCCAGAGCGTAGAGCTCACTGACGTCCCGGATCTTCGTCATGGCCATCTCCTCCCGCATGCGACGGTTACGCACGTTCTGGTGGAACGCGCTGATAACTGCGGCGGGGTGGACGTCGGGAATGTTGTGCTGCACGCGGCTGAATCGTTGGATGTACTTGCGCAGAGGTTCTCCTTCCTTCTGGGCCAAGATGTGGAGATCACTCTCCTGGCCGTGGGGTTTGTGGCCGCCCGTGAAGGCGCCAACAAACTGGTGGCACATGTCTGCCCATGAAGAAATGGAGCCTTCTGGCAAGTGCATAAGCCAAGAACGGACGTTCGGCTTAAGCACCAGCGGGAAGTAGTTCACCAGTATCTTCTCGTCGCGCCCCCCGGCAGCCTGCACCGCGATGGTGTAGATACTGAGGAACTCCGAGGGGTGCGTCTTGCCGTCGTACTTCTCGGGTACGTCGGGCTTGAAGCTTTTCATATTGGGCCACTGGACACGGCGCAGCTCGCGGGTGAACGCGGGGCAACCTGCCGCGTACGGCAAGTCGCCTGGTTCACCGGGCGCGTGCGTGTCGACAGCGGTCCCGGCACGTTGGTCCGATTGTCGCCGGGCTTCTCGCCGGCGCTCGATCGTTGTTCGAGCATCTTCTTGCCGCCGATCGTCAAGGACTTGGCGCTGGTCCCGACGAGCCCGCGGATCCGACGACGCCGTGGAGTCGTCGTCGACGTTAATCCGGCGGGGAGGCGTCTTCTGCTTCCGCGGTGGGGAGTGCACGGTGGTCGCACCCCCGGCGGTCTTGTCGCCATCGGCCTTCGTCTTCTCGACTTGTCGTGGCCACGAGGTCGCCGGCTGCTGCGGCGTGTCGTTGTTGGCGAAGGCGATGAGGCTTTGGATTGTTGCCCTCCAGTCCTCGGCCTTGTCTGCCGCTGGAGGGAAGTCGAGGAGCAGCTGCGCTCTTGCGAGTGCTTCTGCTGGAGAGGAGGGGAGCGGTGGCGAGCGGTGCGAGGAGCGGGATATGCTCGGACTCCTAACAGGGTTAGAAGGAGCAGGGTCCCGCCCCGGCGACCGCGCCTTGCTCGTGCCAGGACGATGGCCCGGAGCATCCCGCGATCCTCCGGTTTGCCCTTGCCCCAACAAGCGGATGGTACCTCCCGTACCATGGCGCTGCTGGGTTGTCGTCTGCTGAGATGGACGTGGCGCGTCTACGGACATCGAGGCTCGGTCGTCCGTCTTGTCCTTAGATTTGGCGGTGCCGCGAGTTTCCTCGCCGGCGACCACCCTCCCGCCGGCGTCTCCTCCACCCATCGTTGGTTCTGGTGGCGGTGGAACAGACGCAGACGGGCCTGCGACCTCCGAAGCCTTCTTCTTCGGGGCCATGTTGCTGCTGCTGATGAAACTGACGAAGTTGGAGAGGTTGATGAAGAATGCGCCCGCGTGAGCGCCGGATCAGGTTCGCACAACCTCGACGCCCCCTACCTGGCGCGCCAAAGATGTCGGGGGAAACTGTCCACCACGAACACCTATGGGACCGGAGCCCCTTGTCGTTGCGGTAAGGGAGCGGAGGGAGCACAAAGAGCAGATCGAGGAGAGCACGCGGGCAGTTTACCCAGGTTCGGGCCGCGCGGACGCGTAAAACCCTACTCCTGCTTGGTTTGTATTGAGTTTGTGAGATCGGGAGCTTGAAGAACTAGCTACACCGAGCGAGAGAGCTATCTAGGTTTCGAACCCCTTCTACGTTGTGCATGGGCCTCCTTTTATAGCTCAAGGGGTCACCGACAGGTGTCAACGTAGAAGAAGGGCAAAAATGTAACTTTGGTGGTAGTTGTAACAGTGCGGGAACAGTGCATGAACAGTGGATGAACGGTGGTCATCACCTACTTTGATAGTGGGGGACAAGAGCATTTAATGCCCGTCGTCGTCGACCTCAAAAGCACCCGCCCGTGCGTCTCCGTTCGCCACGGCGATAGCCTCATCACCGTGGAGTGCCACCGTGTCCCCCAGGCTGCACAGCCATCTGCCACGCGTCCCTGGAAGGGCCCCAGGGCGACGCGTGGGCCGATGAGCTGGAGCGCGGGCACACAGCGCACGCTTCCCCTGGCAAGCACCTTGCCGGGATCTTGATCTTGTCGGGCCCTGAAGCTTGTCGCTCCCTAGGCCCTTGCCGGGGCGCATGATGCACCAAGGCATGTCTTCTGGTCTTCCTGGCAAGCTCCTTTTGCCAAGGTCTTGTGCTAATGTGACAGTCTTGAGCCTGGGACGGCCTTCCCGGCAAGCTCCCCTTGCCGGAGTCTTGATCTTCTGTCTTGTATACTTTGTTTTTGAATGGCTTAATAAGGATCAGAAAAAGGTTTCCGGCAAGCGCGTGGTGAGCCCTGCCGCGGGAAGCTGCTACTGCCCGTGCACAAGTTGGGGTTCTAAGGTACCCCTACCTTAGTACACCGACAACCAGGGAGTTCTGTTTGTTTTTGCTGCTGCCCCAGACCCTTTTAGATAGTTGGTGGTGTCCACCGTAGAAAATATGTTGTCGGTGATGTTGATAAACCTGGCGAAACACTCACAGGACCTTGTGGTCACGTGGTAGTGGTAGATAAGAACGTCATTTCGCAAACACAATTGGGCGACGACAACCTTCTAATCTTGCCCGGCATGACCGCTGGTGAACTCGAGGTCAAAGACGACCACTTGGTACTTGCCCTCAGCAAGCAACTGCTCCATAGTTTGGATGGAGGACTCCACCAAGACCGGCTCGTTTTTGTACACCACCGAGAGGTCCTCCCCCCTCATGTGGGTGTCCACTACGTGATGCATGGTGAACTGCCCCCCGTTGTTGCCGGCAGCCGCTAGGAACGCTGTTGGAGCCACGGGGAGCACCATTGGAACCGTTGGATGTCCTCTCTGTATGTGTCACGAATTTACGAGATCGTGCGTCGGCCCCAAACACTAGCAGCGCGTGTGGAGGGACGCAAGAGCAGAGCGCGCGGAACGCGAACAAAGCGCGCCACGACCACCTCAACTGCGAGCAACCACACACATAGAGCAGTTAAACACACAGCGAATGGTCGTTTACAACCAACAAATAGTTGTGAGCCGACGGCATGATGTGAAATGATGTCGCATTCCACATCACATGGTGGTTGAACAATCGTCCACGATGCTGCGTAGTGAGCGACCCTGTGCTACTACCTCCATTTTGGTCTATTAGTCCCCTTTATATCCTGTGCCATATTTTGACCTTAAATTTATCTTACAAAATGTTATATATGTTATAAAAATAATATAATTGGAAACTATGTTCAAATACAAATCCAATGATATTATATTTGGCAACAATTATTCGTATTTTATTAGTTAAATCTCTAGTAAAAATTTGGCACAAAAATACAAAGAGGACTCATAAACCAGGACAAGGGTAGTAGGTAATTAAATCACAAACATTTTGTTATTAACCGTATGTGTACATGTCATTTCGTCCTCCTCCCGCACGTCTTGTCACCCTGCTGCCGCAAAAGGCTTCGAGAGCAAGCTTGAGCAACGCACATGGGTGTTCTTTTGGCCAAACGATGGCTCGAAGTGGCGCCAATGAATCTTCAATGAGCCCGTTCCCGCGCAACTATGCAGCTTCCCGCGCATTTCCGCGCAAGCTTCCCGCCCGACTCGGCAAAATCCCAATGCTTACCGGCCTACTGATGTCTACCATGCAACTTTATTCTTGTAGACTTGTGTTGGGCCTACAAGCGAGGAGTTTTGTAGGACAGTAGCAATTTCCCCTCAAGTGGATGACCTAAGGTTTATCAATCCATGGGAGGCATAGGATGAAGATGGTCTGTCTCAAACAACCCTACATCCAAATAAGAAAGAGTCTCTTTTGTCCCCAACACACCAAATACAATGGGAAATTGTATAGGTGCACTAGTTCGGCGAAGAGATGGTGATACAAATGTAATATGGATAGTAGATATTGATTTTTGTAATAGGAACAATAAAAGACAGGAAGGTAGCAAGTGATAAAATGGAGCAGAAACGATATTGAAATGCTTGAAAACAAGGCCTAGGGTCCGTACTTTCGCTAGTGCAATCTCTCAACAATGCTAATATAATTGGATCACATAACCATGCATCAACAGTGCAATGAAGAATCACTCCAAAGTTCCTATCTAGAGGAGAACATAAGAAGAAATTGTTTATAGGGTACGAAACCACCTCAAAGTTATTCTTTCCGATCGATCTATCAAAAGTTCTTACAAAAATAGCATCAAGCTATCCTTTCCGAACGATATATCAAGAGTTCATACTAAAATAACACCATACGATACACATCAACCAAATCTAATGTCACATAGATACTCCAATGTCACCGCGAGTATCCGTGAGTTAATTATACGATGTGCATGAAACAATTTCAGATTCATAATACTCAATCCAACACAAAGAACCTCAAAGAGTGCCCCAAGATTTCTACCGGAGAAACAAAGACAAGAACGTGCATCAACCCCTATGCATAGGTTACCCCAATGTCACCTTGGGAATCCGCGAGTTGAGTGCCAAAACACACATCAAGTGAATAAACATGATACCCCATTGTCAGCACGAGTATTCATAGCAAGACATACATCAAGTGTTCTCAAATCCATAAAAGTATTTAATCCAAAGAAATCTCAAAGGGAAAACTCAATTCATCACAACAAGACAGAGAGGGAAAACACCATATGATCTGATTATATTAACAAAGCCCACGATACATCAAGATCGTGCCATCTCAAGAACACAAGAGAGAGAAAGAGAGATTAATCACATAGCTATTGGTACAAACCGTCAGCCCCGAGGGTGGACTACTCCCTCCTCATCATGGTGGCCATTGGGATGATGAAGATGGCCACCGGTGATGATTTCCCCCCCCCCGGTGTAGTGTCGAAGAAGAGATTTAGATTAGATCTCATGGTTCTTGAATTGTCGACGGCTGGAACAAACTTTCGTCGACTCCCCAAGGGTTTTTGAAATATTTGGGAATTTATAGAGCAAAGAGGCGTGTGGGAGGCCACCGAGGTGGGCACAACCCAGATGGGCGCGCCTGGGCTCCCAAGCGTGCCATGGTGGGTATTGCCCTCCTCGAGGCACCCCCAGGTGCTTCTCTGGCCCAGTGGATGTCTTCTGGTCCAAAAAAATCTCCAAAACTTTTCGCTGCATTTGGACTCCGGTTGATATTGGGGTGCCCCGAGGGGGGAACCCCCAGGTGCTTCTCTGGCCCAATGGATGTCTTCTGGTCCAAAAAAGTTTCGCTGCATTTGGACTCCGGTTGATATTGATTTTCTGCGATGTAAAAAATAAGAAAAACAACAACTGGCACTGGGCACTATGTCGATAGGTTAGTCCCAAAAAATGATATAAAGTTGCTATAAAATGATTGTAAAACATCCAAGAATGAAAATATAGCAGCATGGAACAATAAAAAATTATAGATATGTTGGAGACGTATCACCTACTATATAAACCCTCATGCCCGACGAGTCGTGCATCACATTTTCCCCTCACTCCATGTAGCTTATCTCGTGTGCTTCTCCCACAATCGCTAATGGCACCGGCCAGTCGTCATCGCTCAACCACTCCGCTGTCATCAGAGGACAGCTCCAGCTGGGAGGCTACATCGCGGCGGTTGCCCAGTCCCAGGTGTAGTGTAGTGCGCGTGGCGTCCCAATTGGGTGTGCGCGCAACACCCACCACACGCTCCGCCACCGCTGCCCGGCGACAGCTGTTGCTAGCCGCCATTACCGCCACGCCACTATCTGCCGCCATGGCCGCCACACCACCGTTGAAAGCCAGGGCCATCGCCCACTCTGCCACCGCGGCCCGAAGTTGGGAGGTTGCGGTCATGGCCGCCAGCCCCCGTCGACCGCCAGGGTCATCACTCGCTCCACCACCGCCACCCAAAGGCGGGAGGTGGAGGTAGAGCTCCGCACGTGTGTCAATGACCTTGCGCGCTACATGGAGTTCTTGTGGGAGGAGGAGGAGCGCCTCGTCGAGCACGCAAAGAGTTTTACACTGCCGTGGCCGCAGCACATGCCACCTCAGAGGCGAGGCACGAGGAGATCTACAAGGTGTTCAATGTGAGTTTCGCTAAAGGTGCAACAGCGGCAGGCAATGGATTCCAGTTGTCCAGCTCGTAGGTAGGCTCCACCTCCTTTGCCTCTTACTAACCGCGCTCGGCAGAGGACAGGCCACTGGAATTGTACAAAGCTCCTCCTCCTCCATATTATTTAGGGGCAATTTTGTTTAGCTCATCTAACTATAGATGTGGTTGAACTGTACAACTTACTTAAAATTAGCTAGTTTATATAGCTGAACTAGCTATTTCAGTACGTGGTTGGAAACAATTGGGGAAAAGTTTGGTCGGTTCAACTGTCGATTTGAACTGTTTGTATAAAGAACGACTGCTTAATCCATGATTGAAATATATGCTTACTGAATTTATTTGCAAAAATTAGATAGCGCTAGTGATTTTTAGCTGCAAATTTTAACAAATGGCAGTGTTACAAGGTTGAAAAAGGGCAATGTTACTGGATTACAAAATACTCAATCTTTCCAGTTTAACAAATGGAAATATACCCAATTTGATAGATGCAAATCTTACCAAATTGTCTGTATGTGGTTGCACACGGGTCGTCCGAAAAAACCGTTTGCATTGAAGGGATGTACAAATTCTGGGTGCCAGATTATCTCTTGGCTTAGTGGCGAAGGAACCATAGCTATCGCTTTGCATACCATCTTCAATCTGAACTGTTTGCGATGGAGAGATGCACAAATCCTACGTTGTGAATATTCCCTTGGCTTACTAGGGAAGACCATAGCTATCGCTTTGCATACGTGTGATCTGTCTAATCGTTTGCGATAAAGAGCTGCACAAATCCTGCTTGGCACATTTTCCCTTGGCCTGATGGGGAAGCTGTCGGTTTGCATACGTGTGTTCTATCTAAAATGTTTGTGATGATTGTTTTAAATTTAAAAACCATTGAAATTTTGTAAGAAATCGTTTGATAAGTTTGTATATTCCGAGAGAAAAACGCAACTTTGTTCAAACCATATCCTTCATTCATTCACACTACGACTTTATATTCATACGATCGAGATACAAACCAAAAAAACAAATTTCGGCGGCGAGCCGCACCGGCATTCTCGTTGTCGTCCTCCGGGACGCCGTTGTTTAAGTCTTCAAGGCAGCGCATAATGTTCTTCCCTTGGAAATTAAACATCCTGTCATCGCGCGATCGACGGGCGGGGCACGGGAGGACGACAACTCGCGACACTAAGAGGTAGCGGTCGACAACGGCGTCCCATGACACTAAGGGGGCTGCCCGCACGGGCACGAGCGCAACGGGTGTAGGCAAACACACGAGGACCAACACCGCCCTGGGTGTGGGGCACACACTGGCATGGGCACTGGCATGTATAGGAGCTCGTGCGGGTCCATGGGGACCTCGCTGAAGCCCACGACTTCCAACTCCGCGATAGTGCTGAGCGATTAGCCCGTCAATGCTACACGGATGGTCACTGGCGCGGGCGCGGGGATGGGAGCTGGGATGGGCGCAGGGGCAGCAACCGCCGTGGCCAGCTCGTTCATGGCCATGTCCATCAGGCCCCATTCCTCCTTATTTTCTATCTCATTCGACTCAGAGTCAACTTTACCAAACTGGAAGACTAGTGGCAGATGATCTTTCTATGCCATGGCATTGGTGGAGGTCTGCGGGAGGGGAATGGGAGGCGAACAGTAAGGCCGCCCATACTAAACACAGGGTCGGGCGCCATTAATGGAGAAGATGCGAGCAAGGCGGGCGACCCTGGAAGTCAAAGGGCTTGCTTCGTAGTGAGCCTGCGCAGCGTGTAGCTCGCACGCTTCCCGATGAGACTACGCATTAGAGGATAGGTTGCATGCCTCCTAGTCACCATGCATAGTAGACTGAGCTCGCAAGCCTCCCGTCTACTCAAGTAGCTGTCCGCACGACACCTCCTAGCCATTAAAAGTGTGATGCATGGCGTCACATGAATGGTTAGAAGAACGCCCAAGATTTAAATTATTCAAATGTTTGATATGATAAGGTGGCAGATATTTGTTTCAAAATGACTTTGTTGGCTATTGATTCGAGTGCGCCTTCACTCAAATTGGACACGAAAAATACTACATCATGTCGGGTGCCATTCTATGATAGCATGCCAAGTTTCATGAATTTTAGACGAGTTTTGAATTTACTAGAATTTAAACACAAAGTTTCCTGGTGTTCGAAATTCATTCCCATGTATTGCATGGGACCTAGGCATGCACCCAAGGACACACATTTGATTTATCAACCCATTTTTCTATACTGGAGCACCTGTAGTTCAAATTTAAATTATGCACATAAAATGCCTAGAAAACTCAATTAATGTATATAAATGTCCAAATGAAACCCTAAATTCCAAATTTAATATGACGCTCCTCTTGCTCTATGTTGCCACCAGGAAAAAAATTGAAAACACGAAGAGGAAACAAATATCGTTTCATCCACGAAGGAGGCACATTCCCTTCCGGAACCATGAGGCTTGTTGTAAGAAGCTTATACCCAAACCTAACGCAAATGAGACAATTTTTGTACCACAATATGTTTATGCCGTTCCATGATAGCATGCCAAGTTTCATGAATTTTAGACGAGTTTTTGATTTAGCAGAATTTAAAAACCATATATCTCATTTTTTGTAGCCGAGCGACGGTGGCAAGGTGTTTGACATTCATTCTCATTTCTTTCATGCAACTTAAGCATTCAATCAAGGACACACATTTGATTTTTCAATGCATTTATATGCACTAGAGCATGTGCCTATAATTCAAATTTGAATTATGCACATAAATGCATAGAAAACTAAGTTAATGTATAAAATAGTCCAAATGAACCCCGAAAAATTCCAGAATTTAACACAACACTCATGTTGTTCTATTTTGACACTAGAAAAAAATTGAAAGCAAGAAGAGGCAACAAATATCGTTTCGTCAACAAACGTGACATGTTCCCTACCGGAAGCATGAGGCTTGTTGTGAGAAGCTCTGGTTTGTGAGAAGCTTATACGCAAACCTGCCCCAAATGAGACAATGTTTTTACCATAGCATGTTGATGCCATTGCATGATAGCATGCCTAGTTTCATGAATTTTAGACGAGTTTTGGATTTACTAGAATTTTAAAACCATGTATCTCAATGTTTGCGGCCAAGCGACTGTGCCGAGGTGTTTGACATTCATTCTCATTTCTTGCATGAGACCTAAGCATGCTACCAAGAACACACATTTGATTTTTCAACCATGTAATTCAAATTTAAAGTATGCACATAAATGCCTACAAAACCTAGTTAACGTATAAAAATGTCCAAACAAACTTGGGAAAATTCCAAATTTTAACACGACACTCCTGTTGTTCTATGTTGATACCAGAAAAAATTGAATGCAAGAAGAGGTGACGAATGTCGTTTCATCCACAAAGGTGATACAATCCCTACCGGAACCATGAGGCTTCTTGTGAGAAGCTTTGGTTGGTGAGAAGCTTATACCAAAACCTGCCCCAAATTGGACAACTTTTTTTACCACAACATATTGATGCCATTCCATGATAGCATGTCAAGGTTCATGAATTTTAGACGAGTTTTAGGTTTACTTGAATTTCAAGACCAAATATCTCATTTCTTGCATTGGACATAAGCATGAACCCATGGACACATATATGATTTTACAAATCATTTTGGTGGACCACAGCATGTGCATGTAGTTTAATTTTGAATTGTGCACCTGAAATGCCTAGAAAACCACATTAATGTATGAAAATGTCCAAATGAACCATGAAAAATTCCATTTTTGACGACACACCTATAGTTGTATGTCCACTGTAGTAAAAGTTTGAGCAATTCAAACATGCTCCTTGTCCTTTGTGACCCCATTATGTATTTCAAATCAAGACGAACAATCAAGTAGATCGCACACAATTTTTTATCACCAACCGTGTGAGATGCAGTCCAAAATATCTTGGAGCACCGTCAGAGTAGTACCTATATGGCTTACATGAGAAGGTGTGTCGGCTACAGTCCATAGCCAGCGCATCAAACACACTAGTTCGCTCCCCAAATATCATTTCACTGTTGAATCGTCACTCGTGAAATACAGGGTCGTTGAACCGCGTCGTGAGGGAAACTTCGTCAGCCCACTCCAGCGAGATCGTGGCTGCAGCCGCCATGCGCGGGCTAACAAGCTGCGTGAGCGCGGCCGCAATCTGGGACCGGGCAGCCAAGGCAGCACAAACGACCGATGTTGCTACTTAGTTGGCAGAAGCAACCTTTGTGTTGGGGATAACAACCGGTGAGAGTAGCACATCAGATGTCCGTTCCAGAGCGGTGGCCTTAGCCCTGATGGAAACCACCCACGGCCATGTTGAGGCCGCCTTGATACGTCTCCGTCGTATCTATAAATTTTATTGTTCCATGCCAATATTATACAATTTTGACATACTTTTGGCAACATTTTATATGATTTATTGGAATAACATATTGATCCAGTGACCGGTGACAGTTCCTGTTGTTGCATGTTTTTTGTTTTGTAGAATATTCATATAAAACAAAGTTCAAACGCGATAAAATTTATGGAGAATTATTTTGGAATTTATGTAATTTTTTGGAGTTGGAATCAATGCAAACGGAGACCCACGACCTCCACTGCATAGCAGGGTGCGACCCCACCCCCCTGGTGCGCGGTGGTGCCTTGTGGGCACCCCGTAAGTTGGTTAGGCTCTTATTCGGGTGCAAGAAATATAATTTATGGAAAACAACCGTGCAAAAATTTCAGCGCAATCAGAGTTACGGATCTCCGAGAATTTCAGAAAAGTTGATGGGCTAGATCTAGGATCGCGAAATAGAGAGAGATCCAATCCCGGAGGGGCTCTCGCCCCTCCGCAGCCATGGAGGTCAAGGACCAGAGGGGTAAACCCTTCTCCCATCTAGGGATGAGGCCAATGAAGAAGAAGAAGGAGGGGGGTTCTCTCCCCTCTATCCTGGTGGCACCGGAGTGCCGCTGGGGCATGGATCGTGACGACGATCTACATCAACAATCTTGCTACCGTCAACACCAACTTTATCCCCAGCGGTGTAACCACTCTATTTCCGTTGTAATTCTCTACTTAAACATGGTGCTCAACACTATATATTATTGTCCAATGATATGTGGTCATCCTATGATGTTTGAGTAGATATGTTTTGTCCTATGGGCTAAACAATGACCGTTGTTTGTTTGAGTGTATATTTTATTATGGTGTTGTCCTACGGTGCCCTCCCTATCGCGCAAACATGAGGGGTCCCCACTCTAGGGTTCTCTCTTATAGTGGGTGGCTAGAGTGACAAAAACTTACGTTCGAGTAAGGGGGTTGTTGCGTATGGGAGTAAAGTTGACTTGATACTTAATGCTATGGTTGGGTTTTACCTTAATGATCTTTAGTAGTTTCGGATGCTTGCTAGAGTTCCAATCATAAGTGCATATGAACCAAGTACGGAAAGTATGTTACCTCATGACTCTCCCTCATATAAAATTGCATGAATGATTACCGGTCTAGTTATCGATTTCCTAGGGACAAATCTTTCTCTTGTGGTAGACAAAGCTTGCTACTACACTACTAAGTTTATTATCTTGTAATTTATTTCTAGTTTAATTCTCACTAAGTACATCTAGTTTTATTCTTGTTTTAGAGAAAGCGAACGTTAAGTGTGCGTAGAGTTGTATCGGCGGTCGATAGAACTTGAGAAAATATTTGTTCTCCCTTTAGCTCCTCATTGGGATTCGACACTCTTACTTATTGAAAAAGTCTACAAATGATCCCTACACTTGTGGGTTATCAAGACCTTTTTTTGGCGTCGTTGCCGGGGAGAAATAGCGTGGGGTGAATATTCTCGTGTGCGGTTGTTTGCTTTATGAGTAAGTGAAAGCACAAGTGCTCTGTGGGTGATTTTGGTAATTAATGTCAACATATCTCTTGTTGTACTAATATTTGTACCGAGTATATTTCTGATGAGTTCAACAATGGCGTAGCAAGGACAAGAGGATGTGGAACCCTTTCAAAATGCTAAGGACAAAGATTGGCAAAAGCTCAAGACTCTTCATTTTCATTTTAGTGATCCAAGGTCACATTGAGTCCATAGGAAACCCAATACTATTAAAAGGGGATGATGTGTTGGTTAATGGTCTACTTGCTCAAAGTTCTTAGTGATATTGCTCCAAAACCCTCAGTCACTTTCTCATTTCCAAATATGTCCAAAACCCAAAGTGAAACTCGTCCCCACCGATTTGATCTATCCGGCACCACCGAGTTCAGTTGACATAGCCACTGCGAGAAACCCTATACAATTCAGTCACACCGATACGGATCTCGGTCTCACCAAGATGGCCTTGCAAACTCTCTGTTGCCTATTGTAATTATTTTGGTCTCACCGAAATGTGCAATCGGTCCCACCAAGTTTTCTTGATCAACTCTCTATTTTCTCATTGTTAAAATAGGTCTCATCGAGTTCATGCAATCGATCTCACCGAGAAGAGGTTTTGTCCTAGCTCTAGCACATCGATGCCACCGAGTTGATCACGTCGGTCTCACCAAGATTCCAAACGTTCACATTTTGAACTGCTTCAGTCTCACTTAGTTCTTCTATTCGGTCTAATCGAGTTGGGTCAAATGTGTGTAACGGTTGGATTTTGTGTGGAGGATTTATATACCCCTCCACCCCATCTCCATTTGTGACAGAGCCATCAGAACATGCCTACACTTCCACTACTCATTTTCTGAGAAAGAACCACCTACACATGTGTTGAAATCAAGACATTCCAATCCAACCACAAGAATCTTGATCTCTAGCCTTCCCCAAGTTGCTTTCCACTTAAATCATATTTCCACCATAGCCAAATCTTTGAGAGAGAGAGAGTTGAGGGTTGGGGAGACTATCATTTGAAGCAGAAGAGCAAGGAGATCATCAACACACTGTCTATTACCTTTTGGAGAGTGGTGTCTCCTAGATTGGTTAGGTGTCGCTTTGGAGCCTCCGTCAAGATTGTGGAGTTGAAGCAATAAATTTATAAGGGCAAGGAGATTGCCTACTTCGTGAAGATCTACCTGAGTGAGGCAAGTCCTTCGTGGGCGATGGCCATGGTGGGATAGACAAGGTTGCTTCTTCGTGAACCCCTCGTGGGTGGAGCCCTCCGTGGACTCACACAATCGTTACCCTTCGGGGGTTGAAGTCTCCATTAACGTGGATGTACAATAGCACCACCTATCGGAACCATGCCAAAAATCTCTGTGTCTCCATTGCGTTTGCACATTCCAATCCCATCCCTTTACTTTCTTGCAATCATCATGCTTTACTATTTTTTATGCTTATACTCTTGCCATGCTTTCTTCAAATGTATTGTGAATGCTTAAACTTGTGCTAAAACTCCACCTCAACTTGAAGAACTGAAAAAATGTCACTTTTGCTTGTTGAGGGTGTAATCACCCCCCTCTAGACCCCTCTTCTCGAACCTTTCAATTGGTATCAGAGCTTTGGTCTCCATTGCTTTTGTTTAATCACCATTGGAGGAAAATGGACGAGTCTACGTTCGGGAGTATTAGCTATAGAGTACCTTTTCTTGATGGAGAGTTTTATGACTCTTGGAAAAATGAGATGCTTGAGATTTTCAAAGAATACAACTTGAAAAAGCATATTGTTAGCCCTTATATGCCTCCCATTGACCCTTTAAATCCAGCGCCCGATGAGCATCTTGACATGGTTCACAATCTTAGAACTATTGATTTTATCACTAGATGATTATCTAGAAATTTGCTTGTTAGCTTACCTACTTTCAAATGTGCTTATACTGTATGTAATTATCTTGAGAAGCGGTTCCCAAACTATTCCTTGAAGAAACTTGATGAAATCCTTCACGAGACAATTGCTTTTCAAAATATGGACTCTAGAGATCCTAAGTTTGATGAATGTCTCTTTGAACTTCATGATCTTATGCGTGCAAAAGGAAATGCTAGAATCATAGGTGACATCATCTTAGAAGCTATAAGAATACATAAGCATGAACATTGTCATAGTCAAAATTCTAACGACTCACTTGACCTAGGTGATGACCATATTGACAACGATGTTGTGCACGGCTATTATGATGATGATGATGATAGTGACCTCGATGAGTTAATGAGACACTTTGGTCTTATGCCTAACCTTCGTGGTTACATGTCCGGACGAAAGGAATGTGTTCTTGATAGTGGATGTACTGACCATATGACCGGAGATAGAGATATGTTCCATGAGCTCACAAAAAACGGTGGTCCCCGTAAGTATGTCACTTTTGGTGATAACTCTAAGGGTAAGGTAGTTGGCTGTCCAGTCTGTGACTCACATGTTGAAGAAACCATTAATCACATGATCTTTGAATGCTCATTTAGCACCCAATGCTGAAACTACTTGCCTATAACATGGTCATTGAACGACTGCCGACTTCGCAAGATTGAGATTGCTAAACAGACATGGGAAAGGCCGATGTTCATGGATGTTTTTCCGGTTGCCGCTTGGAGTATTTGTAAGGAGAGGAATAACAAAATCTTCAGACATATTGCCCCGGCTATAACTTTTCCTGGAAGCATAGATTTATTACTGACATTCTTCTCCTTTCACATAGGGTGAACGATAGCCATAAGGAGTTCATTATCTCCTTTCTTGCCACTCTGTAACTTGCCTCTGGGCCTATCCTTGTTTCCTCTCTTATAGTTTAGCACCCTCACTGGTGATCTCTCTTCTCTCCCCCCAACACCCCATGTAACACGCTTGTACAACTGACACTCTGATTATTTAATTTAATTACAAAGTAGAAGCCTCTCCTACTGTTTTCAAGGTTAAAAAAGGTAGTTGGCTTTGGTAAGGTGGCCATCTCCCATGATAGATCTATCCAAAATGTCATGCTCGTTGAATCCCTTGGTTATAATCTGCTTTTGGTATCTAGACTAGCTGAATTTGGTTTCAATGTCTTATTTACCGAAGTAGATTGCCAAGTGTTTCGTAGAGATAATCATAAAATGGTCTTTACTGATATTCGTAGAGGTGACCTATACATTTTTGATTTCACTAAGAGAGCCCAACCTAGAACTTGCTTAATTGCTAAATCTTCTAAAGGTTGGTTGTGGCATAGAAGGTTAGGTCATGTGGGCATGCAAAATCTTGATAAGCTTATTAAAGGTGATCATATCCTTGGTGTTAAAGATGTTATATTCGACAATGATAGACTATGTAGTGCTTGCCAAGCAGGAAAACAAGTTGGAGGAAGTCACCCCGTGAAGAACATCATGACCACGAGAAGACTGCTTGAGCTACTTCACATTGATCTTTTTGGTCCCAACGCTTACAAGAGTCTAGGTGGTAACTCGTTCGGTTTGGTCATTGTTGATGATTTCTCAAGATTTACGTGGGTGTTCTTTCTTGATGATAAATCGCAGGTCCAAAAAATCTTCAAAAACTTTGCTTGGAAGGCCCAAAACCAATTTGAAGTGAAGATCAAGAAGGTTCAGAGCGACAATGGAACGAAGTTCAAGAACACCAATGTGTATACAATTCTTGATGAGGAAGGTATTTCACATGAGTTCTTGGCTACGTAAACACCTCAACAAAATGGAGTTGTTTAGAGGAAGAACTATACGCTGATTGAGATGGCAAGAACGATGCTTGGCGAATACAAAACGCCAAGACACTTTTGGGCAGGAGTGGTTGAGATACCTTGTCATACTACGAATCTACTATATCTTCATAAGCTTCTCGGCAAGATGGCATACGAGCTTCTCACTGGTAACAAACCCCAAGTTGGATACTTTTGAGTATTTGCCTCAAAGTGTTACATTCTTGATAAGCAACGTCGTTCGAGTTTTGCCCCTAAATCTCATGAAGGTTTCCTACACGGTTATGGCTCAAACTCTCACACTTACCGTGTGTTCAACAATTTCACCCGAAAGATTGAAGAGATGGTAGATGTGATGTTTGATGAATCTAACAACTCTCAAATAGATCAGTAGCCAATTGATGTAGGAGACAAAGACCCTTCAGAAGCAATCCAAGACTTGTCTATTGGCAAGACTCTCCCAACGGAGGTGAAGGAGAGTACTTCGTCCATTCAAGTGGAAGCCTCAGCTTCACACCAAGGTGAACCACAAGTTGACTTGGAGGCATCCACAAGAGGAACACGTCAAGACAGAGTAAGCGAGAAGTACAACAAGATGAACCTTCTCGACCTGCTTCTCCACCTTCACAAGGCAACAACTTCAACGACAATGAAGAAGGACAAGAAGAATAAGAAGACAATGAAGAGGATGTTTCCACCCCGACCCAAACAAAATCTCTCACGAGTTAGAGCAAGAATTGCAAGAGATCACCCCGTTGAACAAATCTACAATGACATTCAAACTGGGACAATCACTCGCTCTAAATCTCGTTTAGCTAACTTATGTGAACATTACTCATTCATTTCTAACGTTGACCCTATGAGGGTTGAAGAAGCCCTTGATGATCCGGACTGGGTGAATGCTATGCACGAGGAACTACATAACTTTGAGAGAAACCAAGTATGGACATTGGTTGAGAAGCCCGACGACAAGCACAATGTCATTGGAACCAAATTGTTGTTTCGGAATAAGCAAGATGAAGACAGACAAGTTGTATGCAACAAGGTCCGTCTCATCGCTCAAGGTTACACTCAAGTCTAATGTATGGATTACAGTGAGACATATGCCCCCGTTGCTAGACTTGAGTCCATACACATCTTACTTGCTTATGCCAATCACCATGACATCACTTTATATCAAATGGACATCAAAAGTGCTTTTATTACTGGTGAAATTGAGGAGGAAGTTTATGTTAAACAACCTCCTGGCTTTGTTAATCCCAATAAACCCAACCATGTTTACAAACTCCACAAAGCTCTTTATGGTCTTAAACAAGCTCCTAGAGCATGGTATACATGCTTGACCAAGTTTCTTATTGAAAAACGCTTTGAAATTGGGAAAAGCGATTCCACACTTTTTACTAAAAATGTTTAATGGTGAATTATTTGTGTGCCAAATTTATGTGGACGATATCATATTTGGTTCTACTATCCCCCATTTTAGTGAAAAATTTGGAAGGGTAATGTCGGAGAAGTTTGAGATGTCTATGATGAGTGAACTCAATTTTTTCCTTGGTTTGCAAATCAAGCAAACTAAGGAAGGTACGTTTGTTTCTCAAACAAAGTATACCAAGGACGTTTTCAAGAAGTTCAACATGCAAGAAAGCAAAGGTATGAAACCCCCCTTGCCCAATAGTGGACATCTTGACTTGACTAAGGATGGAAACCGGTTGACCAAAAGGTTTACCGCTCTATGATTGGTTCATTGCTATATCTATGTGCCTCCCGTCCCAACATTATACTAAGTGTGTGCATGCATGTATGATATCAAGCGGCCCCTAAAGAGTGTCATCTTAAGGCTGTGAAAAGGACAGTGAGATACTTAATTCATACACCAAACTTTAGCATTTGGTATCCTAAGAGGTCTTCTTTTGATCTTGTTGGCTACTCCGATTTGGACTATGCCGATGACAAGGTTGATAGAAAGTCCACTTTGGGTACTTATCAATTTCTTGGTAGATCTCTTGTGTCTTGGTCCTCCAAGAAACAAAACTCGGTATCCTTATCCACCGCCGAAGCGGAATACATTGCTGCCGGATCTTGTTGTGCTCAATTACTTTGGATGACTCAAACCCTTAAGGATTATGGGATATATGTGAAACATGCTCCATTGCTTCGTGATAATGAGAGTGCTATTAAGATTTCTCAGAATCCCGTGCAACATTATCGAACTAAGCATATTGAAGTTCGTCATCATTTCATTCGAGATCATGTTGCTAAAGGAGATATCAATCTTAAGCATGTTCGTACCGATAAGCAATTGGCGGATATATTCACCAAACCGCTTGATGAGAAAGTATTTTTCCGTTTGAGAGGTGAATTGAATATCTTTGATGCCTCAAACTTGGAGTAGAAACTCCAGTTGGATACATGCAAGGCATGAGCCTTTTGTGACCAATCCTTGATATTTCTTTTATGATGATGATCATATGTCTTGGATCTATATTTGTACCTTAGCTTGTTATCTAATCCTTGTAGGTACTTGGATGAACTCAAATCTATGAGACTTCAAGCCACTCACATATTGAGCGATCTCTATAGCACCAAATCCCTATGATATGGTTGTTGATTACAAGAAAGCATAAATCCACTCAACATATTCTTTGACAATTTCTATATATCAAATTTCATTTGGTATCAAGTTTCATGATTGTCATTTTCGATACACAAGTGCTCTTCCTTGCAAGACTAACTGACGTAGGAAGATGAACACAAACAACAAGAGATGCTCCAAACTCTTGATGGACTACATCAACATTGAGCATCCAACACAAGTCCGACTACATGATCAAAATCAACACCCCAAAGGTATGTCATTCCATCTTAGAGAAGCTTTACTCCAAGTCATGAGTCAAAGCAACTCAACAAGATGAGAATACATCAAAGAACTTAAATAAGAAATGGTAACCCCATTTTGAGCTTAAACGATGAGTATGACCTATGATCAAGTGATCTCACTTGACTCCTAAGTCAATATACTCTAACATAGGTGACTTTGTCGCCAACCCCTTCTAGATGAAGTTCTCTAGTGTTTCTTGCTATCTTGTTACTTCATCTGCTTTTTCTTTCTTTTGTATATTTTCCTTGTATTTTCTTCACTTAATTCATTGCAAATCCTTGGAAATTTCATTTGCCAAGTGAGCTGAGTTGACAAAACATTTTCTCTGCACTGAACTCGGACACACCGATTCTAGCCCGTCGGCTAGACCGAAGCACAAGGACTCCTTGTATAGAGTTCATCAGTTCAACCGAAAAGGACTAGTTTGGTCTAACCGATGCGTACTCTCAGCTGCTCTGATCATTCGGAGCTGCCGATAAAAACCACTCGGTGTCACCGATTTCACTGCTGATTTTGTTGCCATTACTTTTTTCCTAATTCTTCTCCAGCTCCACTTAATGATTCTTATCCTCTACCCGCATCTCGAGCTACATGCTTCTTTGTAGTATCTCTTAAGGACCAAACCTACTTGACTCAAATTCCTGAAGAAACCCTTCTTCCAAATTTATGTCAAAGGGGGAGAGAGAGAACATCAAAGCTCAATCAAAGCTTATCAGATAGAGAGCATCAAAGTCTCTTCTAAAAATATGCACACTTACCAAGAGCAGAGAAGTCACATGTCTTTAAGAGGGGAAATAAATGTCAATATTTGGTTGTCTGCACCATTTCCTGCTTTGAGTTTTCTTGGTCTGATTTTCTCTTACCCTACCTTCTTCCATTATCCAATATCATATTGAGGGGGAGAAAGAGTCCATATCTAGGGTAGAAAATCTCTGAAAATTCATTGCATATCTTTGAATCTTTGGGGACATGTCTAAATCCAAATGAAGTACTAAGTACTCACTCATTACATGTCATCCCAGTCTTGGCACTCTTGTGATTCTCTGAACTTGCTTTATTTAGAGGGTTCTTGTGTTGTCTAACCTTGTTTTCTCAAGTTCACCTCTTCCAAAGCCAGATCAAGACCACAAGGTAAGTATATGCATCACACTCATGTGCATGATGATCTCTTGTTGATGTACATATTGTTTGCAAGAAATATTCATGAACATGAAGGTAAACTTCTATTTATCTACATCATTTGCTCTGATGCATATAGCCAAGATACATGAACTCATTACTTGCCCTAACATGCTTATGCATTCACATGCTCTTATATTCCATCTTTACATGATTGTATACATGTTGGGGGAGCCTATGCATGCTACATGTCTTTCCAAAGCTTTACTTCTTACTCTTCATATCTTTTATCTAAAGCTTCGATGTATGTTGTCATCAATTACCAAAAAGGGGGAGATTGAAAGAAACAAGTGCTCCCTGGGTGATTTTGGTAATTAATGTCAACATATGTCTTTTTGGACTAATATAATTACCTAGTATATTTCAGATGAGTTCAACAATGGCGTGGCAAGGACAAGACGATGTGGAACCCCTTCAAAATTCTAAGGAGAAAGATTGGTAAAAGCTTGATACGTCTCCAATGTATCTACTTTTCCAAACACTTTTGCCCTTATTATGGACTCTAACTTGCATGATTTGAGTGGAAATAACCCGGACTCACGCTGTTTTCGGTAGAATTACCATGTTGTTCTTTTTGTGCAGAAATAAAAAGTTCTCAGAATGACCTGAAACTCCGCGGAGATTTATTTTGGAAAATATAAAAAAATCTGCAAGATCTAGACCAGGGGGCCCACACCCTGTCCACGAGGGTGGGGGCGCGCCCCCTTGCCCAGGGTGCGCCCCCTGTCTCGTGGGCCCCCTGGTGCTCCACCGACGTATCCCCAGATCCTATAAGTTCACTTTCAGGGAGAAAAAAAATCAGGGAGGAAGAATTATCACATTTCACGAGACAGAGCTGCCGCCAAGCCCTAATCTCTCTCGGGAGGGCTGATCTGGAGTCCCTTCTGGGCTCCGGAGAGTGGAGATCGTCGCCATCATCATCATCAACCTTCCTCCATCACCAATTCCATGATGCTCACCGCCATGCGTGAGTAATTCCATCGTAGGCTTGCTGGAGGGTGACGGGTTGGATGGGATCTATCATGTAATCGATTTAGTTTTGTTAGGGTTTGATCCCTAGTATCCACTATGTTCTGAGATTGATGTTGCTATGACTTTGCTATGCTTAATGCTTGTCACTAGGGCCCGAGTGCCATGATTTCAGATCTGAACCTATTATGTTTTCATGAATATATGTGAGTTCTTGATCCTATCTTGCAAGCCTATAGTCACCTACTATGTGTTATGATCCGGCAACCCCGAAGTGACAATAATCGGGACCACTCCTGGTGATGACCATAGTTTGAGGAGTTCATGTATTCACTATGTGTTAATGCTTTGGTCTGGTATTCTATTAAAAGGAGGCCTTAATATACCTTAGTTTCCAATAGGACCCCGCTACCATGGGAGGGTAGGATAAAAGATGTCATGCAAGTTCTTTTCCATAAGCACGTATGACTATATTCGGAATACATGCCTACATTGCATTGATGAACTGGAGCTAGTTCTGTGTCACCCTAGGTTATAACTTCTACATGATGAATTGCAACCGACATAATTTCCCATCATCGATCCAATGCCTACGAGCCTTTCCTATATTTCCTGTTGCTTATTTACTTTTCCGTTGCTACTAGCACAAAAACTACAAAAACACTATCGTTACTTTTATTACTGCTACCGCCACTATCATATTACTTTACTACTAAACTATCTTGCTGCAGATACTAAGTTTCTAGGTGTGGTTGAATTGACAACTCAACTGCTAATACTTAAGAGTATTCTTTCACTCCCCTTGTGTCGAATCAATAAGTTTGGGTTGAATACTTTACCCTCGAAAACTGTTGCGATCCTCTACACTTGTAGGTTATCAAGACTATTTTTTGGCGCCGTTGCCGGGGAGCATAGCTCTATTCTTTATGTCACCTGGGATTTATATCTGTTGATCACTATGAAGAATTTGAAGGACTCAAAAACCAAGATCTTACCCTCAACTACGACGGGAGGTAAGGAACTGCCATCTAGCTCTGCACTTGATTCTCCTTCTATTATGAGTAAACTTGCGACACCTACTCCTGCTATTGAATCTGATATGTCGTATGTTCTTGATGATGCTACTTTTGCTATGTATGATGAAACTACCTCTATGCCTGATACTGTGCCACTAGGTGAATTTCTAGATGAACAAATTGCTAAGGTTAGGGAGAATGCAAATGTTGAAACTGATGATATTTATGAAAGTGATGATGAGGCTACTCCCAATAGATATGAATTGCCTGTTGTTCCTGAGGGTTATGTTATGGATGAAGAAACTATTAGAGACTTTTTTGCTTGCAAGGATAGATATGATCTTAAGAAGTTATTAGCTAGGGTAAAAGAAAAGTCCTTGAACGCTAGAATGAAACATGACCCTGCTTTTGCTACTTCACCTATCTGTGTTACTGATAAGGATTATGAATTATCTGTTGATCCTGAGTTAATTACTTTGGTTGAATCTGATCCTTTCCATGGCTATGAGTCTGCAACTGTTGTGGCACATCTTACTAAGTTGAATGATATAGCCACCCTGTTTACCAATGATGAAAAGATTTGTTACTACTATATCCTTAAGCTATTTCCGTTCTTGTTAAAGGGTGATGCTAAGACCTGGTTTAACTCTCTTGATCCTAGTTGTGTGCGTAGTCCCCAGGATATGATGTATTACTTCTCTGCTAAATATTTTCCTGCTCATAAGAAATAAGCCGCCTTACGGGAAATATATAACTTTGTGCAAATTGAAGAAGAGAGTCTCCCACAAGCTTGGGGGAGGCTTCTCCAATTGCTTAATGCTTTGCCTGATCATCCTCTTGAAATGCATGATATACTTGATGTCTTTTATAATGGACTAACCGATGCTTCCAGAGACCACCTGGATAGTTGTGCTGGTTGTGTTTTCAGGGAAAGAACAGTTGAACAAGCTGAATTCCTATTGAATAATATGCTGGCTAATGAAAATAATTGGACACTTCCTGTACCAGCCCCTAAGCCAACTCCGAAGAAAAGAGGTGTTCTATTTCTCAGTCCTGAAGATATGCAAGAGGCAAAGAAATCTATGAAAGAAAAAGGTATTAAGGCTGAAGATGTTAAGAATTTACCGCCTATTGAAGAAATAGATGGTCCTGATAACCCGACATAAGTAGTAAAGGTAAATTCTCTTTATAGATTTGATGAAGGTGATATTCCTCGTTATAAGGCTGCTAGCCAATGCTTAGATGAGTTTGACAATTTTATTGTGAAACAAGAAAACTTCAATGTTTATGTTGGTAGACAATTGCAACACAATGCTTATATGATTGAACACTTGAGTGATTATCTGTCTAGAGCTAAAGGTGAACTAAAACTCATTAGTATACATGCTTCTATGGTCACCACTCAAGTAGAACAAGTACTTAAGGCTCAAAATGATTTGCTCAATGAATTAAATAGTAAGAATAATGACTATGCTGTTAGAGTTGCAACTAGAGGTGGTAAAATGACTCAGGAACCTCTGTATCCTAAAGGCCACCCTAAGAGAATTGAGCAAGATTCTCAGAGAGCTAATTGAGATGCACCTAGTTCTTCTAAGAAGAAGAAAAAGAAAAATGATAGGACTTTGCATGCTTCTAGTGAACCGGTAGCTGACACACCTGAGAATCTCGATGGTATATCTGTTTTTGATGCTGAGACACAATCTGGTAATGAACATGAACCTAGTGATAATATTAATGATGACGTTCATGATGATGCTCAACCTAGCAATGATAATGATGTAGAGATTGAACCTGCTATTGATCTTGATAACCCACAATAAAAGAATCAATGTTATGATAAGAGAGACTTTGTTGCTAGGAAACACGACAAGGAAAGAGAACCATTGGTTTAGAAACCCATGCCTTTTCCTCCGAAACCGTCCAAGAAATGGATGATGAGTATTTTGAGCGCTTTGCTTAAATGATTAGACCTATCTTTTTGCGTATGCGTTTGACTGATGTGCTTAAAACAAATCCTTATGTCAAGTATATGAAAGATATTATTACAAACAAAAGAAAGATACATGAAGTAGAAATTTCCACATGCTTGCCAATTACACTTTTGAGGGTGGAATGCCTAAGAAATTAGGAGGTCCAGGAGTACCTACTATACCTTGCTCCATTAAGAAAAACTATGTTAAAACTGCTTTGTGTGATCTTGGAGCTGGTGTTTGTGTTATGCCTCTCTCTTTATATCGTAGACTTGACTTGAGTAAGTTGACACCTACTGAAATATCTTTGCAAATGGCTGATAAATCTACTGCTATACATGTCGGTATTTGTGAGGATGTGCATGTTGTAGTTGCAAATGTTACTATTCTAACGGACTTTGTTATCCTTGATATTCCCGAGGACGATAGTATGTCTATTATTCTTGGAAGACCCTTTTTGAATACTGCAGGGGCTGTTATTGATTGCAACAAAGGCAATGTCACTTTTCATGTCAATGGTAATGAGCATACGGTTCACTTTCCGAGGAAACAACCTCAGGTCCATAGTATCAATTATATTGGAAAAATTTCAACTATTACCATTGGAGGTTTTGAGTTTCCTATTCCTACTATCAAGAAGACATATGACATCCTTATTGTTGGGGACATACATATCCCCATTGAGGTAACCTAGTGTTATTCGAAAATTCTCCGGTTTCATGTTACTCGGAAAGAGTTCATTAACAAGACCTGATCAACCTTGTTAATGGATTCCTTTTGATGAGCATGGGATAGGTGAATCTAGATAGCACAACCTTCTGTACCCTCCTTTTACTTTCTGTTAATTAGGATAATTAAAGAAAAATAGTATTTTCTATCTGTTTCCATACTTATCCGTGCAATAGAAAAATATCCCGAAAATAAAAGTTCTCCAAATGCCATGAAAATGAAATATGATTTTTTTCTAGAATATCTGAGGAAATATGGCACAGAACACACAGCGAAGGGAGCTAGCACCTGGCCACGAGGGTCCAGGGCGCGCCCCTGCCTCGTGGGCCCCACATGGCCCCCTCCACTTATTCCTGCACCCATGCTCTTGTTCTTCCTCCCAAAAAATCACCAACTAGCTCAAACCCGAGTTCTAGCTTATGTTGCTGCCATTTTCGATCTCCTTGCTCAAAGCACCATTCACCAAACTGTTTGGGGAGATTCCTTCGTATGTGACTCCTCCATTGGTCCAATTAGTTTTTGTTCTAGTGCTCTATTTATTGCAAATTTTTGCTGCTGTGGTGACCTTGTTCTTGAGCTTGCATGTCAAATTTTCTTGGTCCCAAGTAGTTCTAATGCATTATATAGTCTCTAGGCACTATGAGGAGTTGTTGCTATCAATCTTGTTGAGTTTGGTTAACTTTTATTTTGATGTTACTAAAAATTTCAGAAATTTTCAGAAAAATGCATAGGAAAAACTTCCAAGGTGGTTCTTCAAGGAGGCAAGAACCGAGGCTCGTGTTCCGTGAGCCGGACAAAGAACTACCGAGGGATGCTGATGTGAGGCCTTGTGAATGGCCGTCAGATGACTTCATGGATCAAGCTGGCATCAAGGATGAATTTTACGCATACGTGCGCAATGCTGACATTGAGGGCTTCATACAAGATAAGTGCCCCCAATATCAAGGATTAACTGATAGCTTTGTGAGAAGGTTTAAATTTTCATCTTCACATAATTCTCACATTGTACTGTTTGACCTGTATGATAAATCTTACACCATGGACTTAGAGGATTTTAATGATGCTTGTAAGCTCCCATAGTGGGGCAGTATGGGTGATCCTCCCAAATCTGAATTTAGAGAATTTCTTGCTAGTATTACAGTGGGGGAATCCAGGGAAATCACACAAGCTACCACAGGGAGCATTCATTTTCCTGCTATTCATTACTTTGCTCTCTTTATCAGTAGATGCATAAACGGTAAGTATGAGGCTTGCCACATGTGTGTCCCTGATCTTAGTGTTCTCAAGAGTGCTGTATTAGGTGATAGACAATATAACTTGGGAGCCATTGTTGCACGTAGGCTACACCATAATGGTTTGCATGGAGATTTATTTGGTGGGATTTATGCCACTTGCATAGCCCGCCGTCTTGGTGTGCCTGTGCACGAGAATGATCAACCTTTACCTCCTGCTTATTTAGATTGACATGCTATGGCTAGTCACCGGTTTATAGATTGGGATGATCAAACCCTCAGATATCGACTAATCTTTAACAGGCAGCATGCCATCCCTATTGTTCTTCCTGCCCCCACCTTGTTTAACTTTCAGGCAAAAGGGAGATACACTATAACTATGGAGGAGGCAAATGCTTATTATAACATGACGGAGGCAGCCCGCCTTCGAGCTACATCTCAACATTGTGTGACTGCTGCATCTCAGTACAACCCCAACTACAACTTTGGATATCCATCAGGCCAATACTGTCCATAGACCAACTTAGGCCAAAAGCCTAAGCTTGGGGGAGTACGTGTTTCTCACCGACTTTACATTCATGTTCACGCACTTATTCTAGTTGTCAGTGCTCACACTTTTTCACTATACCATCCATGCTTAGTTTCAATTTCTTTTTTCTTAGTCTTTTTCTTGTGTGCTAGAAAAAACCCAGAAAAACAAAAAATATATTAGTTGTAGCTTCTAGCTAGTTTACTTTCTTTGCTTGCAGTAGTAGTTAAAATGGAAAAAACCAAAAAGATTTCCCGTTCTTCTTTTGCTTGTTGGGAGCTTTCCCGTGTAAATAGTTTCTTTTCTTTTCTTTGGGGGTTAATAGTACAAGACCATGATTGAAATTGCTTAGTGGCTCTCATATGCTTCGTTGTTGATTTAACCTTGAGCCATATTAGCTTGTCTTCTCTCTTGTATTAAATGTCTGCAGATTCCAGCTTAGTCCAATGCACGTGCACTATTATTATTTTCCACACCGTTCGGTCGTGCGAGTGAAAGGCAATAAGGATGATATATGATGAACTAATTGAGATGAGAAAAGTTGGTATGAACTCGACCTCTCTTGTTGTTGTAATATGATGGCTCATCGTTCCTGATTGAGCTTGTTATGAATGAAACATGCTTGCAATGACAATTAGAGATCATAGCTGCTTATGCCATGCTTAATTAGCTAAGAGTTTATAATGGTCTATCTTGCGTGCCAACTTGATATTAAAATGGTTGTGATGTGGTATGATGGGGTGGTATCCTCCTTTGAACGATTTAAGTGATCTGACTTGGCACATGTTCACGCATGTAGTTGAAACAAATCAACATAGCCTCCGAGATATTTATGTTCAAGGTGATTTATATCCTACTCATGCTTGCATTCATTGTTGATTAATTTTAATGCATGTTCATGACCGTTGTTGCTCTCTAGCTGGTCGCTTCCCAGTTTCTTTCTAGCCTTCACCTGTACTAAGCAGGAATACTGCTTGTGCATCCACTTCCATAAACCCCAAAGTTGTTCCATATGAGTCCACCATACCTTCCTATATGCGGTATTTACCTGCCGTTCCAAGTAAATTTGTATGTGCCAAACTCTAAACCTTCAAATGAAATTCTGTTTTGTATTCTCGAACAACTCATGTATCAACTAGGGCTGTCTATATCTTCCATGCTAGGTGGGTTATTCTCACGATGAGTGGACTCCGCTCATCATCCATGAGAAAATGGCTGGTAACCGGGATGCCCAGTCCCATGCTCAAATCATAATAATTAAACAAAACTCCCCCATGGCTGTTGCTGGTTTGGATGGTACCCGTAGTTTCGGGCTAGTCGTGGAATGTGCTTGTTGGTGGTTGGGGGAGTATAAACTTTACCATTCTATTTGGAAACTGCCTATAATGTGCGTAGCATGGGAGATATCGAGGTTCTTGGTTGTTATGTTGACAATGAAAGTATACCGCTCAAAATGTTATTCATCTCTATATAAAAATCGAGCTCTGGCACCTCTACAAATCCCTACTTCCCTCTCCAATGGGCCTATCTATTTATTTTTATGCAGAGTCATCATCCTCTTATAAAAGAGCACTAGTAGGAGATCACCTGTGTCATTGCATGTATTACTATTAATTTGCATTGAGTATGATCATGACTGGATCTCTTTTACCATGAATTACAATGTCTAGTCAGTCCTTGATCTTTAAAGGTGCTCTGCATTAATGTTTTGCGGTCTCAGAAAGGGCTAGCGAGATACCATCTTGTTATATCATATCATGATTGTTTTGAGAAAGTGTTTTCATCCGAGGTTTATTATTATTGCTCGCTAGTTGATTATGCCATTGATGTGAGTAGTCTTGAGACCTGAAAGTTATTGTGAATGTGGTTAGTTCATGATCTTGTTGAAAACCTGAAGGCTAGCTTACATATTTACAACAACAAGAGCAAACAAAGTTTGTCAAAGTTTTTCTTTATCACTTTCTGTTTATCAAATGAATTGCTTGAGAACAAGCAAAGTTTTAAGCTTGGGGGAGTTGATACGTCTCCAACGTATCTACTTTTCCAAACACTTTTGCCCTTGTTATGGACTCTAACTTGCATGATTTGAATGGAACTAACCCGGACTGACGCTGTTTTCAGCAGAATTGCCATGGTGTTGTTTTTGTGCAGAAATAAAAAGTTCTCGGAATGACCTGAAACTCCACGGAGATTTATTTTGGAAAATATAAAAAATATCTGCAAGAAGATCCAAACCAGGGGGCCCACACCCTGTCCACGAGGGTGGGGGCGCGCCCCCCTGCCCAGGGCGCGCACCCTGCCTCGTGGGCCCCCTGGTGCTCCACCAACGTATCCCCAGATCCTATAAGTTCACTTTCAGGGAGAAAAAAAATCAATGAGAAAGAATTATCGTGTTTCACGAGACGGAGCCGCCGCCAAGCCCTAATCCCTCTCGGGAGGGCTATTCTGGAGTCCGTTCGGGGGTCCGGAGAGTGGAGATCGTCGCCATCGTCATCATCAACCTTCCTCCATCACCAATTCCATGATACTCACCGCCGTTCGTGAGTAATTCCATCGTAGGCTTGCTGGACGGTGATGGGTTGGATGGGATCTATTATGTAATCGAGTTAGTTTTGTTAGGGTTTGATCCCTAGTATCCACTATGTTCTGAGATTGATGTTGCCATGACTTTGCTATGCTTAATGCTTGTCACTAGGGCCCGAGTGCCATGATTTTTGATCTGAACCTATTATGTTTTGATGAATATATGTGTGTTCTTGATCCTATCTTGCAAGTCTATAGTCACCTACTATGTGTTATGATCCGGCAACCCCGAAGTGACAATAATCGGGACAATATATGTGTGTTTGAGGAGTTCATGTATTCACTATGTGTTAATGCTTTGGTTCGATATTCTATTAAAAGGAGGCCTTAATATCCCTTAGTTTCCAATAGGACCCCGCTGCCACGGGAGGGTAGGACAAAAGATGTCATGCAAGTTCTTTTCCATAAGCACGTATGATTATATTCGGAATACATGCCTACATTGCATTGATGAACTGGAGCTAGTTTTGTGTCACCCTAGGTTATAACTTCTACCTGATGAATTGCATCCGACATAATTTCCCATCACCGATCCAATCCCTACGAGCTTTTCCTATATTGCTTGTTGCTTATTTACTTTTCCGTTGGTACTATCACAAAAACTACAAAAACACTATCGTTACTTTTATTGCTGCTACCACCACTATCATATTACTTTGCTACTAAACTATCTTGCTGCAGATACTAAGTTTCTAGGTGTGGTTGAATTGACAACTCAGCTGCTAATACTTAAGAGTATTCTTTGGCTCCCCTTGTGTCGAATCAATAAATTTGGGTTGAATACTTCACCCTCGAAAACTGTTGCGATCCCCTACACTTGTAGGTTATCAAAGCTCAAGACACTTCATTTTCATTTTAGTGATTGTCGGTGTTCTGGGAACGGGGGTACCCAGACTTGCCTGCCTGCGGCCCAGAGCGTGGCTCGTCCAGCGGCATGGTATGACCCAACCTCATCAACAACCACTCAAGACCCTTGCGAGGGCCCAAGCCTCGTGAGGCGGGCGACGCAAGACCTCCCCTGGGGCGTCCTCACTAGGCTAGCTCCCGAGGAGCGGAGATATCATGGCAAGGGGCACCTCACGAGGTTCCCATGATGTGAGCCATGAAGACAAAGGCTAGGCGGACGCCAGCGGGCGTAGGATGCCAGTTTCCTCTTTGGTGCTAAAGGGGCAAGCGCATGCGAGGAGTCCCGAGGCATCAGGGAAAGGTTTCCATATCAGTGCAACGAGACCAAGACGAGCAGGACAGCAGAGCGGAGGTCACCGTGGAAACCACAATGACGTCACCACCAGAGCCTTTGGCAGGCAAAGACCACCTTTTGTCACGATAGCTTGTACTAGCTGCCCGCCTTCAAACTTGGTCGTTGTGGGATGCCTTCCCGCTCAATATTTGGGAAGAGGACCTGGGCCTCTATAAATAGGACTAGCCACCACCATAGAGAGGCATCTCATCTTGAGCCTACCCAACCTAGGACGATCAGATTCATACACTCAAGCTCATCCGAGCGCAAGAACACCTCTCCTCAGGAGGCTATTCTTCCCATGTACTAGTTCATCCTCGGCCTACAAGGCAATCCACCACACCACAATGGATTAGGGTATTACACCACAATGGTGGCCCAGACCAGTATAAACCCTTGTGTCCCTTGTTCTTCAAGTTCGACGAGCTAGGGCAAGAATCGGTGCGAGAGCGAGCCGGAACAGAAAGGAGAGATCTTTGTGCGTACCCCAGTTTTCGAACCTCAAGGGTTTGCCGAAACCCACGATCTGACATTTGGCGCACCAGGTAGGGGTGTGTCGAAGCTTCCCTCCCCTCGATTCACGCTCCGTCATCCCGCCGGTTCCATGGACGACGCTCGCCGAGCCCGTGCTGAGCGGCGGGCCGCCCTTGCCGCCCGCATTGCTCAGACAGCTCCCTCCGGCAGACCTCCTTGCCGTTCTCCATCGCCCGCTGCCAACGCTGCCACCGGCCCAGCGCGGCACGAGTAGCAGGCCTCATCCCTACACCCCTCCGTGCGGCGAGACGGACGCACCGCGACCCCGTCACTAACCCGGGCGGGCTCGCCGTCTCACACTCGCCGCGGACCAGCGGACGTACAGGCTGCGTTGCTCATGGCTCGTGAGCTCCTGCGCTACCGCCCTGCCGACGACTTCTACGAAGACTGGCTCGACCGCATCGCCGACCTCGTCAGCACCGCCGGGGGATCTCCTGCACCGTCCCACTCGCTGCCTCGCCTGCCTCCCCATGCGGGCGATGTGTCCCATGAAGCACCTCTACCACCTCCACATCAAGGCATTGTCCACAATCCAAGGCACGCGGCCCCACGACACGACCTCCCGCGCGCGGCGCCTGTGCACGAAGAAGGAAGCTGCCAAGAGATCCATCGGCCTCGAGGAGGAGCGCCAGCACTCCCTCCACCGCCATGTCTGGACCGTGCGCCCCCTGCCGTGGTGGCGCATGAGGACCAAGACCAAGCTCCGCCTCCACGACAAGCACCAGTGTCAACAGCAGGCTGCAAGGCCCTCGCCCCCGAACTGCGCAATGTCAACTCCCCCGAGAAGTTCAAGCCCGACCTGCCTCCACGCTACAACGACACCCCGACCCTGCTGAATTCCTGCAGCTCTACGAGCTGAGCATCGAGGCATCCGATGACAACAAGAAGATCATGGCGAATTGGTTCCCCATGGCTCTCAAGGACGATGCGCGCTCGTGGCTCCTGAACCTGCCCGCGGGATCGATCTCCACCAGGGGTGTGATGCGCGAGCGGTTCATTACCAACTTCTAGGGCACCCCCGACCGCCCCCCGCATCAAGCAACAACTAGGAGAAACCCTGCAGAAGTTCATCCAGTGCTGCCACAGTGTACGCATCAAGATCCCCAAGGTCACGGACGAGGCCATCATTTCAGCATTCTCAGATGGCGTTCATGATGTCAAGATGAAGGAGGAGCTCGCCATCGACGAAGATCTATGCACGACCCTGGAGCTGATCAACCTCGCGACCAAGTGCGCCAGAGCTAAGGAGGGGCGCCTCTCCTTCGTCGAGCTCCCCGCCGTTGAACCTAAAGACAAGAAGGCCAAGGGCAAGGACGTGAAGCGCAAAGGAGTGGCCGTGCTCGCTGCTGAGCCAGAGATGAAGTGTGGCCGTCACTACCCGGACGATAACAGTCATCCGTTCTGCGCCTTCCACAACGATAACACCCATGACTGTCAAGAGCTCAGGGCCCTCCATGAAGGGCACATCGGCCAACACCCCGAGCGCAGCAGCCGTGGCTACGGCCGTGGAGGAAGCCGGACTGGGGGACGCTGGGACGACCGTGGCCCCCGCTAGGAGTGGCATGATCAGCCACGGGAGGACCGTTGGCGCGATCAGCCTCGTGAGGATGCCTGGAGGGACCAACCTCGTGAGGGTGCCTAGAGGGACCAGCCTCATGGGGACCACCCCCAGGGCAAGGCTGGCCTCCCTCCTCTGCCGCTGCCAAGAAGGAACGATGACCATGACGAGGGGGCTGGGGGCTTCCAGCAGCCTCGCACCATCGCTTGCATCTTGGGCGGAGCGCAGGCCCCAGTCTCTCAGAGCCTCTTCAAGCAGTTCGCTCGAGAAGTAAACGTGGCTCTCCCCAAGCTCGAAGCCACGCGCCCACTCAGGTGGTCCATGTGCCCCATCACCTTCAGTTCAGCAGACCAGCTCAAGTGCGCGGTGATGGCCGGCGCCCTCCCGATGCTTTGTTCACTTGTCATTAACAACATTCAAGTTACCAAGACCCTCATCGACGATGGCGCAGGGCTCAATGTCCTGTCAGTCGAGACGTTCGACAGCCTCCAAGTACCGTATGATCAGCTACTGCCTACCAAGCCCTTCTCCGGGGTGACTGACGGCTCCACCACCCCTATAGGGAAGGTCCGCCTGCCTGTCACCTTTGGTAAGTGCGACAACTACCACACCGAGCTCATCAACTTTGATGTTGCCCACATTCATCTCCCTTGCAACCAGTGGCGTAGCTAGCCCAATAAGCCAGGGTGGTCCATCAATAGAAATATTTACATAAGTTCATTTATTTTCAAAGAAATATATTTTTTACTACACTATATATAAACTATAGGGAAATTCCAGGGTGGTCCATGGACCACCCTGGCCACCCCCTAGCTACGCCACTGCTTGCAACACGATCCTCGGGTACCCAGCCCTGGTCAAGTTCATGGCAGTGACTCACCACGGCTATAATGTCCTCAAGATGCCAGGAAGCGACAGCGTCATCACCGTCGCTTGCTAAGAGAAGGATGCGGTGTGCTCGCTCGAGCGCGCTTACCAGGCAGCAGCGGTCGAGGATCCAGACAATGATGGCTCCGTCTACCCTCCTGAGGCTATCCCCAAGAAGAAGTAGTTTCTTGCGCTGGAGCCTCACGAAGATGCAGCACCCTGTGGCCGCACCTCAGGCCCTGCACCTCGGAGTGGGGCGCCTCCCTCCCTCGCATAGGAAGGCGTGCCCGGCGCTTCCCTTAGGCTGGGCTCGGGGGCTCTCCTGTGGAGGGCCTCTGACCTATCCAATGTCTCGAGGGAGGCGCTCGGGCACCATGTGGAGGCGTGCTTCACCGCACGTTTCCCTCCGGGGGCCTCAAGGCATGAGGCACCAAGCGCTCAGGAGTTCATCATCCAGACCATGGAAGACTTGCAGGCGCCAAGGGCAATGCGGGGCGAGCGCCGCCCGACATCTCAAAGTGCAGATGTCGCCCCAGGCTCGGGCGACGGGCTGCGCGTCTATGTCAACGTCCCATCACTCAACATGATGGTGTCTCAGGAGCTCTACTGGCCCTCCCAAGTGGGTCGGTGCGAGGGCCCCCCTCACAGCTACGTTCACATGCCCTTCGACTTGCCGAACCAGGCGACCCTGCACCAGCGCCACATGCGGGAGGTCCTGGCGATTCGTGAGGCTAGTCATCAGGAGATCTTGGTGGAGGTGGACTTGGTACTTTGCGAGCTCTGGGAACCTCCGGAGCCTCACGAGGTCCCGGAGTCAGGTGGCACATGAGGAACGACATCTGCATCAAGCATCTTCAGCTGCATCAGCACTACTTCAGCAACTATGCTAGGTGACATTTTCCAGTTTTGTTCAGCTAGGAGCACCCCTCGAGCTGCATTATTTCTAGGTCGCACGGGCCTGTCGCTGCGGCATGTACCTTTTGCATCTTTAGCTTACTCTGTTGCGGGCACCCCCTCGGGCCGCATCATCCCCAGGCCACACGTGTCCGTCCTTGTGGCATGCATCTCATTTTGTGTCACTTGGTTTAGCTCATTTTCTCTTATCATTTGCCTTGCGAGCATCACCTACTCACTCATCACCTCTTTTGGCTTCCTTCGCTGCCTAATGGACTTCTGCTCATCTCGCAACAGGGGTTGCATACGTTAGCACAACGCTTGTGCTCGGGTCCGTCCCTGCAACGCTGACAAATCCGAGAGATCGAGCTTTGACTCCCGGCCCGCTCCGCATGCATCACCTCACTAGGTCCTCGGTGCCTTGATCTTCTTGCGGAATTATCAGAAGCCTAGCGGTAGGCGTGGTTCTAAATGGTGCTGCTTTAAGCTAACCCGCAGGAATCTCAGGAGCACGACGGTAGGCGACCCTGCCGGTCTCCCCTTCTCACGTAATTCGCTTGCGTGTTAAGGGGGGGGGCTCTGAGCATCATGCCTCAAGGGACCCTACTGACTCTCTAGCACTCACCCCTGGCCTTGACCATGGCACCTCAACCTGGCATACCAGCGGTGGCTGAGCCTCGCATGAGGGTCGGGACCCGAGGACGTAGAGCATCAAGAAGGATGGGGGAAGGGGAGGCCGGCTTAGATAGCTCGGGTATGTTCGTATGTCAAGGGGGACCCTTGGGAATCGCGACCCAAGGGCCTAACTGGCCACATAGCCCATCACTCCTTGGTTTGGTCCTGGCGATCCAGACAAGCCAGCGGAGGCTGATGTATGCGCGGGTGTCGGTGTACAAAAGTAGGGGCGCTCCTTTATACCCCTTACTTGTGCACGGGCAGTCAGAGCCACGCCTGCGACCACACATAACAAAGCAGAGGAGGGAAGCCAGAGATGCAAGGCTACCAAAGCAACGCCAAGACAGTGGCGCAAGGAGGCCAAGCAAGAAGACAGGCTCTCCCCTGACAAAGACTCTCGCCGAGGCGGCCTGCACACCCCCGACAAGAACCCTTGGCGGGGCGACTCACCCAAACGCCTCTGTTGCAGCCACCCTTGAGCCTAGAAGCTCCAACATCATTAAACGACGCTGGAACCAAGGCTCGGGAAGCCCCCACGTGATGGCATGCAGATCTTTGTAAAGACAAGGTTCTATGACTCCTAAGATGAGAACCAGAAGACAAGGCGATCGCGAGGCTCCTTGCCGAGGATGCCCACGAGGCCCCGACAAGGCTCCTCGCCAAAGACAGCCCGAAGCCCCGGCAAGCCTCTTGCTGAGGACACCCCACAGAGGCCCCGGCAAGCCTCTTACCACGGACGCTCACAGAGGCGGCAAGACCCTTGCCGGGAACAGATGCAGGACCCCGGCAAGCCCTTGCCGCCCCATTGTCGCCCCAGCTCGGTGGCCGACCCACTAGCCTAGACAGGTACCCACGTGGCGGTACGTGGTTCCTAGTCCACCTAGTCAAGAACCTGCGTGGTGGCATGCAGATCTTCGTGAAGACCCTACCATCTCACCATCTCAGCTGCCTGCCCCACTGGCCTGGATGCGCCTCGCAACCAGACGGAGCGGCCACGGACGGGACGGGCCTCGGTTCCGTCCCCCGATAAAGCAAGTGGACACCTAAGTAGCGCATTTAATGCATATTGTCCCTTTAATGGCATGAGATAAGTTTGTGCATTGTACACCTTTCCACATCCTGTGTGCCACTATGGCAGCCCCTTTGGACTATGAAAGGAGGCCCGAGGCATACTGGAGAAGGATTCGGATCCTTGGAGCTAGACATGCACCGTAGCTAGTTCAAGAACTCAAGAACACTCAGATACACACCAAAGCAGGACTAAGTTATTACGCATTCTCGCGGTCCGAACCTAGGTAAACGATCCTTGTACTAACTCTTAGACCCGCTCTTTGCACAACCTTGCGCCCGCCAACCATAGAAGGGATTCCAGTGATCCCATAGGTGTCGTTTCCACTGGCATCTTTGGTGCACGAGGTAGGGGGCGCAGTTGTGAAAATCCGGTCTAGTAGTTAGTTTGGCAGTTCTTCATCGCTATTGCTCCCAAGAAGAAGATGATCATGGCGATCGGTTCGTCTGGAGCGGAACGGCCCGTATCGGCGCGGGGTTGTGATGGGGTGGTCGCGGATGGAAGCCGAGGCGCGACCCATGAAGACCCGCATCGTTCCAGAAGTCGAAGCCTGGCAACCGGCGTCGTTCGTGCACGAGACGAAGAGCCGCACGCCACCAAGTCCAAGGGCGGAGCCCGGCCCCCCACAGGCGGCGCAGGGCCCTCCAAGAGCGGCGTCGTACCGCGTACGGGCGACACGGTGACTTCCAAGACGCCCACGGCGGCACCCATGACGCGCTCCTCCTAGGTCGTGCGCGATGAGCAGCGTCGCCACACTGAGGACACCGGGCGCCGCCGCGGAAAGAGCCCTGCGCATCAGTCGCGGGATGTAGAGGATCAACATGCTCGTCGAGGCCCTGGCGAAAATGGCGTACAACTGCAGGACCGTGATAGAGCTCCTTCTAACATGGTTAGATGTCGGAGCGCGTCATGGTCCACGTAGCTTTCACCGACACCCACGCCGGCGGAGGCCTTAGCGCACGCGCAGTTGCTCCTCGACTTCCCTCCTACTGCGGAGATGCTCGACGTGTGGAGAGCTACCATCCGGAGCCTCGTCGCCGTTGCCAACAAGGACGAGCCGCGGCCAGCGGGGCCCTCAGGCCGATACTCTATCAAACCACCGCATGCTAGTGGTGAAAGGATCGGAGGCGCCGTAACCATGGTGCATTCTCCTCCTCCTCGCCAGCTACCACGAGCACCGGTCCGTCGGGACGATGCTTGTGATAACATATCCGTAACGTCGTCTGACCCACGGACCCATCACGATCAGCGCCAAGTTCTTCGGGAGCGTGCCCATGAAGACGCTCGAACAACCATCGAGTGCCGTCGTGAGGCATGCCACCAGTCAGATAGGCGGGCGGGGCCCACTACAGACCACACGGCACTGGGAGGCTCTGGAGGCTTAACTTACGAGGTAGGCTGTCCAACCTTTACCCGCGAGCTACGGCGGTTCCAATGGCCCACTAATCGCACCTTCAAGCCTGACGTCGATCAGCAGTACAATGGCAAAACTCACACATGAGAGTTCCTCAGCATCTACACCATCACGATGCCGGCCGCCGGATCACGTGAGGTCAAGGTGCTTGCCAATTACTTCGCGTTGGCACTTAAACCCAACGTCATTTCATGGTTGATGCACTTGCCAGTAGATTCTATTTCTTCCTGGTCGGATTTGTGCCACGAGTTTGTTGGCACCTTTACGGGAGGCCACCAGGCTCATGGCCAAGCAAGTGATTTGCATGTCACCCCCAGAAAGAAGGTGAAAGCCTGTGCAAGTACATAAAGAGATTCAGTCGAGTGCAATACAACATCCCAGACGTTCATCCCGCTGCCATCATTAGCGTAGTCCATCAGAATGTGTGCAACCGCAAGATGCCTGAGGAGTTGGCGATGAATAAAGTCAAGGATGTGGCCGAACTCTACGTTCTGGCTGATAGATGCGCTCGGGATAAAGAGGGAATGAAGTACCCCGACGAAGACGTCGGTGTGGAAACCGACTCCTCAGACGAAGATGCCGTCGCCCCAGCGAGAAAGGCCGACACCGCAACACGAAACGCAAGGCCAAGGCCGTGCTTGTCATCGAGGGATCCGACGACGCCGACGCTGCCAAGAAAACCAAGGAAGATGACCCCATCAAGGAAATCGCCGGGTGTGTCGATCGTTGGGCCTTGGCGGCTGCCGACAAGCCAGGAAGCTCTGACAAGCAATACTGCTAGATCCACCGCACCAAAGGCCATGACCTCCAGAATTGCCGACAAGTCGAGCAGCTCGCGGAAAAGCAAAAAGCTGAATATGAAAGGCGGGACAAGGATACGTGCCTGGATGGTGCTGAGGGATCCGGCAAGAAACGTGGTGGCCATCCTGGCCGCCGCGGCAAAGATAACCAACAAGAAAGCCCGCCGAGGGCCGCGACAAGAAGTGAGAAGATGATGATCGTCTTGAGGACGACGAGTCCGGCGAGCAAGATTTCCAGAAAGCTATGGAGGCCATGTGCGTCGACGGTGGTGCCTCCCTGTACACCTATCACCGCTAGCTCAAGCAGTGGGCGCGTGAGATCACAGAAGCGGAACCATCTTTCGATGCACAGAAGCCGCTGAAGTGGTCCAGCACTCCTATCATCATTGACACCGAGGACCACCCTGATCGCACAACCGCGGTCGGGTGTTTGCCATTGTTGGTTTCACCAACAATACGCAACCTCAAGGTGAAGAAAATGCTGGTGGACAGTGGGGTCGGTCTGAACTTGATCTCGCCCGTCATGATCAAAAGGCTGCAAATCCCTGATGGGGACCTTGAGGAGACGGGCACGTTTCAAGGGGTCAACCCAGGAAGGAGTCAGCCCAAGGGTAATGTCACACTGCCCGTGACATTTGGAGGCGAACTGAACTACAAGACGAAGAGAGTTATTTTTTATGTTGCTGAGATCCCCTTGCCTTACAACGGGATCCTCGGACGCCCAACGTTGGCCAAGTTCATGGCAGCATCACATTATGCCTACAACACACTGAAGATGCCTGGGCCGATGTCCATCATCACCGTCCCCTCCGACCAGAAGGATGCGCTGATCTGCGCTGATCAGCTTTACCGGGAGGCAGTTGCAGCAACTGCCGCCAAAGCACTTGCTCCTGCCGCTGAAGCCCCGGGAGGGAAGAAGACCGGTAGGACCTCTCGCACCCACTCCAGCAAGCGCTCCTCTTTGGAGTGCGTTAGGACCTCTCGCACCCACTCCGGCAAGCGCTCCTCTTTGAAGTGTAGTGCTCCCGTCGAGAACGTGCCAGAGAGCTCCACCGGCAAGAGCTAGAAATCCAGAGCTGCACCACCAGAAACCAAGAAGGTGTCCGTCAAGGAGGATGGCACGGGAGGGGCTTTCACCATAAGCTCCGCCCTCGATAGCAAATAGGAAGACGCGCTCATGACCTTCTTGCGGGCGAATGTTGACGTGTTTGCATGGCAAGCATATGACATCCCGGCATTCCCAGGGAGATGATTGAGCACCATCTTGCTGTCTGCCCTCATGCGCGACTTGTTAGGCAGAAGGTAAGGAAACAAGCTCTGGAGCGGCAAGAGTTCATCAGAGAGGAAACCAGGAAGTTAGAGGCGGCAGGCTTAGTAAGAGGAGTACTCCATCCAACATGGTTGGCCAATCCGGTGGTGGTGCGCAAGGCAAATGGGAAGTGGAGACTGTGTATTGATTACACAGACATCAATAAGGCTTGTCCAAAGGACCCTTTCCCGTTGCCGCGCATTGACCAGATTGTAGACTCCACGGCCGGGTATGACTTGTTATTATTCCTCGATGCTTAGTAAGGCTACCATCAAATCTTCATGACAAGATAAGATGAAGAGAAGACAACATTCATCACCCCATGTGGTATGTATTGTTTCATACGGATGCCTTTCGGGTTGAAGAGTGCTAGCTCAACATTCGCAAGAGCAGTCCAAATTGGTTTTGAGCCTGAGCTACATAGAAATATGGAAGCCTATATGGATGATATAGTGATCAAAACCAAGGACAAATCAACGCTCGTACAAGATTTGGAAGAGATGTTCGTGAATTTGCGCAAGATCAACCTTAAGCTGAACCCTGAGAAGTGCGTCTTCGACGTTCCGTCCGGCAAGCTTCTCAGTTTCTTCGTGTCACAGCGTGGGATTGAGGCGAATCCAGACAAGAACAAGGCCATTGAGTAGATTGAAGCACCCAGGCGGATCAAGGATGTGCGTCGGCTTGCTGGCTGCGTTGCCGCCAGGAGCAGGTTCATTTCCAAATCTACCGAGCGCGCCCTTCCCTTTTTCAAGATCTTGAAAAAGGCGGGCCGATTGGAGTGGACCCCAGAAGCCGAAGCGGCGCTGCAAGATTTGAAGAAATACCTCTCCTCTACGCCGATACTGGTCGCGCCCAAACCACAAGAGCCCTTGCTGCTGTATCTAGCGGCAATGAATCAAGTGGTCAGTGCTGCGCTAGTAGCCCAGAGGGGGTCAATATGGAAGCAATAGCAACGACAGAACCTGATGCCACTGGGGCCGAAGCGACGCAACCAAAAGAAGTAGTGAAGAAGAAGAAGATGATGTAGCACCCGGTTTACTTTGTCAGCTCCCTCTTGCAGGGGGATAGGCCGAGGTACTCTAGTGTGCAGAAATTGCTCTTTGGCCTCTTTATGGTTTCGAGGAAGCTGCATCATTACTTCCAAGCACACGAAACTACCGTCGTCACCCGCCTCTCGTTGCAGCGGATATTGCATAATCCAGATGCGACTGGGAGGATTGTGGAATGGTCCTTGGAGCTGTCGAGCTTTTCTTTGAAGTTTGAAAGCACTTCAATGATTCAGAGTAGAGTCTTGGCGGAGTTTGTTGTAGAATGGACCTCAATTCCCGACGAAGAGATCCATGAGACTACTCTCCCGGCAAGGAAACGAGTCGCAATTGGATTATTTACTTTGACGGGGCTTTCTAGCTGCAAGGCGCCGGTGCTGGTGTGCTGCTCGTTGCACCCACCGGAGAGCACCTCAAGTATGTGGTCCAGATGCACTTCCCTAGGGAGATGTCGACGAACAACACTGCTGAGTACGAGGGACTGCTTGCTGGTCTCAGGATCGCGGTAGAGCTCGGAATCAAGAAGCTCATCGTTAGAGGTGATTCATAGCTTGTCGTCAAGCAAGTTAACAAAGATTACCAGAGCCCGTTGATGGAGGCCTACGTAGATGAAGTGAGGAAGCTAGAGGAGCGTCTTGACGGTATACAAGCAGAGCATGTTCCTCGAGCGGAGAACGACATCGCTGACTACTTGTCAAAGCGCGCCGCCCTCAAACTGCCTGTGGCACCAGGTACCTTTGTGCTTCGATTAACTCAGCCATCCGTTGAACCATCGACTGAGCAGAACAAGCGAAGGAAATCAGGCCCCGGCAAGTACTTTCCCGCGGAGCCACTAGGGGGCGCCGGCAAAGATGTTTCCGGGGGCACTGAGCCTTCCGTAGGGCAACAGACTCCGGCAGGGCGTCAAGCCCTGACCATGGAGACAATTGCCCCTAAGGAAGAGGAGATGCCTTTAGTCCTTGCCGTCGAGCCTCAGGCTCCGGCATGGGCACAACATACTATCCAATTTCTCCAAACCGAGGAGCTTCCTGAGGAGTAGGAGGAAGCGGAAAAAGTAGCCCGTCGGTCTGCCAAGTACCAGTCCGTCGATGACGTCGTGTACAGAAAAAGGCCGAACGGTGTGAAATTGAAGTGCGTTCCCAGGAGGAAGGTCTGGAACTGTTGGTAGAGATACATGGAGGCATATGTGGCTCCCATATAGGGTCGAGGGCCCTTGTCGGCAAGGGATTCCGGCAAGGTTTCTTCTGGCCCACTGCCCTCCAGGATGCAACGACACTAGTAACCAAGTGTGAAGCTTGTCAGTTCCATTCGAAGAAGCTTCATCAACCAGCTCAAGATCTCCAAACAATCCCTCTTTCCTAGCCATTCTCGGTCTGGGGGCTCGACATACTGGGCCCCTTTCCCCGTGCTGTCTGGGGCTTTGAGTACTTGTACGTTCCAATCGACAAGTTCACAAAGTGGCCAAGGGTGGAGGCAGTGAGAAAGGTGACAGCACAATCAGCTGTCAAGTTCTTCAAAGGCCTAGTCTGCCGATTTGGGATACCAAACAGAATCATCACCGACAACGGCACGTAGTTCACAAGCCACACCTTCATGCAGTATATTCAAGACCTCGGTAGCAAGGTCTGTTTTGCTTCTGTTGCACATCCTCGAAGCAATGGCCAGGCGGAGAGGGCAAATGCTGAAGTGCTGCGAGGCCTCCGAACAAGAACTTTTGAAAGACTGCACAAGTGCGGAAGGCGCTGGATTGATGAATTACCGGCTGTTCTTTGGTTAATCAGAACGACACCAAATCGAGCCACCGACCAGACACCTTTCTCCCTCGTTTATGGGGCGGAAGCAGTTCTCCCCACGGAATTCACATACGGATCACCCCGAGTGCTCGCTTATGATGAGCTTGAGCAAGAGCAGCTGCGGCAAGATGACGCAACGCTCCTCGAGGAAGATCGTCTTCGGGCAGCTGTGCAAGCAGCGCGCTACCAGGAAGCCTTGCGTCGCTATCATAGCCGCAAGGTTCATGCCCGAAGCTTTGAGGAAGGCGACCTTGTTCTTCGGCATGTTCAGTCGGCCAAGAATTCCAACAAGTTGACACCAAAGTGGGAAGGCCCTTATCGGGTAATACGAGTCACCAGGCCTGGCGCAGCCCGCCTGGAGACCTAAGATGGTATTCCAGTGAGCAACTCTTGGAACATCAAACATCTTCGCAAGTTTTACCCGTAAGGTGCGGTTATCGGGCTTCCCGGCAAGCCACCCTTTTGTACAAGCTTTGCCGGCAAGGCATGTAACCCTTCGTAAAAAGCCAGGCGCAGACCCTGAGCATATATAAATGAAGCGCTGGCGCCCTAAGTTTTAGCATGCATGCTAGGTTGAGTCTCTTTCTCTGTTGGGCTTGATAGTGCTTGACGACGTCTAACCCCTAGCACAGAGGTCGAGTTTGCATCTCTATGTTTCCTTCCCGTCCTCTTGTTTGCAGGATGCGTGGACATTTCTTTTGAGCTGTTTGGAAGAAAGAGAACTAGCCGGCGCTCCGACCCCGGCAAAACCAAGGTTACCGGGGGCTGCAGATCCAAGGGTCGGGCCACGGCAAAACAAGGTAGCCGGGGGCTACAAGACCAGATAAGTCTTTCATCCCCCAATCCTTACTTCCATATGAAACTGGAACGTACGACACTTCGTTCGCCCTTATGCCATCATGCTTCCTTTTTCCCTGTGTCCAACAAACTTTGTTTTGGACCGGAACTCGGTACTAGTGTGATGGGAAGGGAGCAGACGAAGGGCCTAATCCTACTCTGCTCCTACTTCCGCCAAGGGCGTGAATACGGTCAGGCTATGGAGCGGGGGGGGGGGGGGGGGGGGCGGCAAGGCCTGTTACCGGGGCACGATGTTTATCTTAAGATAACAAGGATCCGTTCCTTGGTGTGGCTCCTGCCCGCGCACAAAAGAAACCCAGCAAACACCCTTCTCTACATTAATACGTTGTAAACAAGTACAATTCATACGGAATGCATACATTAGCGAGGGGGTTACAAGATTTAAATCTTACAAAGGCCCATAGGCTTAAAAACTAAAAAGAGATAAGATGCCTGTAATCCCTTTCTTGTCCCTCTCCTCAGGAAATGGAATAAGATGGCAAGGGACAAAGGGAGCGCCTAGGCGAAGAGAGAGCAGCAGAAAGCACCAAGAGAACTTCCCGGTGGCCACCCCGAAGAAGGTTGGCGATGATGGCGCTGGGAGAGGAGCCAAAAGATGGGGCAGCGGGCCGGCAATGCGCGAGTTGATGCCCGTGTACTCTGACATGACGACCGCCGCCCACGTTCTTCGTCTTCTCCGACCTCCCAACACCAGACGCCCAAGTAGGCGACCCCGAGAAGTTTGAGGGGCTGGCGATGCAGATGATGGTGCTGCCAGCATCGCCCAGGGACGGCGTAGCCGCCGCCTAGTCGGACTCGTCATCCTCCCGCCTGCTACCCTTGTCATTGTTGTCGATGTCCTCCCCATCACTCTCGCTTGGGGAGGAGTTTTCCTCGTCGGTTGAGCTCTCCGCACAGCACCCTAGCCTGTGTCCCGAGCGCCCAAAGACCTTGACGGAGAGCAGATCGCTCTCCGCTAACCGGAAGCAGAGGAGGTGCCCCTTCATCAAGCAGTTGGCATGCACGAAGGTCTTCCACCCCCGGTGGAGGAGCATTACATGAAGAGCGGGGAACTTTGTGTTCACCCACATGGCGCCATGGCAACACCCCTCCATGTGAAGCCTCAACCTCGAAGGCTGGTCGACCTCCAACACCCTCGCGAATGCTTGAGGAAGACGGAGGCGACTATACGGCGGCTCGCGCAGTTCCAAGATGAATTCCAGCGCTGTGTCCCTGACATGGCCGCGTGCGTAGGCAGGAGGAGACGACGGAGGAGATGGAGACGGAGATGAGACGGCGCGGGTGTCCCCCGACCTCATCCGCCCCATCCTCGACCGCCTTGCCGACCACGACCCCGGTCGGCGCCTCTAACTCCAGCATGACCCTCGTCCTGGGCATCCGGCTCTCCTTTGACCGCCGCCACCCTCCGACGGGAGGACGACCTGGCCGCCCCCGCAGGGGCATGGCCACGGCCACGCCCTCTTGGCATATCTCGGGGAGGAAAGGAATCAAACTGGAAGAGGATGAGTGGAGGGGAAGCACCGTCCCTCACCCCCCTATTTATAGAAGGGCGACCGCTCGAATCAACCAGTCCAAGCGCCGGAGGCACAAGAAAACAAGACCGACCCGCTGCTCCGATCAGTGGCGCCCGGCCCCCCGCCCTGGCGTTAAAGCGCGCACCCTCTGCGTCTGCCGCCTGCCCTCCTTGATGCATGAGGGGCATGTGGCGAGTAGATCAGGGTTCAAATGGCACGTGGTACGACCGTTTTCGCATCCCGTGATCGTGGGGCGAGCTGAGTCCGCTTAGTGAATGAGAAGCGCCTCCGCAATTTCCTCTATTTTTTATGAGGAGAATGTGAACCATCTCTTTACTGTTGGGAACCTCGAGATGACGCAAGCATGCTGTGGTCAGCCCATGCAGGACCCCCACGTCAGCACAGATCATGGGGAAGCGCAACCACCGGAGGAATTACTACGGTAAATAGTATCCAACTCCACTTCCCGTGCACCGTTCTGTGCCTAGACCAACAACGTGTCGCGCTTATGTATGACCCAGGCCCGGGGGCTCCTGTCGGTGTACAAAAGTAGGGGCGCTCCTTTATACCCTTACTTGTGCATGGGCGGTCAGAGCCATGCCTGCGACCACACATAACAAAGTAGAGGAGGGAAGCCAGAGACGCAAGGCTACTAGAGCAACGCAAAGACAGTGGCGCAAGGCGGCCAAGCAAGAAAACAGGCTCTCCCCCGACAAAGACTCTTGACGGGGCGGCCTGCACACCCCCAGCAAGAACCCTTGGTGGGGCAACTCACCCAAACACCTCTGTTGCAGCCACCCTTGAGCCTAGGAGCTCCAACGTCATCAAACAATGTTGGAACCAAGGCTCGGGAAGCGCCCACGTGATGGCATGCAGATCTTTGTAAAGACAAGGGTCTATGACTCCTAAGATGAAAACTAGAAGACAAGGCGATCACGAGGCTTGTTGCCGAGGATGCCCACGAGGCTCCGACAAGGCTCCTCGCCGAAGAAACCCCGAAGCCCCGGCAAGCCTCTTGCCGAGGACACCCCATAGAGGCCCCGACAAGCCGCTTGCCGAGGACGCTCACAAAGGCCCCGGCAAGACCCTTGCCAGGAACAGACGCAGGACCGCGGCAAGCCCTTGCCGCCCCATCGTCGCCCCAGCTCGGCGGCCGATCCACTAGCCCAGGCAGGTACCCACGTGGCGGTATGTGGTTCCAAGTCCAGCTAGTCAAGTACCTGCATGGCGGCATGCAGATCTTTGTGAAGACCCTACCACCACGCCATCTCAGCTGCCTGCGCCGCTAGCCTGGACGCGTGTCACAACCAGACAGAGCAGCCACGGATGGGAAGGGCCTCGTTTCCGTCACCGATAAAGCAAGTGGACACCTAAGTAGCGCATTTAATGCATCTTGTCCCGTAATGGCATGAGATAAGCCTGTGCACTGTACACCTTTCCACCTCATGTGTGCCACTGTGGCAGCCCCTTTGGACTATAAAAGGAGGCCCGAGGCATACTGGAGAAGGATTCAGATCCTTGGAGCTAGACATGCACCGTAGCTAGTTCAAGAACTCAAGAACACTCAAATACACACCAAAGTAGGACTAGGGTATTACGCATTCTCGCGGCCCGAACCTGAGTAAATGATCCTTGTAGTGACTCTTAGACCCGCTCTTTGCACAACCTCACGCCCGCCAACCATAGAAGGGATTCCAGTGATCCCATAGGTGTCGTTTCCAGCGATAGCGGGGCCGGGCCCTGTCGACGCAGAATATCAAGGCTTGAGTCCAGCATTTTCTTCCCAAGGGCAGTTCGGACGTCAAGGGGGACTCCTGAGCATCGCAACCCAGGAGACTAACTGGTCACATACCCCTCACCCCTTGGTCTCGTCCTGGTGATCCGGACGACCCAACGACGGCTGAGGTACGCGCGGGGCCGGGCTCTGCCGACGCAGAACTCTAGGGCAACCAGGAAGGAAATCGCGAAATCTCAGCCACGCGACATCGGAAGCGAGCCAGACACACCGCTTGAGGAATGACCTCATATCCATCAAGATAAGTTGTGAACCCCATCAGTGTGCCATCATCACTTGAAGAGTTGGATTCAGCAGTCACGCGTCGGTAATGCCACCTCCCTTTTTGGGCTCCGGAAGCTGCTTGTATGCCAAGGGGTACCTCTTGAGCATCACACATCAGGAGCTCTTACTGGACCTCGGGCCGCACACCTCCTGGCCTTAACCACAGCATTGCGACCTGGCATACCAGCGATGGCTGCAGCTTGCCTTGGGACTGGGACCTACCGGCGTAGACCACCAAGCTACTGAAAGGGTAGAAAGGAGCGATATTGCCGGAACGAGGCTTGCATATAGAGTCTATTAGCAAGGATAATAAAACAGGAGCAAAAGCGTTACAAGTTCTTTACACGCCCCCATGGGGTTGGCTTTGATTCCTCGCAGGGAACACCAGAGAAGGATTCCAGGAGCCCTAGCTAAGGCCACCGTCGTTGACGCCATCATAAACAATGGGCCACGGGAGGCCATCTCCATCCCCGCTCAAGTCACCGTCGGCGACGAGCTTGTGCAGCTGATGTGTTCCGGGCACGACGCGAGCTTGGAGGCGCGTAGCTGTCGTCGCTAGTCTCCGGAGACTCGTCAGCCTCGGGAGAGCTGCTCGACTCCCAAGGGCCATCGCTGCTGCTCGAAGAGCTGGTGGCGAAGTCAATTGCTGGCATGGCGCTAGCCACTGTGTCGTCCCGACAGCCCCCTCCGGGGCAGCATTCCAGGCGGTGTACCTCTTCGTCGAACACCTTGAAGAGATGCACAGAGGCGCCATCATACTTGAAGTGGATGGCGAGGGCGCCCTCCACGCGACAGACGCGGGCGACCTCGCCCCATCCGCGGGTCATGAATATCTTACCCGGGGAGATGACCTCAACCTCAGCCCCCATCTTCGGGGCCTGGCACTCGGCGTGCTGCAACCACAACTCGGGTGGCCCTCTCGGTGGCAACTTTACCGAGAAGAATGGCGGGAAGCGGATCCAGGAGCTAGGAGGCATCGCTACCCACACCACGAACTTGTACGAAGAGCCTCCAACGTGCGTTCGTGGGACGGCGGCGTGCACCGCACCGGCATGATCGACGTGGCCAAAGCGCGGGCGGCGCTGGGCGCAGACTCCCCTCCGGAGCCTTGCGTCCTAGCGTACAAGGGCAGCGGGGGAGGCCGCTCGTGCCAAGGCCTCGTCACTTCCAGCCTCAGGATGGCGCCACGAGGGAGGAATGGCCTTTTCTTCCGCGGAAGCAATCCCAACTCCTCACGAGGAGTCTTCTCCTTCTCGGTTGTGGAGAATCGCCGAATCAGCGCCATGGGTGGTGCTGCCAAGCAAGGAGCAAAGAAGAAGAAGATGAAGCAGGAGGAATGGAAGAAGAAGTGGGGCAACGAGGGCTCCGCCCTTCGCCTTATTTATAGCCAGGAGAAGGCCAACCGCCGGTGTCCGTAATCGCAGGTAATGATGGTCTTTTGTGCATGCAGGGACTTGTCGAGTCGTGCAGTTGCCAAGGCGGTGTGGAGAAGTGGAGACGCCCACGTCTCGCCAATCTCCACACGTCAATCAAGGCCGCAAGCTTTTGGGGCCCGCGACGCTCCGCACTTGACCCTTAGCTTCACCGTGAAGCCAAGTCCGAGCGCACCTTGGGCCCGGGGGCTATTCTCGGTGTTCTGGGAACGGGGGTACCCAGACTTGCTTGCCTGCGGCCCAGAGCGTGGCTCGTCTAGCGGCCTGGTACGGCCCAACCTCATCAGCAACCACTCAAGACCCTCGCGAGGTGCCAAGACTCGCGAGGCGGACGACGCAAGACCTCCCGTGGGGTGGCCTCACTAGGATAGCTCCCGAGGAGTGGAGATATCAAGGCAAGGGGCACCTCACGAGGTTCCCATGACGTGAGCCACAACGACCAAGGCCAGGCGGGCACCAGCGGGTGCAGGATGCCAGTTTCCTCTTTGGTGCTAAAGGGGCAAGCACAGGCGAGGAGTCCCGAGGCATCAGGAAAAGGTTTCCATATCGATGCAATGAGACCAAGACTAGTAGTACGGCAGAAAGGAGGTCACCGCGGAGCTCACTGCGGCGTCAACACCAGAGCCTTTGGCAGGCGAAGACCGCCTTTTCTCAGGATAGCTTGTACTAGCTTTTCCCCTTCAAACTTGGCTGTTGTGGGATCCATTCCCGCTCAATATTTGGGAAGAGGACCCGAGCCTCTATAAATAGGACTAGCCACCACCATAGAGAGGTGATATGTCTCCAATGTATCTATAATTTTTTATTGTTCCATGCTATTATATATTCTATTTTGGATGTTTAATGGGATTTATTATACACTTTTATATTATTTTTGGGACTAACCTACTAACCCAAGGCCCAGTGCAAATTGCTGTTTGTTTTGCCTATTTCAGTGTTTCGCAGAAAAGGAATATCAAATGGAGTCCAAACGGAATGAAACCTTCGGTAGAGTTATTTTTGGAACGATATCAACACAGAAGACTTGGAGTACACGCCTGGAAACGAGAGAGGCGGCCACGAGGGCAGAGGTGGCCACGATCTGGCTCCCCTGACGTGCCTCTTCAGCCTATATATACTCTCATACCCTGAAAACATCGAGGCAAATGACGAAACCCTAATTCCACCGCCGCAACCTTTTGTACCCGTGAGATCCCATCTTGGGGCCTGTTCCGGAGCTCCGCCAAAGGGGGCATCGCTCATGGTGGGCTTCTACGTCAAAACCATAGCCTCTCCGGTGAGTTGTGAGTAGTTTACCACAGACCTTCGGGTCCATAGTTATTAGCTAGATGGCTTCTTCTCTCTCTTTGGATCTCAATACAAAGTTCTTCTCGGTCTTCGAGGAGATCTATTCGATGTAATCTTTTTGCGGTGTGTTTATCGAGATTGATGAATTGTGGGTTTATGATCAAAATTATCTATGAACAATATTGGATTCTATTCTGAAATCTTTTATGTATGATTATAATATCCTTGCAAGTCTCTTCGAATTATTGGTTTGGTTTGGCCTACTAGATCTATAGTTCTTGCAATGGGAGAAGTGCTAGGCTTTGGGTTCAATCTTGTGGTGTCCTTTCCCAGTGATAGCAGGGGCAGCAAGGCACGTATAGTATTGTTGCCATCGAGGATAAAAAGATGGGGTTTATATCATATTTCTTGAGTTTATCCCTCTACATCATGTCATCTTGCTTAAGGCGTTACTCCGTTCTTATGAACTTAATACTCTAGATGCATGCTGGATAGCGAGCGATGTGTGGAGTAATAGTAGTAGATGTAGAATCATTTCGGTCTACTTGTCAAGGATGTGATGCCTATATACAATGATCATGCCTAGATATTCTCATAAGTATGCGCTTTTCTATCAATTGCTCGACAGTAATTTGTTCACCCACCGTGGAATTCTGCTATCATGAGAAGAGCCACTAGTGAAACCTATGGCCCCCGGGTCTATCTTTATCATATTAGTTTCCCGTCAACTTGCCAATTTATTTCGCCGTTGCTTTACTTTGATTTATCTACTTTTTGTCTATACCAAAAATACCAAAATTATTATCTTATCATAACTATCAGATCTCAATCTCGTAAGTGACCGAGAAGGGATTGACAACCCCTTTTATCGTGGTGGCTGCGAGGTTCTCATTTGTTTGTGCAGGTGCAAGGGACTCGCGCGTGATCTCCTACTGGATTGATACCTTGGTTCTCAAAAACCAAGGTAAATAATTACGCTACTGTGCTGCATCACCCTTTCCTCGTCGAGGGCATACAACGCAAGCTCGAGAGGTAGCAAGAAGAATTTCTAGCGCCGTTGCCGGGGAGATCTACGCAAAAGTCATATACGAAGTACCTATCACAAACCCTTATCCCTCGCATTACATTATTTGCCTCTCGTTTCCTCTCCCCCACTTCACCCTTGCCGTTTTATTTCACCCTTCTTTTTTCGTGTGTTTACCGTTCGCTTGCCTCTTGTTTGCTTGTTTGTTGGATTGTTTGCTTGTCACTATGGCTCAAGATAATACCAAATTGTGTGTCTTTTCCAATACCAACAATAATGATTTTATTAGCACTCCGATTGCTCCTATCTTAGATGCTGAATCTTGTGAGATCAATGCTACTCTGTTGAATCTTGTAATGAAAGATCAATTTTCTGACCTTCCTAGTGAAGATGCCGCTACCCATTTAAACAACTTTGTTGATTTGTGCGATATGCAAAAGAAAATGGATACGGATAATGATATTTTTAAATTAAAGATGTTTTTGTTTTCACTTAGAGATCGTGCTAAAACCTAGTTCTCCTCTTTGCCTAGAAATAGTATTGATTCATGGAATATTTGCAAATATGCCTTTATCTCTAAGTATTTTCCTCCCGCTAAGATTATCTCTCTTAGATACGATATTATGAATTTTAAGCAACTAGATCATGAGCATGTTGCCCAAGCTTGGGAGAGAATGAAATTAATGATACGCAATTACCCTACACATGGTTTCAACTTATGGATGATTATACAAAAAAATATGCCGGCTTGTATTTTGCTTCTAGAAATATTTTAGATTCAGCCGCGGGGGGCACTTTCAATGAAATCAATTTAGGAGAAACTACCAAACTCGTAGATAATATTATGGTTAACTACTCTCAATGGCACGCCGAAAGATATACTAGTAAAAAAGTGCATGCTATTGAAGAGATTAGTGTTTTGAGTGGAAAGATGGATGAACTTATGAAATTATTTGCTACTAAGAGTGTTTCTTCTGATCCTAATGATATGCCTTTGTCCACGTTGATTAAGAATAATAATGAATCTTTGGATGTGAATTTTGTTGGTAGGAATAATTTTGGTAACAACGCTTATAGAGGAAACTTTAATTCTAGGCCTTTTCCTAGTAATTCCTCTAACAATTATGGTAATTCCTACAATAACTCTTATGGAAATTTTAGCAATATGCCCTCTAAATTTGAGACTAGTGTTAAAGAGTTTATGAATTCGCAAAAGAATTTCAATGCTTTGCTTGAAGAAAAATTGCTTAAGGTTGACGAATTGGCTAGAAACGTGGATATAATTTCTCTTGATGTTGATTCTTTGAAACTTAGATCTATTCCACCTAAGCATGATATCAACGAGTCTCTAAAATCCATGAGAATTTCCATTGATGAATGCAAGGAAAGAACCGCTAGGATGCGTGCTAAAAAAGATTGCTTTATGAAAGAGTGTTCTTCTAGTTTTCATGATAATAAAGATGAAGATCTAAAAGTGATTGATGTGTCTCCTATGGAATCCTTGTTTTCTAGTATGAATCTTGATAAATATGGGACTGGAGATGAGTCTACTTTAGTTAAAAGGCGTCCCAATGATTCATAGTTTTTAGATCTTGATGCTAAAATTGTTGAAAGTGGGATTGAAGAGGTCAAAACTTTACATAGCAATGAACCCACTATCTTGGATTTCAGGGGATTTAATTATGATAACTGCTCTTTAATAGATTGTATTTCCTTGTTGTAATCCGTGCTAAATTCTCCTCATGCTTATAGTCAAAAGAAAGCTTTTACCAAACACATAGTTGATGCTTCAATGCAATCTTATGAAGAAAAACTTGAATTAGAAGTTTCTATCCCTAGAAAACTTTATGATGAGTGGGAACCTACTATTAAAATTAAGATTAAAGATCATGAATGCTTTGCTTTGTGTGATTTGGGTGCAAGTGTTTGCACAATTCAAAAAGCTTTGTGTGATATGTTAGGTTTCCATGAACTTGATGATTGTTATTTAAGTTTGCATCTTGCGGATTCTACCATAAAAACCTATGGGAAGGATTAATGATGTTCTTATTGTTGCAAATAGGAATTATGTGCCCGTAGATTTCATTGTTCTTGATATAGATTTCAATCCTACATGTCCTATTATTCTTGGTAGACCTTTCCTTAGAACGATTGGGGCAATTACTGATATGAAGGAAGGAAATATTAGATTCCAATTCCCGTTAAGGAAAGGCATGGAACACTTTCCTAGAAAAAAAATCGAATTACCTTATGAATCTATTATGATAGCCACTTATGGATTGCCTACCAAAGATGGCAATACCTAGATCTATTCTTGTATCATGCCTAGCTAGGGGCGTTAAACGATAGCGCTTGTTGGGAGGCAACCCAATTTTATTTTCTTTGTTTTTGCTTCTGTTTAGGAATAAATATTGCATCTAGCTTCTGTTTAGATGTGGTTTTGTGTTTTAATTAGTGTTTGTGCCAAGTAGAACCTTTGGGAAGACTTGTGTGAAGTTTAGGCGATCATGCTGTAAAAAACAGAAACTTTAGCGCTCACGAGATCAGCTATCATTTTTTTACTGGAGAGTGATTTTTAGTTGATTCTTTTTACAGATGATTAATAGACAATTTCCTCACGTCCACCAAATTATTTGAATTTTCTTAGAGTTACAGAAGTATTCGAAAGTTACAGATTGCTACAGACTGTTCTGTTTTTGTCAGATTATGTTTTTCGTGTGTTGTTTGCTTATTTTGATGAATCTATGAGTAGTATGGGGGGGGGTATGAATCATAGAGAAGTTGGAACAATTAGGTTTAACACCAATATAAATAAAGAATGAATTCATCACAGTACCTTTGAGTGGTGGTTTGTTTTCTTATACTAACGAAACTCATGAGATTTTTGGCTAAGTTTTGTGTTGTGAAGTTTTCAAGTTTTGGGTAAGGATTTGATGGACTATGGAACAAAGAGTGGCAAGAGCCGAAGATTGGGGATGCGCAAGGCACCCCAAGGTAAAATTAAAGGAAAACCAAAAGCCTAAGGTTGGGGATGCCCCGGGAAGGCATCCCCTCTTTCGTCTTCGTCTATAGGTAACTTTACTTGAGACTATATTTTTATTCACCACATGATATGTGTTTTGCTTGGAGCGTCATGTATAATTTGAGTCTTCGATTTTTAGTTTACCACAATCATCCTGTTGGACACACCTTTCGAGAGAGATACAAATTAATTGGAAATTATTAGAATACTCGATGTGCTTCACTTATATCTTTTGAGCTAGATAGTTTTGCTCCAATGCTTCACTTATATCTTTTAAGAGCACGGTGGTGGTTTTATTTTGTAGAAATTATTGATCTCTCATGCTTCACTTATATCTTTTTGAGAGTCTCTTATAACAGCATGGTAATGTGCTTTGGTTATAAAACTAGTCCTGATAAGATAGGCATCCAAGATGGGTATAGTAAAAACTTCCATATAAAGTGCATTGAATATTATGAGAAGTTTGATACTTGATGATTGTTTTGAGATATGAGAATGGTGATATTAGAGTCATGCTAGTGGAGTAATTGTGAATTTGAGAAACACTTGTGTTAAAGTTTGTGATTCTCGTAGCATGCACGTATGGTGAACCGTATGTGATGAAGTTGGAGCATGATTTATTTATTGAGTGTCATCCTTTGTGTGAAGGTCAGGATCGCGCGATGTTTAACTCCTGCCAACCCTTCCTCTAGGAGCATGCGTTGAATACTTCATTTTGATAACTCATAGATTTTTTCAATAAGTATGTGAGTTCTTTATGACTAATGTTGCGTCCATGGATTATATGCACTCTCACCCTTCCACCATTGCTACACTCTCTTGTACCGCACAACTTTTGCCGGTACCATACACCTACCATATACCTTCCTCAAAGCAGCCACCATACCTACCTATCATGGCATTTCCATAGCCATTCCGAGATATATTTCCATGCAACTTTCCACCGTTCCGTTCATATGACACGCTTCATCATTATCATTCACATAGAGTCATATTTTGTTCTAGCTTCGAGTTGTAAGTAAATAAAAGTGTGATGATATTCATTATTAGAGCATTGTCCCGGTGAGGAAAGGATGATGGAGACTATGATTCCCCCACAAGTCGGGATGAGACTCCGGACGTAAGAAAAGAAAAAAAAGAAAAAAAGGGAGGCCATAAAAAAGGGGAGAAAAAGGAGAAAAGGCCCAAAGAAAAGAAAAGAAAAGAAAAAGAGAGAAAAAGAGAGAAGGGACAATACTACTATCCTTTTTCCACACTTGTGCTTCAAAGTAGCACCATGACCTTCATGATAGAGAGTCTCTTGTTTTATCACTTTCATATAGTAGTGGGAATTTTCGTTATATAACTTGGCTTGTATATTCCAATGATGGGCTTCCTCAAATGCCCTAGGTGTTCGTGGGCAAGCAAGTTGGATGCACACCCACTTAGTTTCTTTTGTTGAGCTTTCATACACTTATAGCTCTAGTGCATCCGTTGCATGGCAGTCCCTACTCACTCACATTGATATCTATTGATGGGTATCTCCATAGCCCACTAATAGGCCTAGTTGATGTGAGACTATCTTCCTCTTTTATCTTCTCCACAATTACCACTCTATTCCACATAGTGCTATATCCATGGCTCACGCTCATGTATTGTGTGAAAGTTGAAAGGTTTGAAAAAAATTGAAGTGTGAAACAATTGCTTGGCTGAAACCGGGGTTGTGCATGATTTAAATATTTTGTGTGATGAAGATAGAGCATAGCCAGACTATATGACTTTGTAGGGATAACTTTCTTTCGCCATGTTATTTTGAGAAGACATGATTGCTTTGTTAGTATGCTTGAAGTATTATTATTCTTATTTCAATATAGACTTTTGTCTTGAATCTTTCGGATTTGAACATTCATGCCACAATAAAGAATATTACAAAGAAAATCATCATGTACTCTGAAAATTAAGATGTTTGGCTGGCTACTACTGATGGATCGTTTAAACATAAGAGACATGTTACAGAGAAGACACTGGCATGTGGATGATGATACATGTGTGCTTTGCCCATATAGTATCCATGAGGATATTGCTCACTTGTTTTTCTCATGTAATTTCATTGTTAGAGTCTGGAATTACTTGCATATTCTTTGGGATCCTCAGCCTGGTATGACAACCTATAACATGGCTGTAAAAGCTAGGAAGGATTTTGGGCATCCTTTCTTCACTAAAGTGGTTTTCTAAGATGCTTGGAATATTTGATTCTAAGGAATGGCAAGGTTTTCAGGAATGAGAGGCCTACTTTCAGAACATGGAGACATACATTTATCCATGATATAACCTTGCTTTCACACATGATCAAAACTAAATACAAGGATAGTCTTCTAACTTGGATATATAACCTTCCTTAGTTAGTCACTCTTACCCAGCTTGGGTTGTAAGTATGATCTCTCTCTTTTTATTTTTTTTTGTAATTATTCTGTAAAGGACATTTGTCACTCTGTTTTTCTCTCAATAAAGAGATGTGAGTCTATTGCCTTGTAGTACATAGTCAAAAAAATAAAGAATATTACAATAAGAATTATGTTGGTTAGCATTCCACATAAAAAATTCTGTTTTTATCATTTACCTACTCGAGGACGAGCAGGAATTAAGCTTGGGGATGCTTGATACGTCTCCAACGTATCTATAATTTTTTATTGTTCCATGCTATTATATATTCTGTTTTGGATGTTTAATGGGCTTTATTATACACTTTTATATTATTTTTGGGACTAACCTACTAACCCAAGGCCCAGTGCAAATTGCTGGTTTTTTTCCTATTTCAGTGTTTCGCAAAAAAGGAATATCAAACTGAGTCCAAACAGAGTGAAACCTTTGGGAGAGTTATTTTTGGAACAATATCAACTCAGAAGACTTGGAGTATACGCCTGGAAGCGAGAGAGGCGGCCACGAGGGCAGGGGCACCCCCAGGGGGTAGGCGCGCCCCCACCCTCGCGGGCCCCCTCTGGCTCCCCTGACGTGCCTCTTCAGCTTATATATACTCTCATACCCTAAAAACATTGAGGCAAGCGATGAAACCCTAAATTCACCACCGCAACCTTCTGTACCCGTGAGATCCCATCTTGGGGCCTGTTCCGGAGCTCCGCCGGAGGGGGCAGAGGGCTTCTATATCAACACCATAGCCTCTCCGATGAGTTGTGAGTAGTTTACCATAGACCTTCGGGTCCATAGTTATTAGCTAGATGGCTTCTTCTCTCTCTTTGGATCTCAATACAAAGTTCTTCTCGATCTTCGAGGAGATCTATTCGATGTAATCTTTGTGCAGTGTGTTTGTCGAGATCCAATGAATTGTGGGTTTATGATCAAGATTATCTATGAACAATATTGGATTCTTTTCTGAAATCTGTTATGTATGATTATAATATCCTTGCAAGTCTCTTCGAATTATTGGTTTGGTTTGGCCTACCAGATCTATAGTTCTTGCAATGGGAGAGGTGCTTGGCTTTGGGTTCAATCTTGTAGTGTCCTTTCCCAACGACAGCAGGGGCAGCAAGGCACGTATAGTATTGTTGCCATCAAGGATAAAAAGATGGGGTTTATATCATATTGCTTGAGTTTACCCCTCTACATCATGTCATCTTGCTTAAGACGTTCTTCTGTTCTTATGAACTTAATACACTAGATGCATGCTGGATAGCGGTCGATGTGTGGAGTAATAGTAGTAGATGCAGAATTGTTTCGGTCTACTTATCACGAACGTGATGCCTATATAAAATGATCATGCCTAGATATTCTCATAACTATGCGCTTTTCTATCAATTGCTCGATAGTAATTTGTTCACCCACCGTATAATTCTGCTATCATGAGAGAAGCCACTAGTGAAACCTATGGCCCTCGGGTCTTTCTTTATCATATTAGTTTCCCGTCAACTTGCCTTGTTTTGCCATTGCTTTACTTTGCTTTATTTACTTTTTCTCTATACCAAAAATACCAAAAATATTATCTTATCATATCTATCAGATCTCACTCTCGTATGTGACTGATACGTCTCCAACATATCTATAATTTTTGATTGTTCCATGCTATTATTTATGAAGTCTTGGATGTTTAATTGGCTTTATCATTACTTTTATATCATTTTTGGGACTAACCTACTATCCCAAAGCCCCAGTCCAGATTGCAGCTTTGTGCCTAATTCAGGGTTTTGCTGAAAAGGAATATCAAACGGAGTCCAAATAGAATGAAACCTTCGCGAGAGATATTTTTCGAGGAAATCACGCTCTGGAGTCTTCGTGGCCAAGTCAGGGGATGTAGGGCCAGCCCTCGAGGGTGGGGGGCGCGCCCCCCTGCCTCGAGGCTGGCGCACATGGCTCCCGGTTCCCTCCTTCTTCCTATATATACCTACGTACCCCAGAAACTCCATACGCAGAAAGAAAACCCTAATTCGACCGCCGTAGCTGCTGTTCCCGTGGAGATGCCATCTTGGAGCCTGTTCCGGGAGGGGGATCCATCACAGAGGCCTTCATCATCATCATCATCGCCCTCACCATGAGCTGTGAGTAGTTTACCACAGACCTTCGGGTGCATAGCAAGTATCTAGATGGCTTCTTCTCTCTCTCTCTGGATCTCAATACAAAGTTCTCCTCGGTCTTCGAGGAGATCTATTCGATGTAATATCTTTTTGCGGTGTGTTTGTCGAGATGCGATGAATTGTGAGTTTATGATCAAGGTTATCTATGAAAGATATTTGGTTCTTCTCTGAACTTTTTATGTGTGCTCATAATATCCTTGCAAGTCTCTTCGAATTATTGGTTGGGTTTGGCCTACTAGATCTATAGTTCTTGCAATGGGAGAAGTGCTTGGCTCTGGGTTCAATCTTGCGGTGTCCTTTCCCAGTGACAGTAGGGGCAGCAAGGCACGTATTGTATTGTTGCCATCGAGGATAAAAAGATGGGGTTTTCATCATATTGCTTGAGTTTATCCCTCTACATCATGTCATCTTGCTTAAGGCGTTACTCTGTTCGTATGAACTCAATACACTAGATGCATGCTGGATAGCGGTCGATGTGTGGAATAATAGTAGTAGATGCAGGCAGGAGTCGGTCTACTTGTCTCGGACGTGATGCCTCTATACAATGATCATGCCTAGATAGTCTCATAATTATTCGCTTTTCTATCAATTGCTCGACAATAATTCGTTTACCCACCGTAGAATATCGCTATCATGAGAGAAGCCACTAGAGAAAACTATGGCCCCCGGGTCTATCTTTATCATATTACTTTCTCGTCAACTACCCAATTTCTGTTGCCGTTGTTTATTTGCTTCCTTTACTTTCTATTTCTATACCAAAAATACCAAAAATATAATTATCATCTCTATCAGATCTCACTCTCTAAGTGACCGTAAAGGGATTGACAACCCCTTATCGCGTTGGCTGCGAAGTTCTTATTTGTTTGTGCAGGTGCGAGGGACTGGCGCGTGGTCTCCTTCTGGATTGATACCTTGGTTCTCAAAAACCGTGGGAAATACTTACGCTACTGTGCTGCATCTCCCTTTCCTCTTCGAGGGAATACAACGCAAGCTCAAGAGGTAGCAAGAAGAATTTCTGGCGCCGTTGCCGGGGAGGCTTACGATAAGTCATATACCAAGTACCTATCACAAACCCTTATCCTTCGCATTACATTTATTTGCCTCTCGTTTTCCTCTCCCCCACTTCACCTTTGCCGTTTTATTCACCCTTATTCCCCCGTGTGTTTTTCGTTCGCTTGCTTTTTGTTTGCTTGTGTGTGTTGGATTGCTTGCTTGTCACTATGGCTCAAAACAATAACAAATTGTGTGACTTCTCCAATACCAACAACAATGAATTTATTAGCACTCCGATTGCTCCTATTACCGATGCTGAATCTTGTGAGATCAATGCTACTTTGTTGAATCTTGTCATGAAAGATCAATTATCCGGCCTTCCTAGTAAAGATGCCGCTACACATCTAAACAATTTTGTTGATTTGTGTGATATGCAAAAGAAAAGGGATACGGATAACGATATTGTTAAATTGAAGTTATTTCCGTTTTTCACTTAGAGATCGTGCTAAAACTTGGTTCTCCTCTTTGCTTGGAAATAGTATTGATTCGTGGAATAAGTGCAAAGATGCTTTTATCTCAAAGTATTTCCCTCCTGCTAAGATCATCTCTCTTAGAAACGATATTATGAATTTTTAGCAACTAGATCACGAGCATGTTGCACAAGATTGGGAATGAAATTAATGATACGTAATTTCCCTACACATGGTTCAAATCTATGGAGGATTATTCAGAACTTTTATGCTGGCTTGAATTTTGCTTCTAGAAATCTTTTAGATTCGGCCGCCGGAGGCACTTTCATGGAAAATACCTTAGGAGAAGCTACCAAACTCCTAGATAATATTATGGTTAATTATTCTCAATGGCACACCGAAAGATCTACTAGTAAAAAAGTGCATGCTATCGAAGAAATTAGTGTTTTGAGTGGAAAGATGGATTAACTTATGAAATTGTTTGCTGCTAAGAGTGCTTCTTCCGATCCTAATGATATGCATTTATCCACTTTGATTGAGAGTAACAATGAATCTTTGGATGTGAATTTTTTTGGTAGGAATAATTTTGGTAACAATGCTTATAGAGGTAATTTTAATCCTAGGCCTTTTCCTAGTAATTCCTCTAATAATTTTGGTAATTCCTACAACAACTCTTATGGAAAGATGCCTTCTGAATTTACTGGAGCGTGCTTTTTAGTTGATTCTTTTTACTGCTGATTGGTAGACAAATTGCGAAAATTTACCAATTTAGTTTGAATTTTTTGGAGTTCCAGAAGTAGGCGAACCCAGCAGATTACTACAGACTGTTCTATCTTTGACCGATTCTGTTTTTCGTGTGTTGTTTGCTTATTCCGATGCATCTATGAGTAATATTGGAGGATATGAACTTGGAGTATAGTTGGTTTAACACCAATATAAACAAAGTAAGAATTCCTTGCTGTACCTTTGAGTGGTGGTTTGCTTTCTCTTACTAACGAAGCTCACGAGAACTTTTGTCTAAGTTTTGTGTTGTGAAGTTTTCAAGTTTTGAGTATTGCTTTGATAGACTATGGAACAAGGAGTAGCAAAGGCCTAAGCTTGAGTATGCCCATGGCACCCCAAGTAAAATCAAGATAATCAAAAGCTTAAGCTTGGGGATGCCCCGGGAAGGCATCCCCTCTTTCGTCTTCATCCATCGGTAACTATACTTGGAGCTATATTTTTATTCGCAACATGCTATGTGTTTTGCTTGGAGCGTCTTGTATAATTTGAGTCTTTGCTTGTTAGTTTGCCAAAATCATCCTTGCTGGATACACCTATTTGAGAGAGTTAAATGTGGCCTAGTAATTGTTAGAACACTCTATGTGCTTCACTTATACCTTTTGAGTTGAATAGTTTTTGCTCCAGTGCTTCACTTATATCTTTTAGAGCATGGTGGTGGTAATATTTTGTAGAAATTGTTGAACTCTAATGCTTCACTTATATCTATTTGAGAGTCTATTAAAACAGCATGGTAAAGTGTTTAAGCTAAAGAAACTAGTCTTCGCATGATAAACATCCAATGTCAATGTAGTAAAAAAATTCACATCAAGTGCATTGAATAGAAAGAGATGTTGGATGCTTGATAATTGTTTTGAGACATGAGGATAGTGATATTAAAGTCATGCTAGTGGAGTGATTATGAGATTGAGAAATATTTGTGTTATGGTTAGTGATTCCCGTAGCATGCACGTATGGTGAACCGTTGTGTTACTAAGTTAAAGCATGAGGTGTTTGTAGAGTGTCAACCTTTGTGTGGAGGTCGGGGGCGCGTGATGGTTAACTCCTACCAACCTCCCCCCTAGGGGCATGCATTGATTGCTTTGTTTTGATGACTCGTAAATTTTTGCAATAAGTATATGAGTTCTTATGACTAATGTTGAGTCCATGGATTATGCGCACTCTCACCCTTCCACCATTGCTAGCCTCTCTTGTACCGCGCAAGTTTCACTAGTGCCATAAACCCACTATATATATCCTTGCTCAAAATAGCCACCATATTGTTCCTCAAAATAGCCACCATACCTACCTATCATGGCATTTCCATAGCCATTCCGAGATATATTGCCATGCAACTTTCCACCGTTCCGTTTATATGACACGCATCATATTGTCATATTGCCATGCATGATCATGTAGTTGACATCGTATTTGTGGCAAGGCCACCATGCATAATCTTTTCATACATGTCACTCTTGTTTCATTGCACATACCGGTACACCGCCGGAGGCATCCACATAGAGTCATACTTTGTTGTTTTAGTATCGAGGTGTAATGAAAGTGTGATCATCATTATTAGAGCATTGTCCCATGGGAGGAAAGGCTGAATCTATAAAGCCCCTCCGCAAAATAAAAGAAAAAAAGGCCAAAAAAAGAACAAAGAAAGAAAGGCCCAATAAAATAAAATAAATAAATAAAAAGAAAAATAAAAAAGGGACAATTGCTACTATCTTTTTCCACACTTGTGCTTCAAAGTAGCACCATGTTCTTCATTGTAGAGAGTCTCATGCTTAGTCACTTTCATATACTAGTGGGAATTTTCGTTATAGGACATGGCTTGTATATTCCAACGATGGGTTTCCTCAAATGCCCTAGGTCTTCGTGAGCAAGCAAGTTGGATGCACACCCACTAGTTTCTTTTGTTGAGCTTTCATTCATATTTAGCTCTAGTGCATCCATTGCATGGCAATCCCTACTCACTCACATTGATATCTATTGATGGGCATCTCCATAGCCCATTGATATGCCTAGTCGATGTGAGACTATCTCCCTCTTTTTGTCTTCTCCACAACCACCTCTATTCCACCCATAGTGCTATATCCATGGCTCACGCTCATGTATTGCATGAAAGTTGAAAGGTTTGAAAAGATAGAGTATGAAAACAAGTGATTGGCTGAAATCGGGGTTGTGCATGATATGAATATTTTTGTGTGATAACTAGGGAGCATAGCCAACACTATATGATTTTGTAGGGATAACTTTCTTTAGCCATAGTATTTTCAGAAGACATGATTGCTTTGTTAGTATTGCTTGAAGTATTGTTATTTCTTATGTCAATATAGACTTTTATCTTGAATCCTTCAGATCTGAACATTCATGCCACAATTAAGAGAATTACATTGAATAACTATATTGGTTAGCATTCCACATCAAAAATTCTTTCTTTATCATTTACCTACTCGAGGAAGACTAGGAATTAAGCTTGGGGATGCTTGATACGTCTCCAACGTATCTATAATTTTTTATTGTTCCATGCTATTATTTATGAAGTCTTGGATGTTTAATGGGCTTTATCATTCACTTTTATATAATTTTTGGGACTAGCCTACTAACCCAAAGGCCTAGTCCAGATTGCTGTTTTTTTTGCCTATTTCAGGGTTTTGTAGAAAAGGAATATCAAATGGAATCCAAACGGAATGAAACCTTCGCGAGAGATATTTTTGGAGGAAATCATACTCGGGAGTCTTCGGGTCCAAGTCAGGGGACGTAGGGCCAGCCCTTAAGGGTGGGCGGCGCGCCCCCTGCCTCAAGGCTGGCCCACATGGCCCCCGGTGCCCTCCTTCTTCCTATATATACCTACGTACCCCAGAAAATTCATACGCAGAGAGAAAACCCTAATTCCACCGCCGTAGCTTCTATTCTCGTGGAGATCCCATCTTGGAACCTGTTCCGAGAGGGGGATCCATCATGGAGGCCTTCATCATCGTCATCATCGCCCTCACCATGAGTTGTGAGTAGTTTACCACAGACCTTTGGGTGCATAGCTAGTATCTAGATGGCTTCTACTCTCTCTCTGGATCTCAATACAAAGTTCTCCTCGGTCTTCGAGGAGATCCATTCGATGTAATCTCTTTTTGCGGTGTGTTTGTCGAGATCCAATGAATTGTGAGTTTATGATCAAGGTTATCTATGAAAGATATTTGGTTATTCTCTGAACTTTTTATGTGTGCTCATAATATACTTGCAAGTCTCTTCGAATTATTGGTTTGGTTTGGCCTACTAGATTTATAGTTCTTGCAATGGGAGAAGTGCTTGGCTTTGGGTTCAATCTTGCGGTGTCCTTTCCCAATGATAGTAGGGGCATCAAGGCACGTATTGTATTGTTACCATCGAGGATAAAAAGATGGGGTTTTCATCATATTGCTTGAGTTTATCCCTCTACATCATGTCATCTTGCTTAAGGCGTTACTCTGTTCGTATGAACTCAATACACTAGATGCATGCTGGATAGCGGTCGATGTGTGGAGTAATAGTAGTAGATGCAGGTAGGAGTCGGTCTACTTGTCTCGGACGTGATGCCTATATACAATGATCATGCCTAGATAGTCTCATAATTATTCGCCTTTCTATCAATTGCTCGACAGTAACTTGTTTACCCGCCGTAGAATATCGCTATCATGAGAGAAGCCACTAGAGAAAACTATGGTCCCCAGGTCTATCTTTATCATATTACTTTCTCGTCAACTAGCCAATTTCTGTTGCCGTTGTTTATTTGCTTTCTTTACTTTCTGTTTCTATACGAAAAATACCAAAAATATAATTATCAACTCTATCAGATCTCACTCTCGTAAGTGACTGTAAAGGGATTGACAACTCCTTATCGCGTTGGCTGCAAAGTTCTTATTTGTTTGTGCAGGTGCGAGGGACTGGCGCATGGTCTCCTACTGGATTGATACCTTGGTTCTCAAAAACTGAGGGAAATATTTACGCTACTGTGGTGCATCTGCCTTTCCTCTTCGAGGGAATACAACGCAAGCTCAAGAGGTAGCAGTTATCGAGAAGGGATTGACAACCCCTTTTATCACATTGGCTGCGAGGTTCTTATTTGTTTGTGCAGGTGCGAGGGACTCGTGCGTGGTCTCCTACTGGATTGATACCTTGGTTCTCAAAAACTGAGGGAAATACTTACGCTACTGTGCTGCATCACCCTTTCCTCTTCGAGGGAATACAACGCAAGCTCGAGAGATAGCAAGATGCATCTCATCTTGAGCCTACTCAACCTAGGACGATCAGATTCATACACTCAAGCTCATCCGAGCGCAAGAACACCTCTCCTCAGGAGGTTGTTCTTCCCATGTACTAGTTCATCCTCAGCCTACAAGGCAATCCACAACACCATGCTGGATTAGGGTATTACACCACAATGGTGGCCCGAACCAGTATAAACCCTTGTGTCCCTTGTTCTTCGAGTTCGATGAGCTAGGCCAGGAATCAATGCGAGAGTGAGCCTGAATGGAAAGGAGAGATCTTCGTGCGCACCCTAGTGTTCGAACCTCTAGGGTTTGCCGGAACCAACGATCCAACAGTGATCCAAGATCACATTCAGTCCATAGGTAAGCCAATACTATTAAAAGGGGATGTGGTGTTGCTTAATGGTCTACTTGCTCAATGTGCTTAGTGATATTGCTCCAAAACCCTTAGCCACTTTCTCATTTCCAAATATTTTCAAAACCCAAAGTCATACTCGGCCCCATCGATTTGATCTAACCAGCAACAACCCTATAAAATTTTGTCGCGTTCCGATGGAGGAATCTAAAGTTTGAATCTACAATAACCCTATAAAATTTCGGCTATGTGTGCAAAGGTAGAACCACTTTGGTTGTGCTTCCAGCTCGAATGGTTAAGCACCTCAGTGGAGAAAGCCAAAAACTAACTGTCACAATGTGCGTAAACTGGTCAGTGGTCCGAAGACTGTGTCAAACTATAGATAGATAGAGGTTACCCTATGTTAAACGACATGCCTTTCATAAATTTGTCGAAGTGTTAATGGCTTGACCTCAGCTGACGCCGAACACTAACCGAGGGCTTGTAACTAGCCTCCCAACTTTAAGCTCCTATGACTAAGTGAAAGTTATAAAGCCTGAATATCTGGTTGCCTCATTTCCACTAACAAAACCACCTCAGGGCACCGAGACGTCGGCAAAGGGTTGCCTGGAAGCGATCGGCCACTTTGAAATGATAAACGATCGTAACGAAGTCAAAATAAACATATATCATCAGCATTTGTATTCTATGTACAAGCGCTGCCTTCCGCAATTATTGTTATAAAGCCATAAATATGCATCAATTTGACTTAAGATTTTGGCCAAGATGGGTTGCCTGGCTCCTTTGTTTACACCCTACGTTCTCGATTGTTGGGCTAGGGGGTAAAGGGAGCACCTCTGTGATTGTTAATACCGGGTCATCCGAGCTAGTACGTAAGACTAGGTGAAGCTGAAAGCTAGCTATCTTAAAAATATAATTGGTCGGCAACAACAAAAGTGAAGTTTTTTTGGTTCATTAAGACCACAGAGTTCGGGAACATTCCCCAAACTAAATCCTCAATATTTTCCTCTCACATTGATCGGAGGTGAGGTTTCTTACCATGATCAACATAACAACCTGGGGAAAGGAACTTATAAAGGAACCATTTTTCCCAGAAGATGTTTCTTACGTTAAATAATAATATAACATATCTCTTCGTGTACCTTTGTTTATAAAATCATATGGCTAAATTGCCTTGTTTTCCGTAAATCTCTGCCCTTATAAAGGCTTTTTGAAGTAGGACAAACACTCCCCGGCTACTAGCCGAGGAAGTTGAAGCCGATGCTCGGTCAAAAAAGTTTTGTACAATGCGGATATGAGCATTAATGATGTGAAGTACTTGGATGTATAGAATCATTACATATAAATTGTGAGTAAGTCAATTTACTGCAACCCATCTTTTAAAGAGTCAAGGGCATAATCTCGCTGAGACAACCGAGCAGCTGACATAATGTTCTCATAATTCTGTATTCTCATTTATTTCCTATCTATTAAGCCCCTTGGCCCTGACCTTGGTGAGCCCAGCATTCGCTAGCTCTAGCTCCTTTAAAGAGATCTTTATTCTCTTTTTGAGAAGTCTGTATTAAACACAATAATTTTTTTGTCAAGCGGATATCGATCCTTAATTTGGCCACCCATACCCACATTACGGCTCGAGGTCTACTGGGCTTCGCGCTTATCATTTACAAATATTAAAGGGGAACATCAATCCCCTGATCTGGTGTTGCCACCTGACCAGTGGCTCGGGGGCTACTGCATTGCCTATTCAATGCAAAAAATTCAAAGTGCTTAGTGTTCGGCTTGACCAAGCTATGGGCAAACGCGTCTTCGGACAACAACACGTACCATACGGGACTTATCCGGCATCAAGCTAATATATTACGATGACTTCTCAAAACCCTCTCTCGGGGTCCCTCCACTAATCACTATCTCCCCTAATATATTACACTGTTTTCCTACATATGCTGCCAAGCTAGGAATTTATCCTTAAGCGGATTTCGCGAATCGACCAGGGACTCGGGGGCTACTGGGATCAGTGATTTTATTTATTTTTCCTTCGGGTGCATCTCGGGTTTTAGACCAACACACACCTTGATGGCTATTGGCTATACATCTTGTGAACAAATAAATTACATCAATCAGAGATAAAATACGCAAACAACCAGCCCACGGCCGAGGTGGTGCACCACCTCGGAAGCTGTCTGGATAAATCTCGGCTATGAGTGGCTGGCACCATAGAGGAGCTTTCTAGCATTAACCACAGATGAACTCCATCAAATTTTTCAGAGACCGAGGTGACACCTCGGATATAGTCTGGCATTAGAGCTCGGATATGGTCCGACGTTGGAGCTTGGATACAGTCTAGTGTTGGAGCTCGAATATAGTCTGGCTATGGAGCATGGATGCAGTCCGACATGGACGCTCGGCTAAAAAAATACACCCCAGACGAAGTCCGGCGTTGGAGCTTGGATACAGTCCATCGTTGGATCTCGGATGCGAGAGAACACCGCCGCACGAGGACCACTTCAAACCCGAGGCGTGACGTAAAAATAACAAGGGAATGATAAAGGCCGATGACTTAAAGGGCTCCTCAGATGTCCGACATGTGAACTCTTCGGATTCAGCCCGGCAATCCTCAAGATCGAAGATGGGAAGATTTGTTGAATTAGTTTACAAGATTGACGACCAAAGTTGAAGAATAGTTCAGAAGAATCGAGGAGCGCCGCCAACTTCAAGACCAGTTCAGGGGGCTACTGGCCATGTCCTGGACTAGGGGGTACTCACCACGTCGACTCCCGAGTAGGTGGATAGGGCCAAGGACCCTCATGGCGGTTTACTAATGGGCCACTTCGGGTATCCCATGACACATACAAGGTGGATTCCACAAGACTTGGTACTCAAGACAAGGATTCCTCTCCACCAACATATTCGGATATGACTCTTATTATGCTAGGCCTCTGGTACATTATATAAGCCAAGGTCAGGCTAGTTGATAGATAGAGGCTAGATCATTATGGCATTCATCATACACCTAGGGTTTAGACCACAACATACTATCTTGAGGTAGATCAACTCTGTACTCGGTACATCATCATAGTTATAAACAAGAGTGGGACATAGGGTTTTAACTCCATCAAAACGGCCCGAACCTGGGTAAACATCGTCTCCTTCATCCCTGTTACCCATTGATCCGAGATCCACAGCTCGAGACCACCTACCCCGAGGTCTACCGGTTTTGACACCGACAGAGAAGCTCATTCGAGAATCATCTACAAAAATAATATAGTATCGATGACCCCCTTTGGAAGCGAAGGGAGCCGGACCCCACACATTAGAATGTATTAAATCAAAAGGGCATTGAGATACTAACTCACTAGTAGGATAAGGTAACTGAACTTGTTTACCAATCCTACAACCCTGACACTTTAAAGAAACATCTCCTGAGACAGTCCCCAGAAGCACGACGAACTAAAAGCGATAGTCGAGAACCACATCGGTGACCAAGTTGATGATGCCACTGCTGGATGGAGCTGGTTGCTGAAGTGGCAAAGGCAGATGGACTGCGAGTGTGGTGGCGGCAGAAGGAACATGAAGCCAGTATAACTCCCAGAGTCCCCGAGAATCATGGTGGTGAGGGCCATCCCCAACTAGAGACTTCGTTTAATGATCCTGAATAGTGCAAGAATCAACGTCAAGAATGACATGACAACTAGAGTTAGTAAGTTGACTCGTGGAAAATAGGTTCATTGTAAGGCGAGGAACAAGAGAACCATCTAGAACATGGAATAAAGAGATGGAAAGAGTGCCTCGACTAGCAACGGGAAGAGGAGTACCATCAGCATTAAGACCATTAGTAGATAAATCAAGAGGTCTAAGAGAGGACAAGACAAAAGAGTCAGAAGACATATGAAATGAAGCTCCAGAATCCATAACCCATGGGGACGTACCTGACTATGTAGATGGTGACCGCTCAACATTAGAAGCACCAGTTACAGATCCTGCAGTACCCATCGAAGAACCTGAAGCATCAAGTAGACTCTTAAGCTTTGTAGTATCCTGCTCAGTAAAGGAGACACTAAACGACGTCGACGAAGAAGCATGAGTCCCAGTAGAGGAATTGCGCTCCCCATTACGCATATCACACTTCTTCAGACTCGGGGTGACCATCCCTGTTGTAGTAGCCGCATGAGGACGAGGATAAGAGCGGCCCTCGCGAGAGCGGCCCTCACTACTAGAAGGAGTGGGTAGGAGTGGTGGAGCACTCGAACGAGATGATGCAGGCTGAGCAGCAGCTTGAGCAGCAAGCACAGAGGGAACCTGAAGCATACCAGCGACATAGAGGCGAGTCTCCTCGGCACGAAGCTCAGAAAACACCTCAGATATAGGAAGACGACCATGAGCAAACAAGTAAGCACGTCGAAGGTCAAACTCTCCACGAAGCCTCGATAAGAACTCATAGATGTGCTGAAACTCTAAGTCTGACCTCACAGTCTGGCAACATGGGCAAGCGCCATAAATAGCAGTGCGATGGGAGTCAAGCTGGCGCAAGAGAGCAGAACACTGAGTGTAGAACTCATCAATAATGGAGTCTCCCTGGTGAAGAGCATGCTCCTGACGGACCACAGACAAGTAGAGAGCATCACCAGAGGGCTGATAATGCTGGCGAAAATGAGTCCACATCTCAAAGACAGTACCGAGGCCCATAAACTCATAAGGAAATTGAGGTAGAACACTGGAGGTGAGGACAACCGCAACACGAGCTTCCTCATCACACCACTGAGTGTAAGAAACTAGATCATCACGATAAATGGTAAGAGAATCTGAATAATCCAATACTTGCTAGTCATAAGCAGCAGCCACATCATGAGCAGCAACCATGGCTGCAACACTATCAACATCATAAGCATAAACTGTAAGAGCCGATGGCATCGGCGGTGGAGTAGGTGCCACAGGGGGGACTGGGCGTGGAGGTTAGGGGACTTAACCAGAAAGAACACCCCATAAACGAAGGACACACATGTGAATGCGTATAAAAGCAATAAACTCATCATAGTTAGCCCCATCAAAGATCATCGGGCAGCGAGGGATGGCGACATAGCCCGATGAAGAAATGGTGCTCCTTTTCTATCTCTCTCCTTTTTCTTTTTCTTCTCTCTCTTTTCTATCTCTCTCTCTTTACTCTCCCTTTTTCAATCTCAAAGTGATCTGCAGTATCAACTCCCACACAGGAACACTCAACCGAGGAAGTCAGCGCAAGCAATCACTAGTGCAACAAACAAGGAAGGAGACACAGCCTGGAGGGCCTTCGTGACCGAAGGATAGGCGGTGGCCAAAATACGGCATGCGGTGGACCTCCTCGGTGGCGCCCTATAGCTAAGACCCGCGGCAGGGGAGTTGGTCGCAAGTGGGATCCAATAGGTTGCAACGACTGGAGCTTGAAGACGGAGGTCGAATCTAGCAAGGGGCAGCTACTAAAGGGGGCCGGCAGAGGAGATCGAGAGGAAAAGGGACCGGCAAATAGGTGGCTCGATCCAGCAAGGGTGGACTGATATGTCTTGATACGTCTCCAACGTATCTACTTTTCCAAACACTTTTGCCCTTGTTTTGGACTCTAACTTGCATGATTTGAATGGAACTAACCCGGACTGACGCTGTTTTCAGCAGAACTGCCATGGTGTTATTTTTGTGCAGAAATTAAAGTTCTCGGAATGACCTAAAAATCAACGGATATTTATTTTTGAATATATAAAAAATATAAGCGGAAAGAACCAAACCAGGCAGCCCACACCCTGTCCACGAGGGTGGGGGCGCCCCCCTGGGCGCGCCCCCTGCCTCGTGGGCCCCCTAAGGCTCCACCGACATCACCCCGACTCCATATATTCACTTTCAGGGAGAAAAAATCAGAGGGAAGGAATTATCATGCTTTACGAAATGGATCCGCCGCCAAGCCCTAATCTCTTTCGGGGGGGCTGATCTGGAGTCCGTTCGGGGCTCCAGAGAGTGGAGATCATCGCCGTCGTCATCATCAACCTTCCTCCATCACCTATTCCATGATGCTCACCACCGTTCGTGAGTAATCATCGTAGGCTTGCGTATGGTGATGGGTTGGATCAGATTTACCATGTAATCGAGTTAGTTTTGTTAGGGTTTGAACCCTAGTTTCCACTATGTTCTAGGATTGATGTTGCTATGACTTTGCCATGCTTAATGCTTGTCACTAGGGCCCGCGTGCCATGATTTCAGATCTAAACCTAGTATGTTTTTATGAATATATGTGTGTTCTTGATCCTATCTTGCAAGTCAATAGTCACCTACTATGTGTTATGATCCGGCAACCCCGAAGTGACAATAATCGGGACCACTCCCTGTTATGATCGTAGTTTGAGGAGTTTATGTATTCACTATGTGTTAATTCTTTGGTCCGGTACTCTATTAAAAGGAGGCCATAATATCCCTTAGTTTCCAATAGGACCCCGCTGCCACGGGAGGGTAGGACAAAAGATGTCATGCAAGTTCTTTCCCATAAACACGTATGACTATATTCGGAATACATGCCTACATTACATTGATGAACTGGAGCTAGTTCTATGTCACCCTATGTTATAACTATTACATGAGGAATCGCATCCGACATAGTTATCCATCACTGATCCAATGCCTACGAGCTTTTCTCATATTGCTTGTTGCTTATTTACTTACCGTTGCTACTATTACAATCACTACAAAACTACTATCGCTACTTTTATCGCTGCTACCATTACTTCCATATTACTTTGCTACTAAATTACCTTGCAGCAGATACTAAGTCTTCCAGGTGTGGTTGAATTGACAACTCAACTGCTAATGCTTGAGAGTATTCTTTGGCTCCGCTTGTGTCAAATCAATAAATTTGGGTTGAATACTCTACCCTCAAAAACTGTTGCGACCCCCTACACTTGTGGGTTATCAAGACTATTTTCTGGCGCCGTTGCTGGGGAGCATAGTTATATTCTTTAAGCCACTTGGGATTTATATCTGTTGATCACTATGAAGAACTTGAAAGACTCAAAAACCAAGATCTATCCCTCAACTACGAGGGGAGGTAAGGAACTACCATCTAGCTCTGCACTTGATTCACCCTCTATTATGAGTAAACTTGCGACACCTACTCCTGCTATTAAATGTGATATGACACATGTTCTTGATGATGCTACTTCTGCTATGTATGATGAAACTACTTCTAAGCTTGATAATACTGTGCCACTAGGTGAATTTCTTAATGAAGAAATTGCTAAGGTTAGAGAGAATGGAATTATTGAAACTAATAATATTGATGAAAGTGATGATGAAGATTCTCCTCCTAGATATGAATTGCCGGTTGTTCCTGCTGGTTATGTTATGGATGCAGAAACTGCTAGAGACTTTCTTGCTTGCAATGATAGAAACGATCTTAAGAAATTATTATCTAAGCTGAAAGAAAAGTCTTTGAATGCTAGAATGAAATATGACCCTGCTTTTTCTACTTCACCTATCTGTGTTCCTGATAAGGATTATGATTTCTCTGTCGATCCTGAGTTAATTACTTTGGTTGATTCTGATCCTTTCCATGGCTATGAATCTAAAATTATTGTGGCACATCTTACTAAGTTGAATGATATAGCCACCCTATTCACCAACGAGGAAAAAATCGTTACTACTATATCCTTAAGTTATTTCCGTTCTTGTTGAAGGGTGATGCTAAGACATGGTTTAATTCTCTTTATCCTGGTTGTGTGTGTAGTCCCCGGGATATGATTTATTACTTATCTGCTAAATATTTTCCCGCTCATAAGAAACAAGCTGCCTTACGGGAAATTTATTATATTGTGCAAATTGAAGAAGAGAGTCTCCCACAAGCTTTGGGGAGGCTTCTCTTGTTACTTAATGCTTTGCCTGATCATCCTCTTAAGAAAAATGGAATACTTGATATCTTTTATAATGGACTAACCGATGCTTCCAGAGACCACTTGGATAGTTGTGCTGGTTGTGTTTTCAGGGAAAGAACTGTCGACCAAGCTGAATTGTTATTGAATAATATATTGACCAATGAAAACAATTGGACACTTCCTGAACCAGCCACTAAGCCAACTCCAAAAAAAGGGGTGTTCTGTTTCTCAGTCCTGAAGATTTGCAAGAGGCAAAGAAATCTATGAAAGAAAAAGGTATTAAAGATGAGGATGTTAAGAATTTACCACCTATTGAAGAAATACATGGTCTTGATAACCCGACACATGTAGTAAAGGTAAATTCTCTTTACAGATTTGATGAAGGTGATATTCCTCATTATAAGTCAGCTAGCCAATGTTTAGATGAGTTTGACAACTTCATTGTGAAACAAGAAAACTCCAATGCTTATGTTGGTAGACACTTGCAACGTAAAGCTTATATGATCGAACACTTGAGTAATTATATGTCAAGAGTAAAAGTTGAACTGAAACTCATTAGTAAACATGCTTCTATGGTTACCACTCAAGTAGAACAAGTACTTAAAGCGCAAAATGATTTTCTTAATGAATTAAATAGTATGAAAAATGATAATGCTATTAGAGTTGTGACTAGAGGTGGTAAAATGACTCAGGAACCTCTCTATTCTGAAGGCCACCCTAAGAGGATTGAGCAAGATTCTCAGAGAGCTAATGTAGATGCACCTAGTTACTCTAAGAAGAAAAAGAAAAATGATAGGATTTTGCATGCTTCTAGTGAACCTATAGCTGACACACCTGAGAATCCCAATGATATCTCTATCTCTGATGCTGAAACACAATCTATTAATGAACATGAACCTAGTGATAATGTTAATGATGATGCTCAACCTAGCAATGACAATGATGTAGAGACTGAACCTGCTGTTGATCTTGATAACCCACAATCAAAGAATCAACGTTATGATAAGAGAGACTTTGTTGCTAGGAAGCACGGTAAGGAAAGAGAACCATGGGTTCAGAAACCCTTGCCTTTTCCTCCTAAACCATCCAAGAAAAAGGATGATGAGGATTTTGAGCGCTTTTCTGAAATGATTAGACCTATCTTTTAGCGCATGCGTTTGACTGATATAAATAAAACAAATCCTTATGCTAAGTATATGAAAGATATTATCGCAAATAAAAGAAAAATACATGAAGTTGAAATTTCCACCATGCTTGCCAATTATACTTTTAAAGGTGGAATACCAAAGAAACTAGGAGATCCAGCAGTACCAACTATACCTTGCTCCATTAAAAGAAACTATGTTAAAACTGCTTTATGTGATCTTGGAGCCGGTGTTAGTGTTATGCCTCTCTCTTTATATCGTAGACTTGATTTGAATAAGTTGACACCTACTGAAATATCTTTGCAAATGGCCGATAAATCAACCGCTATACCTGTTGGTATTTGTGAGGATGTTCCTGGTGTGGTTGCAAATGTTACTATTTTAACCGACTTTGTTATCTTGGATATTCCCGAGGACGATAGTATGTCTATTATCCTTGGTAGACCCTTTTTGAATACTGCAGGGGCTGTTATTGATTGCAACAAAGGCAATGTCACTTTTCATGTCAATGGTAATGAGCATACAGTACACTTTCCGAGGAAACAACCTTAGGTCCACAGTATCAATTCTATTGGAAAAATTTCAACGATTACTATTGGAGGTTTTGAATTTCCTCTTCCTACTGTCGAGAAGAAATATGATATTCTTATTGTTGGGGACATGCATATCCCCATTGAGGTAACCTAGTGTTATTCGAAATTCTCCGGTTTCATGTTATTCGGAAAGAGTTTGTTAACAAGACTTGATCAACCTTGTTAATGGATTCCTTTTGATGAGCATGGGATGGATGAATTTAGAAAGAACAACTCTCTGTATCATCCTTTTATTTTCTGTTAATTAGATTAAATAAATCAAAATAGTATTTTCTGTCTATCTTCGGAGTTATCCGTGTAATAAAAAAATACCCCGAAAATATAAGTTCTCCAAATGCCCCGAAAATGAAATGTGATTTTTTCCGGAATATTTAAGAATATTTGGCACTGAGAACACAACAGGGGAGCCAGCACATGGCCACGAGGGTGCAGGGCACGCCCACCCCCTGGGCACCCCCTGCCTTGTGTGCCCCATGTGGCCCCCCTCCACTTACTCCAGCACCCACACACTCCTTCTTCCTCCCCAAAAAAATCACCAACCAACTCAAGCACGAGTTCTAGCTCATCTTGCTGCCATTTCCGATCTCCTTGCTGAAAGCTCCATTCACAAAACTGTTTGGGGAGATTGTTCTTCGGTATGTGACTCCTCCAATGGTCCAATTAGTTTTTGTTCTAGTGCTTTATTTATTGCAAATTTTTGCTGCTTAGGTGACCCTGTCCTTGAGCTTGCATGTCAAATTTATGTGGTTCCAAGTAGTAATAATGCATAATATGGACTCTAGGCACTTGTGGGAGTAGTTGCTATCAATCTTGTTGAGTTTGGTTCAATTTTATTTTGAGTCACTAAAAATTTCTGAAACATTCCAGAAAAAATGCATAGGAAAATCTACCAAGGTTGTTCTTCAAGGAAGCAAGGACCAAGGCTCGCGATACGTGAGCCGGATAATGAACTACCAAGGGAAGCTCAAGTGTGGCCCTGTGAATGGCCGTTAGAGGAAATTATGATCCGAGCAGGTATTTAGGAAGTGTTTTACACATATGTGCGTAATGCGGATATTTAGGACTTCGAGTCAGATAAGTGCCCCCAATACCAGTACCTAATTGATACCTTTGTGAGAAGGTTTAAATTTACATCTTCACGTAATTCTCCCACTGTCTTGTTTGATCTCTATGATAAACCTTATACTATGGACTTAGAAGATTTTAATGATGCTTGTGAACTCCCACAGTGGGGTAATGTTGGTGAACCTCGCAAATCTGAGTATAAGTACTTTCTAGCTAGTATCACTGTGGGGGAATCTAGAGAAGTCACCCAAGCTACCATAGGGAGCATTCATTTCCCTGCTATACATTATTTCACTCTCTTCATTGGTAGATGCATTAACGGTAAGGATGAGGCTTGCCACATGTGCGTACCAGATCTCAGTGTCCTCAAAAGTGCGGTATTAGGTGATAGACAATATAATTTGGGGGCCATTGTTGCACGTATGTTACATCTTAACGGTTTAAATGGCGATTTGTTTGGTGGAATTTATGCAACTCGCTTGGCCAATTATCATCATGTGCCCATACATGAGAATGATGCGAAGTTGCCTCCTACTTTTCTAGGCTATAATGCCATGATTCGTCATCAGTTTGTTGAGAGGGATGAACACTCCCTCCAGTATCGACTAATCTTTGACAGGCGTCGCACTCTCCATATTGCTCTCCCTGCTCCTGCTCTCTTTGGCTTTCAGTCAAAAGGGAGATATACTATAACCAGGGAGGAGGCGAATGAGTATGAGGAGACAACGAGGGCCACTCGTCTTCAGGATGCAGCTCGTCAGGCAGCAGCCGCTACATCTCAGTACAACCCCAACTACGACCTCGGATATCCGCCAGGCCAATACTGGCCATAGACCAACTTAAGCCAAAAGCCTAAGCTTGGGTGAGTACGTATTTCTCACCGACATTACATTCATGTTCGCACACTTATTCCAGTAGTCGGTGCTCATACTTTTTCGTTGTACTATCCATGCTAGTTTCATTTATTTTTTTAGTCTTTTTATTGTGTGTTAGAAAAACCTTAAGAAAAACAAAAAAAATTACTTGTAGCTTTTTAGCCAGTTTACTTTCCATGCATGTAGTTGTAATTAAAAGAAAACCCAAAAAGATTTCTCGTTCTTCTTTTGCTTGTTGGGAGCTTTCCCATGTAAATAGTTTCTTTTCTTTTCTTTGGGGGTCAAGAGGAGAAGACCTTGATGAAAATGTTTAGTGGCTCTTATATGAATTACCATTGATTTAATCCTGAGCCATATTACCTTGTCTTCTCCCTTGCATTAAATGCTTGAAGATTCCAGCTTAGTCAAACGCACATGCACTATTATTATTTTCCACACCGTTCGGTCGTGCGAGTGAAAGGCAATAATGACGATATACGATGAATTTATTGAGATGAGAAAAGCTGGTATGAACTCGACCTCTCTTGTTTTTGTAAATATGATAGTTCATCGTTCATGATTCAACCTATTATGAATGAAACATGCTTGCAATGACAATTAGAGATCATAGCTGCTCATGCCATGCTTAGTTAGCTGGGAGTTTATAATGGTTTACCTTGCGTGCCAACATGATATTAAAATAGTTGTGATGTTGTATGATAGGGCAGTATCCTCCTTTGAATGATTCAAGTGGTTTGACTTGGCACATGTTCACACATGTAGTTGAAACAAAATCAACATAGCCTCCATGATATTTATGTTCATGGTGATTTATATCCTACTCATGCTTGCACTTATTGTTGATTAATTTTAATGCATGTTCATGACTGTTGTCGCTCTCTGGCTGGTCGCTTCCTAGTCTCTTTCTAGCCTTCACTTGTACTAAGCGGGAATACTGCTTGTGCATCCACTTCCATAAACCCCAAAGTTATTCCATATGAGTCCACCATACCTTCCTATATGTGGTATCTACCTGCCGTTCCAAGTAAATCTGTATGTGCCAAACTCAAAACCATCAAATGAAATTATGTTTTGTATGCTCGAACAGCTCATGTATCAACTAGGGCTGTCTATATCCTCCATGCTAGGTGGGTTATTCTCATGATGAGTGGACTCCGCTCATCATTCATGAGAAAATGGCTGGTAACCGGGATGCCCAGTCCCATGCTCAAATCATAATAAGTAAACAAAAATCCCATAGGGCTATTGCTTGTTTGGACGGTACCCGTTGTTTCGGGTCAGCCGTGGAGTGTGCTTGTTGGTGGTTGGGTGAGTATAAACTTTACCATTCTGTTTTGGGAACCGCCTATAATGTGTGTAACATGGAAGATATCAAGATCTCTTGGTTGTTATGTTGACAATGAAAGTATACCGCTCAAAATATTATTCATCTTTATTTCAAAATCGAGCTCTGGCACCTCTTCAAATCCCTGCTTCCCTCTACGAAGGGCCTATCTATTTACTTTTATGTTGACTCATCATCCTCTTATTAAAGAGCACCAGTTGGAGAGCACCGCTGTCATTTGCATGTATTACGAATAATTTGCATTGAGTATGATTGTGACTGGATCTCTTTTACCATGAATTACAATGTCTTGTTAGTCCTTGATCTTCAGAGGTGCTCTGCATTTATGTTTTGCGGTCTCAAAATGGGATAGCAAGATACCATCTTGTTATATCATATTATGATTGTTTTGAGAAAGTCTTGTCATTCGAGGTTTATTATTATTTCTCGTTAGTTGATTATGCCATTGATATGAGTAGACATGAGACCTGAAAGTTATTGCGAATGTGGTCAGTTCATAATCTTTGCTGAAAACTTGAATATTGGCTTTACATATTTGCAACAACAAGAGCAAACAGAGTTTGTCAAAGTTTTTCTATATCACTTTCAGTTTATCAACTGAATTGCTTGAGGACAAGCAAAGGTTTAAGCTTGGGGGAGTTGATACGTCTCCAACGTGTCTACTTTTCCAAACACTTTTTCCCTTGTTTTGGACTCTAACTTGCATGATTTGAATGGAACTAACATGGACTGACGCTGTTTTCAGCAGAACTACCATGGTGTTATTTTTGTGCAGAAACAAAAGTTCTCGGAATGACCTAAAAATCAACGGAGATTTATTTTGGAATATATAAAAAATATGTGCATAAAGAACCAGAATAGGGGGCCCACACCCTGTCCATGAGGGTGGGGGCGCGCCCCTTGCCTCGTGGGCCCCCTGAGGCTCCACCGACATCACCCCCAACTCCATATATTCACTTTCGGGGGAAAAATCGGAGAGAAGGAATTATCGCGTTTTATGATACGGTGCCGCCGCCAAGCCCTAATCTCTTTCGGGAGGGCTGATCTGGAGTCCGTTCGGGGCTCCGGAGACTGGAGATCATCGCCGTCGTCATCATCAACCTTCCTCCATCACCAATTCCATGATGCTCACCGCCGTGCGTGAGTAATCCCATCGTAGGTTTGCTGGACGGTCATGGGTTGGATGAGATTTACCATGTAATCTAGTTAGTTTTGTTAGGGTTTGATCCCTAGTATCCACTATGTTCTAAGATTGATATTGCTATGACTTTGCCTTGCTTAATGCTTGTCACTAGGGCATGAGTGCCTTGATTTCAGATCTGAACCTATTATGTTTTCATGAATATATGTGTGTTCTTGATCCTATCTTGCAAGTGAATAGTCACCTACTATTTGTTATGATCCGGCAACCCCGAAGTGACAATAATCGGGACCACAACCAGTGATGACCGTAATTTGAGGAGTTCATGTATTCACTATGTGTTAATGCTTTGGTTCGGTACTCTATTAAAAGGAGGCCTTAATATCCCTTAGTTTCCAATAGGACCCCGCTGCCACGGGAGGGTAGGACAAAAGATGTCATGCAAGTTCTTTCCTATAAGCATGTATTATTATATTCGGAATACATGCCTACATTACATTGATGAACTAGAGCTAGTTCTGTGTCACCCTATGTTATAACTATTACATGAGGAATCACATCCGACATATTTATCTATCACTGATCCAATGCCTATGAGCTTTTCACATATTGCTTGTTTCTTATTTAATTTACCGTTGTTACTTTTACAACCTCTACAAAACTACTATCGCTACTTTTACCGCTACTACCGTTACTTCCATATTACCTTACTGCTAAATTACCTTGCTGCAGATACTAAGTCTTCCAGGTGTGGTTGAATTGACAACTCAACTGCTAATACTTGAGAGTACTCTTTGGCTCCCCTTGTGTCGAATCAATAAATTTGGGTTGAATACTCTACCCTCGAAAACTATTGCGATCCCCTACACTTATTGGTTATCACGTCTCCAACGTATCTATAATTCCATGCTATTATATATCCATCTTGGATGTTTTATATGCATTATTATGCTATTTTATATCATTTTTGGGCTAACCTATTATTCCAATGCCCAGTGCCAATTGCTGTTTTTTCTTTGTTTTTGTCTTTTATAGAAAATCAATATCAAAAAGAAAAATTGACAATTTTCTTGGACAAGAAGACACCCATGAAGCTTCAGGGGAAGGTCACGAGACCTACGAGCTGATGGCAAGAAGACACCCAGTAGGTAGCCCCCGAGCCCAAGGCTGGTTTCAAGAAACGATGTTGGGGTCGTAGAAAAGTAGTAGCATAATATGCAGCCCCCAAGACACTTCTGATTGTCATGGGGCGATTGTGTTGAGGTTTCTATAAATTGACCATGGGGCTTATATGGTAGATATATGTTTGTTGGTTTCTACCTTGGCTTCGAACTCTGTCTCCGAGGAGATTGCAGAGGTGAATCCGAAGCTCATGAGATCCGAGGATGACCTCAATCCGATGAACCAAAGGTTAGAGTAGTCTCAAAGTAAGCGGCCCAAATTTGCATTCCGTTTAAAATGAACCCCAAATTTGTCTTTTTGGCTTTAATGGGTAATTGATGCCGAACTGTCTGACTAACGACGGCATTAACCGAGCTTGAGGCGCTCAAGACCGAGATCAAAAAGTCACGGCAGGAAGCAGAGCAGGAGAAGGTTGCAGCCACGGAAGCGGAGAAGGCCCAAGCCGTCGAGAAGGAAGCCGGGGAGAAGGATCGGGTGTTGGGGATATAACCCTGCGATATAACCCGCCCTAATAGGGTTGGGTTAGGCTTTTGGTGACTTAAACAATGCCGCCTCAGATAGGCTCAAGAGACCAAGACATGAAGCAAGGAAGGCGACATACCAGGTGGGCCGGATGGAGGCCCAAAGCCAGAAGACAGTGCCTGACCCGGAAGTGTAAGCCGCCCAGTGGCGACTTGCCAAAGAAGGCGAGGCGACTTATAGCCAGGATTGGTTACAAAGGACAACCCGACCCGGACACTTGTAAAGCCCAGGACCTCGACCTGTGTATATAAAGGCGAGTCCCTATGGCGGGTAAAACTTAGGTTACAATCAATCGATAGTTAGGTCAAGAGAATCCACTCTTTTGTAATCGATACTCAAGCACTACATCACAAAGCAGGACGTAGGCTTTTACCTCGATATTGAGGGGCTGAACCTGGGGTAAACTCATGTCTCTCGTCCCGCTCAACCCCTTCAAGCTAGTCACTATAGAAATGGCCTCACACCTAAGTCCGTTCGCTAGGGCATCTGCCGTGTTAACCCCACGACAGTTGGCGCCCACCGTGGGGCAAGCACACGGTGTTTCCGATTTCTTGAAGGGCTCTTTTCCATGGATCGAGGGATACGCCGTTGGCAGGATGACCAAGAGTCGTCGTGGCAAGCTCTACATCGACGACGCCGGCTGGGGCTTCGAGGCCGACTCAATCAAGTATGGTTACTGAGTCCCCTTTGGCGGAATTCACGTCTTCATCGGAAAGATCAGCTGATATGAGCCCGAGCCGGACACCTGCACATACCTCATCGAGTCGGCTCAGTGCACGCAACCCTCGAGGATTCAACCGGGCTGGAAGTGTGTTTTCTTTGGTTTCACGCAAGGCATGGAGCTGGCGTGAGATTATGCATCTGAAGGAGAGACTCTCATCTACTCAGGTGATGAGTCCTCGACCGGAGAGATACAGTCAATTTACCAGCTTCAAGACGGTACGCTTGGGGGCTATTTTGAGGGCAATAGTATTCCGGACCACTATGAGCCACCGAGCCGAGCCGAGCCGCCGTATTCATGGAGGGCATGGCGCCAGCTCTCAACAACACGCTGGCTGGAGGAACAACAGCTACTGGCCCTTCGGGTTCCGGCTTAGCAAGGCCACCGGCTAAGGTACTGTTGGCATTGATGAATGAGTTAACAACTTTTATGGGGACCAAGGTGACGGCTGAAAACCAAGCAGAGCGCAACGCGGAGATCACTAGGCTTAAAGAAGAGATGACCAAGGCACAGGAGGATATCAACGCAGAGAATCCCAGGATGGCAGCGGTGCGGGCTCAGATTGAGGCCGAGTCGTAGACCGTGACGGCAGAAGCTTGGCATTTAAGTCGAGATCAGAACGCTTCCAACGGAGTTCTTCGTAGGAGGCACCAGACCCGCTTTCCTTTGCATTATGAGCCCATGAATCTATTCAATACGCTAGGGGCAGGTTCAAGTACTCCACTGGTTATACCTCAGGTTACAGAGGCACCTGGGAGCGGGGCGGCGGCTCAGCCTCAACTGCCAAACCCGCCCCGTAGGGCCAGACCCCGCCTTAGCGTTTTCCAACACCACCGGGACATTTTTCTAACCCGGTCGATAATATGATAGCAGCGGTTACCCGGCTTAACACGCTCCCTATCACGGGTGAGTTTCCTATTCCTGTGGAATCACAGAACATGATCAAACTTCTTTAAACAGCGGTGGCGCAGGAGGAAATATATTCATACAATCGTAATCGGGTGCATTCAACTCCCCTCCCAAGCCATAATTACAACCGACGTATTGAGTCGCTTGCAGTCTCCAGAGTTGCACAACGATGTAACCCACCATGTGATGATAAACAACCCCTTAACCCCAGGACCGAGGCTCAGTTGATTGTGGATGAGGCCAGAGCCCACCAGGAGGCGGCAGCGGCTCACCAGTGTGGTTATCAACAGCATCCGGTGACCCCTTCAACCTCGGTGGGAGCCGGAACAATGTCTAGGGCTGTTGGAGTGCCATGTTTGGTGTCTTGAGTAACGAGCGTCTTCCCAAAGATTTTAAGGGTCCTCGCTAGGTGCCCAATTACACAGCCGATCTCCCTCCTGAGGTGTGGATTGAAAGTTATGAGTTAGCCATGGAGATGCTGGCTGTAAATGATGTTGTCTGTGCCAAGTACTTCACTATGTTGTTGGAGGGGCCGGCTTGTACATGGTTAATAGGCCTGCCTCCTAGTTCTATTAGTTCGTGGGCGGAGTTGAAGGCGCATTTCATCCAAAAAATCAAGGGACATGCAAGCAGTCTCTGACGATTGTTGATCTGAATCACTACATGCATTGGGAGGATGAGTCGTCCCACCATTGGGTCCGGCGGGTCTCCACTATTATTAAATCATTTAATAGTATTGTTGTGGGTCAGGCGGTTCTGATTTTAGAGAAGAACTATCACTTCGTGCCCCTTAAGAACAAGCTTGGATGGCTTAAGCGCACTTGCCAGGACATGGGCAAACTCATGGCGGATCTTATTAAATATGCAGACTCTAATGGTACAAAGGACCCTGGTTCTAATGATGATAAATCCAACAAGAGCAAGAAAAATCACAATGGTAAGGGTCAGCAGCAGAATATAGATGGGAATAATGGGAACAACTAGGGTAACGGTGGTAATGAGAGACACCCCAATGGCGGGTCAGATCTAGTAGCTAACACAAACACTGGGTATAAAACTAGCACCGTAATGGTAATGGCAATCCGGCTTTTGGCGGAGGAAAGCCATACACCTTGAGGCGATGCTCAATGAACCTTGACCAAAACATAGATTTCTTAACAAGTCGTCCACTCATGCCTGGAAGGATTGTTATGTTATGCGGGACTACAAAAATTATAGCCTTAACCAGCATCATGGTCCTAACAATGGGCTGCATGGCGGGTCAGGATCTAGCTCTCATGGGTCCGGGTTTGGCGGCGGCTCAACTTCCGGTTATCAGGGTCAAGGGAACCATGGTGGTCATAATCAACAGTCCAATCATGGTAACCAACATAAAAGTAATCAGACAAGATATCGGAGTAATTCAAAACAACTTAATGGGGGTCAATATCATGTCTTTACTACGAACAGATGTAAACGTGACCAGAAGGTTCATAAGGGCGCTATCAACATTATTGGGCCAGTAGTACCCCGATACTTACGATGGTCAGAGCACATTATCACATGGAGTTGGGAGGATCACCCGGCCCGGGTTGATGATCCGGGTCATCTGGCTTTGGTGGTAGCCCCTCAGGTAGGCGGTTGTAAATTCACCAAGGTACTTTTGGATGGTTGTAGAAACATCGACATCCTGTATTATGATACTTTTCATCGGATGAATCTGACTGACAAGGATCTTAAGCCGTCACCCACAGTATTTCATGGCGTGGTGCCTGGCAAGTCGGCTTACCCTATTGGAAAAATATCACTAGACGTGGCTTTTGGTGATGAGTGCAATCATAGAGCAGAGACGTTGTGCTTTGAGGTGGTCAAAATAACGACTCCATATCATGCTTTATTTGGACGGCTTGCTTATGCTCGGTTTATGGCTCGCCCTTGTTATATTTATTTGTCGCTCTTATTGCCTCCATATCACAAGATCGTATAAAGTTTATTTTCTCCACACTAATAGATCATACATATTTTAGAGAGTTGCAACAATGAGAACTTACTTGAGGATCTTTCTCAATCCATAGGTAGGTATGGTTGACTCTCAATGCAAGACTGGGTTTAAGGATGTATGGAAGCACAAGTAGCATCTCTACATGGTGCAAGAAGCTTTGGCTAGCATGAGGGGGAAAGGCATGCTCAACATGTTGGATGATCCATGACAATATCTTTATTTCGGATATAAGAAGACATAACCCATTATGTTGTCTTCCTTGTCCAACATCAAGTCTTTTAGCATGTCATATTTAATGAGTGCTCACAATCATAAAAGATGTCCAAGATAGTATATTTGTATGTGAAAACCTCTCTTTCTTTATTACTTCCTATTAATTGCAACGATGACCAAAACTTTGTTTGTCAACTCTCAACAACTTTTATTCATCATACTCTTTATATGTGAAATCATTACTTTCCATAAGATCAATATGATCTATTGGTACTTTTTATATTTTCTTTTATGATCATGGTGAGATAATCAAGCTCTTACTCAAAAATAATCTTTATTATATATATAGCTCACGGACTCGATTACATGGATAAGATCATAAAGCAAGGTTCACGACTAAATCATACTAAACTTTATTCGTACTAGATCAAGATATTACCAAAAGGATCGAACTAAGAAAAATGGTAAAGATAGGAGTGTGATGGTGATACGATACCGGGGCACCTCCCCCAAGCTTGGCAGTTGCCATGGGGAGTGCCCATACCCAGGTGATTATGTCTCCTTCTTCGAAGGTGGTGATGATGGGGCTGGAATAAGTGATGACGGATTATCATACATCGAGCGTAGGAGATCCTCCAACTTGCGGATAATACCCTTGAGTGCGGCGATATGCTCCTTCAGCAAAATATTTTCACTTCTGAGATACTTGTTTTGTAAAAAGGTTTGGAAGGGGTTGAAGGATGTCTTCTTCTTCTACTGCCGGAGCCTGATCTTCCATAGCCTTCTTGATCCTATTCTCCTTGTTGATCTCCCCGGATTCTTCTCTCTTCAGCTCTATCTTCATTAGCCAAGCATCGTTGCCCTCATTGTTGGAGGAGGAGGACGACATCATGCCTGGCCTTGTCAACTCTGGCAGAAAATAGCTCGAAACAAAAGTAGAGGATTTTTGTGTGGTGTGGTAGTCAAAACCTTCGGGAGATTATATAGTGATTTTTTACAGACCGAAAGAAGTAACGTGCAAGAAAACGGAGTCCAGGAGGCACACGAGGTGCCCCATGAGGTAGGGGGCGCGCCCAAGGGGTAGGGCGAGCCCTCCACCCTCTTGGACTCCTCGTGTCCTTTCCGGACTACCTATTATTTTTCTATTTTTCTAAATATTCCAAAATGGATAAAAATTTCCATTAGAACTGTTTTGGAGTCGGTTTACTTACCGTAACACATACCTCTTCCTTTTTGGAGTCTGAATCGTTCTGGAAAGTGTCACTTATGTATTCCTCCGGGGTTACGGTTTCAATAACATTGGTTTCAACATTTATAGGATTACCTGAGATATAATGTTTGATTCTTTGACCGTTCACCACCTTTGGATTTGTGCCTTCGAAGTTGCTGATTTTAATGCCACCGAAACGATAGACCTCCTCGATAACGTAAGGACCTTCCCATTTAGAAAGAAGTTGTCCTGCAAAAAATCTTAAACGAGAGTTGTATAGCAAGACATAATCACCTACGTTAAACTCGCGCTTTTGTATCCTTTTGTCATGCCATCTTTTAACCTTTTCTTTAAACTATTTGGCATTCTCGTAAGCCTGGGTTCTCCATTCGTCATGTGAGCTGATGTCAAATAACCTCTTCTCATCGGCAAGTTTGAAATCATAACTGAGCTCTTTAATAGCCCAATATGCCTTATGGTCTAGTTCAAGAGGTAAGTGGCATGCTTTTACATAGACCATTTTATACGGATACATACCCATGTGATTTTTGTATGCAGTTCTATAGGCCCATAATGCATCATCAACTTACATAGACCTATTAACAGTCTTTTGCAAAATTGATTTCAGCTCTCTGTTACTTAGTTCTACTTGACCCCTAGACTGTGGGTGGTATGGGGATACAATTCTATGATTCACATCATACTTTGCAAGCATCTTACGGAAAGCACCATGAATAAAATGCGAACCACCATCAGTCATTAGGTATCTAGGGACTCCAAACCTCGGAAAAATAACTTCTTTAAGCATCTTAATAGAGGTGTTATGATCAACACTACTAGTTGGAATAGCTTTTACCCACTTAGTAACGTAATCAACATCAACTAAAATATGGGTATACCCATTAGAGGAAGGAAACGATCCCATATTATCAAAGCCCCATTCATCAAATGGTTCAATAACAAGTGAATAATCCATAGGCATTTCTTGACGTCTACTAATATTACCAATTCTTTGGCATTCATCACAAGATAATACAATCTTACGGGCATCCTTGAAGAGAGTGGGCCAATAAAAACCAGATTGCAGTACCTTATGTGCAGTTCTATCTCCAGCATGGTGTCCTCCATAAGGTTCGGACTGACACTTGCATAGGATCTATCCCTGTTCATGCTGAGGTACACACCGTCTAATAATACCATCTACTCCTTCTTTATAAAGGTGTGGGTCATCCCAGAAATAATGTCTTAAATCATAAAATAACTTTTTCTTTTGCTGGTATGTGAAACTAGGTGGTATAAACTTAGCAACAATGTAATTAGCATAATTAGCATACCATGGAGCAGTACGAGAAGCATTTATGACAGCTAATTGTTCATCGGGAAAGCTATCATCAATAGGTAGTGGGTCATCAAGAGTATTCCCTGACCTAGACTAGTTGTCTGGAACGGGGTTCTCTGCTCCCTTTCTATCAGTAATATGCAAATCAAATTCTTGAAGCAGGAGAACCCTTCTAATAAGTCTAGGTTTAGCATCTTTCTTTTCCATAAGGTATTTGATAGAAGCTCCCTTTCTATCAGTAATATGCAAATCAAATTCTTGTAGCAGGAGAACCCATCTAATAAGTCTAAACATATCACAAGCAAATACGACTGCTAAAAATTCTTTCTCAGTAGTAGCATAATTTCTCTGGGCACTGTCTAGAGTTTTACTTGCATATTGGATAACATTAAATTTCTTATCAACTCTTTGTCCTACAACAGCACCTACAGCATAATCACTAGCATCGCACATAATTTCGAAGGGTAAGTTCCAGTCAGGAGGCTGGACAATAGGTGCAGAGATCAATGCTTTCTTAAGTATTTCAAATGCTTCTACACAATCATCATCAAAGACAAAAATACCATCTTTTTGTAAGAGATTAGTCAGAGGCCTACAGATTTTGGAGAAGTCCTTAATGAACCACCTATAAAACCCGGCATGACCATGGAAGCTTCTTAAACCTTTGATGTCCTTGGGACACGACATCTTTTCAATAGCATCAACTTTGCTTTATGAACTTCAATACTTCTTTCGGAAATTTTATGCCCCAAGACAATACCTTCATTAACCCTAAAGTGGCACTTTTCCCAATTCAAGAAAAGATTAGTTTATTCACATCTCTGCAAAACTCCATCAAGGTTGCTCAAGCAATCATCAAAAGAAGTTCCATAAACGGAAAAATCATCCACGAAAACCTCAAAAATCTTTTCACAAAATTCAGAGAATATAGCCATCATGCATCTTTGAAAGGTAGCAGGTGCATTACATAAACCAAAAGGAATACGTCTATAAGCAAAGGTACCAAAGGGACAAGTAAAAGTGGTCTTTTCTTGGTCCTCTTTTGACACAGGTATTTGAGAGAAACCAGAATATCCATCTAGATAGCAAAAGTGAGTATGTTTGGATAACCTTTGTAGCATTTGATCAACAAAAGGTAAAGGGTAATGATCTTTCTTAGTAGCTTTATTTAATTTGCGGAAATCAATTACCATCCTATAACCTGTAACAATTCTTTGCGGGATCAATTCATCTTTATCATTAGGAACAACAATGATACCTCCCTTCTTAGGGACACAATGGACATGACTTATCCACTGACTGTCAGCAACTGGATAAATTATACCTGCCTCTAGAAGCTTCAATATTTATTTTCTTACCACTTCTTTCATCCTAGGATTTAACCGTCGTTGATGATCAATAACCGGTTTGGCATCCTTTTCCAATTTTATCTTGTTTTGGCATAGAGTGGGACTGATGCCTTTAAGATCATCAAGAGTATATCCAATAGCAGCACGATGCTTCTTCAGAGTTTACAATAATTTCTCTTCTTCCTGCTCTGAAAGGTTAGCACTAATTATAATAGGATATATCTTCTTTTCATCAAGATAAACATACTTAAGAGTATTAGGTAATGGTTTAAGTTCAAACATGGGATCACCCTTGGGTGAAGGAGGATCCGCTAGAATTTCAACAGGCAAGTAGTGTTTCAATAAGTGTCCCTATTTAAAGAATATTTCATCTACTTCCCTTCTCTCATTCATATACATATCATTTTCATGGTCTAGCATATATTGTTCTAAGGGATGGTTAGGAGGCAGGCTTGGCCTTGGATTCTCCGCCCCTTCGGAGCAACCTAGCCGAGGCCACTCCTGAGGGTGTCTTGACGTCGTTCTCCTCGCGAGGTCTAGCCCCCTCGCGAGGGTCTTGGGCAGCAGTTCGATCAGCTGGGCCATACCAGGCCGTGATAGGAGCGCGTCGCAGCCCGCAGACAGGCAATTCTAGGTACCCTGGTTCCCAGGATACCGACAGTAGCCCCCGGGCCCAAGGCGCGCGCGGAGTTGGCTTCTGGGCGAAGCCTCAGCGGAGGATGGAGCGTCATGGCCCCCAAAAAGGCAGCGGGCCGGGCTGGCGCGTGACGGTTGGATGGGACGTGGGCGACTCCGCTTCCCACGCAGTCTCGGCAACCGTGTGACTTGAAAACTCCTAGATGCGGGCGGCAGGGCCATTATGGCCGCGCGTGATTGGCTGGCGATTGATCTTTTCGACCTATAAATAGGGGGTGAGGCGCCACATCCTTCACTTGACTATTGCAGATCAATCCCTGCTCTTCCCACTTCTCTGAGGGCTTTTCATGGTGCCGATATGTAGGTTCTCGACCGCGGAGAAGGGGAAGAGCCCGATGGTGGAGCCCGAGCGACTCCCCCCAAAGAAGAGGTGCCGTGATTCTCCAAGAACGCCCCTGAGACTGGCGGACGCCCGTACATGGTGCACGCGTGCGCCACCAGGATTCACACTTCCGTTAGGTGCTTTTGCAATAGGCGGACGAAGCGGGGACATCGATGGGGGCGATGCAGTCAGGCGCCCAGAAAGACTGGCGATTTCATGCGCCCTGCCGCCATCACATACTGAAGACGATGCCCGCGAGTTTATCGTATGGGCAGGAGCCCCTCCGCATTCTTGGATCCTCCTTCCTCCATTCCAGAAGGAGGTGCTCCCGCCTCGCAGCCAGGTGACGATGCAGCTGCAGCATGAAGGGTGCCACCTCCCCCTTCATATGCCGACGTGGAGGTGGTCTCCTCCGGCCAGTTCTTCATGACCTGGGGTTGGGGCATGGTGCGCCGCGCCTGCGCCCCCGCCGGGAGACACATTCTTCATTTCGCGTTGGACGGGACGGGCACGCTGACCTTCAAAGTCTTCGGGGTGGACGACTGTCGGCTGGCGTGCGGCGCGGGGGATGTGCTCGCCGACGACCATCCCTCATGCTGCCAGGGCAGCAAGGCCGAGGACTTGTCGTGTGTTGTTGTTTTGGTGTGTGTAACCCGCCTGTAAAATCTCGTCGCGTTTGGAGTTCGTTTGGTGCCCCAACAGTTATTCTCGTGGGCTCAAAGTGCCTCCACTTTGAGGCCCAAGACACCCCTCCAACAGCCCACCAAACCAGCCCAAACCCATCCCTTCATCTAGGCCATCCAATTATAATATAGTGGCCGAAAACCACACCTCATTTGGACAACCCTAGCTCCTTGTGCATATATATTTGTCCACCTTCCTCAAATTTTGCCCCAAATCAAGGAAAACCTAGCCCCATCCCCTTCCTCTCCTTCTTCTACCTCTAGCCACCGCCGCCTCGCCGGACTCCTCGCCGGAGTTCTGCACCACCACCGCGCCACCTCGCCGGAATTCCGCCACCTCACCGCCGGCGCTTCCCCTCGTCGCCCTCCGCCGCCGGCCGGCGCCGCCACCTCGCCGGCCGGGCCAACAGTCGCCGGCCCCGCCTCGAGTCTTCTCCCTCCGAGCCCCGTCGCCAGGCTCGTAGCCAGCATCAACGCCGCCGCTGGGATCGAGGGGAGAGGAGCTCCCCGATCCAGATCCATTCGATCGCCAGGCCGCAGGCCCATAGTGCTTCGGCCCGCAGCTCCCCGATCCGCCGCGCGCCTACGAGCGGAGCCGCCGCCAGCGCCCCGTCGGGATCCCCTCGCCCCGATCGGGTCGGCTGGACGTTGACCCCGCACGGCCCGTCTCCCCTCCAGGCCAGGTGGGCCGCTCCTCTACCGCCAGGCCGCGAGGCCCAGCTCCTCCAGGCCAGGCCGGGCCGGTTCCCGCGGTCGCCGCCAGCTTCGAGGGCGGAAGCTCCCGATCCGGTGGCTTAACGGGCCGGGCGCCGCCCGTTGACCCGTTAGCTGGTGGATCCAGTCCGATCCGCCGGCCGCGCCGCCCGTTTGACTTCTCCAGTCCGCGTTTGACCAGATCTGGGAGGTGGTTTTTCTTCTAAGACCCTGTGATATTTTGTTGTCTGATGCTATATTCAAATGGTGATAACTTTGTGTGTGATGCTCCGATTTGAGTGAATGAGATGTCCAGACGTTCGTGGAGACTTGTACTACATTTCATCCCATTGTGCCATGCATATTTGAGATCATCTAGATGCTTAAAAATATGTTGCAAGAGTGCATCTCGTTATAAACTGCTGTTTGTAGTTATTTTCATGCCACCTTTGCATAGTGATAACTTGGTGCTCGTTTATCCGAATGATGCAAATGACATGTCCACGTATTCGTCTTGTCATGCTCTACATGATGAATGCTTAGACTTGCATGATAGATTTAATCTTGCCATGTTTATCTCCGTTGCAAAGTGCTATGTGGCTGTTATGTGTTTAGCTTGTTATGAAATGCCAACTTGAGGAGCTCATTGCTATCGTTGTGTTTATCTCCATGATGCATGCTTAGGTGTTTTGGAATCACCATCATATGTACTTTGATGTGGTGCTTACCACTTGCCATGTTTAGTTTTTAGGTGACTTAAACTTGCTCTTAAAGATGCCAGGATGAAACTGCTGTTTCAACACTTAGTGAAATTTCACTAAGTCTGGAATCTGTAATTTCCAGATGCCATGTTTGCTTGTTCTAGGCCAATCCATGATAGTTTCGGGGTGACTCTTGATGATTCCTTGTAGTATATATTGTTGGCTATCCATTCATGCTCTCACATGCTTATTTGAGTGGCTGTAGCATATTTAACTTTTGCTCCCAAGTTGCAATAAAATACTGCTGTCAGGATTTTGTTATCAAGTTCAATATGTCCAAGCTTGTTGCTATTGATCCGTGGCTCCTTTGGGGGTGCTCAAATGGACTTATTTGCTGTAGGATATGTCTAGTTTATGTTCATACTCTTTGCCATGATTTTTGAGTGCTGTAGCTTATTTATCTAGTGCTCCCAAGTTGCTATGTGGCTGTAATTTTCAGCTTGTGCATGTTTATTGTTTCGGGCATAACTTTTAGCCCGTAGCTCCGTTTTGAGAAAGTCTTATATGAAACTTGATTGATTTTTCGTGTAGATTCATAATATCCTATTGTTATCATGTTTTGAAGCTTTTTTCTTGAGTGCAATTTTCCATGCTCCTTGTGCTCCCATAGTGCATCAGTCATGCATCCTGCATATTTTCGTGTGCGCATTGCATCTTGTTGATTCGTGCCTTGTGTGGTTGTGTTGATTAGATCCGGAAGCTGAGACCGAGTACGAGTACGAGCACGAGGTTACTACCGAGGTTGAGCACGAGGACCCCTCTTACGATCCTATCGACAACTCTTCAGGCAAGATGACCGAACCCGGATACCATTACTATTTTTGCCTATTGCTAGATGTCTCGATCTATAGTTTTGCCTCGATGCCCATGTCTTTCATGTCAGCCTCCTACTTGTAACCATGATCATGTCTAACCACCCTACCTATGCAAACCGTTGAATGGCTAAGTACGCTTCGCTCCGCCCCTCTTATAGCATTGTGAGTTGCAGGTGAAGATTGAAGATGCTTGCTTCATGTTGAAGTTTTGTTGGGTTATATCACACTATATAAATGCTTAAATGAAATCATCTATATATTGGCAATGGGTGGAAGGCTAAGCCTTTTGCTTGGTGTTTTGTTCCACTCATGCCGCTAGGAACCGTATAAACCGGTGTTATGTTCCTTGATTATGCGTTCCTCACACGGTTGGGGTTATGGGACCCCCTCGATAAACCGCTAGGTGCTAAGTCTTTTCCAGCAAGTCCCAACATTGGTACTATTCGCCTAAACAACTAAAAACTTACCGAGGGAGTAATTAACCCGAGGATTAATTAATTCAACCCCCCTGGGCCAGTGCTCGACTTGAGTGTTGGTCCAAACTAGAGCCACTAGCGGATGCCACCCAGTACGCTGGGATCTTCGGTATCTGTACGTAGCGCTCATCTGGTCGTGGCCTGAGACTAGATACGCGCGGCTACTATCAGGGTGTCGGCACGCCGGGAGGATTGACTGGATTAGCCTTACCTTAGTCGGAGTATCTTGAGCACGGGATTCCGAGAATACTCGGGCCTTCCCACCTTGGAGTTGCGACTTCGCGGATCATGGGCTTTTCATGGGCCAAGTTGGAACACCCCTGCAGGGTTATGAACTTTCGAAAGCCGTGCCCGCGGTTATGTGGCAGATGGGAGCTTGTTAATATCCGGTTGTAGAAAACTCGACACCATGATACAATACACTACCAGCGTGAGTACCGCGACTGTCATTTTCCGAAAGGGGTTTTCGGGAGATGAACACGGTGGGGTTATGTTTGACTTGATTAGTTTAGGATCACTTAGTGATCATCTCTCGACCAAGGCACCTTCTCTTCTCGCTCTATTATACATAAGCTAGGCTAGTGCTGCTGCAACCACTTTCTTATTCTTTCTTCAGCCTTGTTCCACACCCAAGGCTTAAATAGTCATGTTACCCGGGAACGGGATTGCTGAGTCCTCTGTGGCTCACAGTTACTCCAACACCCCAGATGCAGGTACGATGGTGAGCTACCCTGGGGATGGCACTGAGCTAGACTGGGAGTACAACGAGGAGCGTAGCCGTTACTATGTCCGTTATCCCGATGATCAGTAGTGGTTCTTCTACTAGGAATCGATCAAGACCCGTGGATTTAAATTATGTTTGGTATCTTGTCATTTGGATTTACCCTTAGATCGGCTGTGATGTTATATTGTATGACGACATGGACATGTAATGTATTTGTGTGACGTGGCGAGTGTAAGCCAACTATCTTTTCAGTTTACATCCCCATTTTTACATGAGTTGTGCAAAGATACCAAACTTGCGATCATTCCAGCATGGGATTATGTCTCTAAGTCGTGCCTTGACACGTAGGAGATATAGTCCCATCTTGGGCATTACACCCTGGGTCGCGATGCCCAGGTGTCCTCCTTGACGTATGAACAGCTCTCATGAGGGAGAACAAGCACCATGCCTTGCACACGAGCCTTCACCTAGGATGGGGCGCGAGAGAGCCAGGTGTCTGGGCACCTGGTAGGGTGGCGTCTGCCTGAAGTGACCTGAGCATAGCCCCCTTGCCTAGCCCCCCTCGCGACACCTATCCAAGGAGAAGCTGTGAGCGTCGTGAGCTGAAAACCTCCCTGAGGTTGGTGCTACCGCTCGGGGCCGCCCTCAGTTGTTTATAAATAGTGCAGAGCATAGAGCTACCACACTTGCGCGGAGTGTGGGCATGACCGCACCTCGGTCGTAGCGTCCAGCGTGAAGCTTGGTGCTTCCACTGGTTCGTGGGCATGACCACTCCTCGGTTGGTTCTGCCAGCGCAGAGCATGGCACTTCCACTAGACCGTGGGATGGAGCCTCCCACCGGGAGAGACTCCGGGGCGTGTACAGCCCCGTCCTGACACATGGCTTGCACGGCAGGACAGCTAAGGTGTATATGGGCCCTCCTCTGGATGAGCTGAACGACTCTGAGGAAGTTCTCGTGAGCTTACGCATCACTCACGAGACCCTACCCTGAGGCAGGTTGCGCCTGAGTCTTCTTCTAAAAAATGTGAAAAAAGAGGTGTTGTGTCGACCTGCACCGAGTGCATCCCTAGAGGGCATCGCATGAGATGGCCGCATCACCGACGACACCAGGAGGTGACGTTAGCGGGATCGGCCCGTAAGACAGAGCTCAGTCGCTGGATTTATCGACGCTGCAGGGACGGACCCGAGCACAGACACCGTGCCTAGTCTTCTCATGCAACAGTCCAAAAGAAAAACAACCGGCGCGCAGTTCCCGCGTGAGCGAGGCACCTGCCACGGGCCCCTACTTACCCATCGATGATTAGCCCATGCGAGAATAAGGGACCAAGGACCACGGGAGGTGACGTCACGAGAATGGCTCGCGAGACAGAGATCAGCCCTTGGGTTTAGCGATGCTGCAGGGACGGACCCGAGCACAGGCGCCGTGCCAGTCCTTAATCATGGGGCGGTCGGGAGTAGGCTCGCAAGGGCTCATGACCTTAGTAGCGGTGAGAACTCCAATCATATAGATAATGCAAATATGAAGAAGCAACTAGCCTTGATTCATGCGCAAAAAGAGACAGCTATGGGGGGATAGCCCCCAGCAGCTCGAGGACGATGCAACCCGGGGCGCGCCCTCGATTGAATACGTGATACATCACCTGACACTTGTCGGAGAAGAGTTGGGGTAGTTGAAGACGCAAGCCGTGGGGGTTGCCACTGAGGATCATCGGGCTCCTGAGGCCTAGGGGCTTCAGAAGTCGTCAATGGTCACGGGGGTCCGGTCCTCGCTCCGCCTGGACCGCCTGCCACTGAGCCTCCCGAGCCCCCAAAGCCTACCGTGCGAGGCGCTGGAAAATGGCAGCTGCGTTGCGGAAGCCGAAGAGTGTGCGGACTTAGCTGCAGGGGAGGGCCCTCCTCCGGGCAATCGTCGTCAACCGGAAGGGCTCCAAAGAAGCTGCTCGGTTGAGACCCGCAACGTCGATGCAAACGCGGAAGTGGTCACTCGGGTTGAGGGTAGGTGAGATTGGCGTCGTGCGGTTACGCCCACCGCGAATGAGCCTTGCGTACTGAAGTTCCTCGGTAACCTGGTCGATGAAGTCCTGAGCCCCCAGCGTCATACACTCATGTTGGAATCACAAAAACGCCCGTCGAGACACGCCTGCATGTGGTGCCTGAACACCTCCCTCGACATGCTGGTCAAGCCGGAGACACTCCAGAGGAGAGACCCCGAGCCCGTCCTGAGAGGTGTGTTGGGCGCGCACCCCTATCTGAGAGTGGAGGGCGCCTTGTCGGCAGGCGCGAGTGCTGAGGCGGAACCGTCAGGAGCCCCTGCGTCCTGAGGTCCGTTTGCGGGTAGGTTCTTCTTCTTCTTGGGGGCGGTCTGCATGGCGAGGACGGCTCAATCCTCGCCGGAGCTCTCAACCGCCGCTGTCTGGTAGGCACACTCCAGGGAACGCACCGCTTCCTTCTCGTCGGAGGTGATCGTGATGACTCTGCCACTCCCGGACATCTTGAGGACGTTGTAGCCGTGATGGGTCGCTGCCATGAACTTGGCGAGGGCAGGATACCCGATTATGGCATTGTACGGGAGGTGGATGTTGGCGACATCGAAGTCGATGAGCTCGGTGTGATAGTTATCATTGTCACCAAAGGTGATGGGGAGGCGGACCTGCCCCATCGGGAGTGTGGAGCCGTCCGTGACTCCGTAGAATGGCTTGGTCGGGTGGAGCTGGTCATAGGGGACCTGGAGAGTCTTGAAGGTCTGGACGGAGAGGACGTTGAGCCTAGCTCCGCCATCTATGAGGGTCTTGGTCACGAGGACGTTGCTGATGGTCGGGGTGCAGATCATCGAGAGAGCGCCTGGGGCTGCGGTGCACTTGAGCTGGTCCTTGGGGTCGAAGGTGATGACCTGCTTGGTCCACCTGAGGTTGCGTGCGGCGTCAGGCCTGGGAAGCGCCGCGTTCACCTCACGAGCGAACTGCTTGAAGATGCGATGGGAAGCCGGAGCATGGACTCCTCCCAAGATGCATGAAACCCCACGCGGCTCCTGGAAGCCCCATGCTCGATCTCCCTGGCAGTCGTCGTCGTTCCTTCTTGGCAGTACTGGCAGTGGAGGCAGACCTCCATTGCCCTGAGGGCGACCCTCATGAGGCTGGTCGTGCTAGGGGCCGTCACCAGGCTGCTCCTGCCAGTGGTATTCACGAGGTTGTTCACGCCACCTTTGGCACGAGTTCCTGCTGTCCCAACGTCCTCCACCTCGGCCTCCTCCGCGGCTCTAGCTGTGGTTGTCGCGCTCAGGGCGCTGCCCGACGCGCCCGCTGCGCATCCCCCTGAGCTCCTGACAATCATTGGTGTTGTGGCTGTGGACATTGTGGAAGACGCAGTACAGATGGTTGTCTCTGGGTGGGTCGTCGTAGCCACAGCCACGCTTCACTTCTGGCTCTGCAGCCAGCACATCGGGCCCCTTGCGCTTTGCTTCTTTGGCCTTGGTCTTCTTGTCATCAGCCTCCGCTTTAGGCAGCTCCATGAGGGAGAGGCATCTTCCTCCGCCCTAGAGCACTTTGCAGCGAGCTTGAACATCTCGAGGGCTGTGCACAGGTCCTCGTGTATGGCGAGGTCCTCCATCATCCTGACATCGCGGACGCCGTCGGAGAACGCCGAGATGATGGCCTCGTCCGAGACCCTGGGGATCCGGAGGCGCATGGTGTTGAAACATTGGATGTACTTTTGCAGGGTCTCCCCCAGCTGCTGCCTCACGCGGCGCAGATCTGCGGCCGCCGGGGCTCGGTCGCGGGTGCCCTGGAAGTAGGCGACGAAACGTTGGAGGAACTCTGTGCGGTCAGTGGTGCTATCATAGCATGGAGGCAGATCCGGCTTGAACTTGCCGGGCCAGACGAGGCGAAGTAGCTCAGGAGCTAAGGCACGACATCCAGCCACGCTCATGATTGCAGGCGCCCCCTGCGCCTGCCGTGCTGGTTCTTGGGGCGTTGGCGCCACCACCTCCTGTGGTGCGCGGTCTTGGTGTTGCGGGATAGGGGGCCCGCGAGCTCCTGCTTGGAGAAGCGGGATTACCTGGCAGCTCTCCTCGTCGCGCGCATGGGCCCTGCGGGGCGGCTCACGCCGCGGAGCCTCGCACTGGACCTCCTAGTCGGCGCCGTAGAGTGGAGGTGGGGCCGGGACACCGTGGCCCTCGTTCCCCGCCATGGGCGACAGGGGATGGGAGGAGTGAGTTGGTGCAGGCGCCTCCCCGGCAACGTTGACGAGCTCGGTGATGCGGTGGAGCCACTCGTCGTAGAGGTCGTCCGCCGGGCGGTAGCGCAGGAGCTCTCGCGCCATCAATAGCGCAGGCTGCTAGTAGACCGGCCCATGGCGGACCAACGAGGATGACGCCTCAGCCGGCGAGGGTGACGGTGTCGCCGTGCGGCCATCATGCCGCACGGACAGTGGCAGCAACAAGTCCTGCTGCTCGTGCATGGCCGAGACGGTGGCGGTGTTGGCGACCGGCGAGTTGGGGCGGAGCGGCGCACCATTACCCGCGGGTGCCGTCTGAGCGACGTTCGCGACACGGCGGGCGGCGCGAGCTCGGCGTGTGTCCACCATGGCTGTGGAGTGAAGTCAACGACGAGAGCTGGACGAGGTCGTCGGAGAGGCGAGATCTCGACATGCTCCCTACCTAGCGCGCCAAATGTCGGATTACGAGCTCCGCAAACCCAAGAAGTTCGAATAGAGGGACGTGAACGAAGATCTCTCCCACTCACGTCTACCTAGCGTCTCACCCTCGTCCAGTGAAGAGGTTCAAGCAAACAACAAGTAAAGCACACAAGAATTTACCCAGGTTCATGCCACCTTGTGGTGTAAAACCCTACTTCCTGCTTTGGTCGATTGGCCTCGGGAGGGCTTGAATATGGATGAGTACAGTGGTTCCTGAGCTCAGGAGGGTCAGGAGGCAAGGGTTCTTGCTCCTTTGTGCGAGGGAAGAGTTTCTGGATCTGACCGGAGGTGCCCCTCCTTAGTGGGGATCCTAGCTACTTATATAGGCGGCTAGTGTCCTCTTCCCCCGAAATGTTTAGGCGGGAAGGGATCCCACAACGGCCATTTTGAGCGGGAACACAAGGACATTCCTATCCTGACTAAAGTAGTCTTCCCCTGCAAAGGGATCAACCGGTGACGCGGTGGTGGGCTCGATGGTGACATCCTCCCTGTTGTCCTTGCGGTCTTCGGTCTTGTTGCATCGAAGGGGAAACCTTTGTCCCGCTCCTCGGGAACCTACACCTGTGATGTCTCCTTTGTACCGAAATGGCAACTGCGCGACTAACGCACGCTGGCACCCGCGGTGCGTCACTGTTGCGTCATGGCCTCCTCCTGAGGCAGGCTTGGCCTTGGATTCTCCGCCCCTCCGGAGAAACCTAGTCGGGGCCGCTCCTAAGGGGGTCTTGACGTTGTTCTCCTCGCGAGGTCTAGCCCCCTCGCGATGGTCTTGGGCAGCTGGTTGATCAGCTGGGCCATACCAGGCCGTGATAGGAGTGCGTCGCGTCTCGTAGACAGGCAAGTCTGGGTACCCTGGTTCCCAGGACGCCGACACAACTGAATTGCTTCCAGGGGCTGTGTGTCTCTTAAAGGAATTTCGGCCATCTCAGCATGGCACTTCTTAAGCTGAGAAATGTGAAACGCGTCATGAACTCCTGACAATTCTTCGGGTAACTCTAATTTGTAGGCAACCTCTCCCATGCGTTCCAAAACACGGTATGGTCCCACAAATCTGGAGGCTAACTTTCCCTTAAGTCCAAAACGTTTAACTCCCCGTAGAGGTGACACTATTAGGTACGCTCTATCGCCTATTTCATAGACTACTTCCTTATGCTTCGAGTCTTCATAACTCTTTTGCCTGGACTGTGCTACCTTTAGTCTATCTCTAATCAGCTTAACCTTCTCTTCTGACTCTTTGATCAGATCTGGTCCGAATAGCTGACGGTCTCCAACTTCATCCCACATCAACGGCGTTCGGCATCTCCTCCCGTACAGTGCTTCGAACGGTGCCATCTTTAAACTGGCATGGTAAATGTTGAGTCATATCCCGACCTGGTCCTAGGTAATCCGGTGATAAAGTACATGCCAAGCTTATCCCACTTCCATTCGGGTATCGACATAGGTTGTAGTAATCCTGCTGGCTTCTGATGTTCTGCTTTCACTCTCTGGCATACATGACATATGGCTACATACTCGGCAATATCCTTCTTCATTCCCGTCCACCAGAAACGTTCCTTCAAATCCAAATACATCTAAGTGTTTCCAGGGTGTATCGAGTAGGATAAATCATGTGCTTCCTGTAGTATCAACTTCCTGATCTCGGCGTTGTTGGGCACATAGACTAGATCCTCAAACCACAAGGTGTCGTGTTGGTCCTCACGAAAACCCTTGGCTTTTCCTTCACTCATCTTCTCCTTGATTTCGGCAATCTCTTTGTCATCCTTCTGGGCTTCTCATATCTTTCCCAACAATGTTGACTGAACCTCCAAGGTTGCAACAAAACCTCTAGGAACTATCTCCAAACGAAGCTCCTGGAGATCTTCTGCTAACTCCTTCGGCTATCCTCCCTTAACTAGGGTATTTGCATAACTCTTCCGCCTCAAAGCGTCTGCCACGACATTCGCCATGCCTGGATGATAGTGAAGCTTCATATCATAATCCTTTATGAGCTCCAGCCATCTCCTTTGTCTGACGTTTAGCTCCTTCTGAATGAAAATGTACTTCAAACTCTTGTGATCCATGTACACATCACAACGATTCCCAATAAGGAAATGTCTCCAGGTTTTGAGCGCATGCACTATAGCTCCTAGCTCCAAATCATGCGTAGCATAATTTAACTCGTGCGGTTGGAGTTGATGAGATGCATAAGAAACAACTCTTCCGTCCTGCATGAGTACTCCTCTAAGTCCTAAGCGTGAAGCATTGCAATAAACTTGGAAATCCTTGCATATATCTGGCAAGATCAGCACTGGGGCTGTCGTCAAACGTTTCTTCAACTCCTGGAAACTTTCTTCGCATTCCTCAGTCCAATAAAACTTGGTGTCCTTCTTCAACAATGCCGTCATAGGCTTTGCAATCTCGGAGAAACTCTCTATGAATCTCCGATAGTATCCCGTGAGTCCAAGAAAACTGCGGATCTCTCCAACTGAAGTGGGTGCCAACAACTCGGTGACTGCCTGTACCTTGATAGGATCCACTACTATACCTTCTCCTGATATAACATGTCCTAAGAATCCAACTTCCTTCAACCAAAACTCACATTTGCTAAACTTGGCATACAACTGATGTTCTCCGAGGTTCTCAAGAACCAAACGCAAATGCTCCTCATGTTCCTCTTCATTCTTCGAGTACACCAAAATATCATCAATGAATACCACGACAAACTTATACAAGAACTCCATGAAAACCTTATTCATCATACTCATGAAATAGGAAGGGGCATTAGTCAATCCAAATGAAATAACCGTATACTCATATAGCCCATACCTTGTGGTGAAGGCTTTCTTAGGTATATCCTTTTCTCGGATCTTCAACTGGTGATATCCTCATCGTAGATCGATCTTGGAGAATACTTTAGCTCCTTGAAGTTGGTCGAACAAATCATTGATCATCGGCAGCGGGTACTTATTCTTAATCGTCACTTCTTTCAGTGCCCGATAATCAACGACCATCCTTAAATATCCATCCTTCTTCTCGGCCAAGAGCACTGGGGCTCCCCAAGGTGATGAACTTCGTCTAATAAATCATTTCTCCAATAACTCCTTAATTTGCTTCTTGATCTCCTCTAGATCATTTGCTGGCATCCGGTATGGTCTCTTCGATATTGGTGCGGTGCCAGGCAATAGCTCAATCAAAAACTCAATGCCCCTATCCGGCAGCATGCCTGGTAGCTCCTCTGGAAATACATCCGGATAATCCCTTACTACAGGCACTTCCTCCTGAACAACTCCCGAGAGAGAATGTACTTGTCCTCTTGGGCGAATGCCTAGATGCATACTTGATCATTTTTCCCTCCGGGGTGGTAAGTACAATAGACTTACTGGCACAATCGATGTTCCCTCCATACATGGATAACCAATCCATACCTAGTATCACATCCAATCCTTGCGACTCCAAAACTATTAGGTTTGAGGGGAAAACATGGCGTCCAATGGTTAATGGCACTTGAAAACATCCTTGATGTGCCATATACTCTGCTCCTGGGGAACTTACTAACATGGGGATCTTAGGGACTTGGGTGGGCAACTTATATCTATTCACGAATCCCCTTGAAATGTATGAATGTGATGCACCAGTATCTAAAAGAACTACTACTGTAAATGACTTAACCAAAAACTTACCGACAACTGCATCAGGTTGCTCTTCAACCTCCTCCACGGTCACGTGGTTCACTTTTCCTTTGTTGAAAGGGTTGGGCATCTTCCCAGTGCTTACATTGTCATTCACATTCTTCGCTTCAGGGCACTCCGTGGTGTAGTCTCCATTCTTCCCGCACTTAAAACATGTAATGTGACCTAAATCCCTCTTGGCGGGTGTGGATGGAGTGGAGCGGTTCTGATTATTTCTTGCTCCATTCCCATTCCCGTTCTTGGAGCCATTGTGGTTGTGAGGACCCCCCCCCCCATTATGGGTGTGGCTTCCATGGTTATGGGTATATCCTCCCGAGTTCGGGGTGAAACGGGGCTCCTGCTAGGCTCCAGAATTATTCCTGCCTTGTCCATACTTCCTCTTGCGGCTCTCTATCTGCTGCTGCTTCCCTTCAATCATAAGAGCCTTGTCTACCAACTCCTGGTAGTTGTTGAAGGTTGCCAACATCAACTGTATGCTCATCTCATCATTCAGCCCATCCATAAACTTCTCTTGCTTCGTGGCATCTGTGGCCACATCATCCGGGGCATAGCGAGATAGAGTACTAAACTCATCTACGTACTGTGCCACAGTACGATTCCCTTGGTGCAAGTTGCGAAACTCTCGCTTCTTCATGTTCATGGCTCCAGTTGAGATATGGGCAGTGCGAAAAGCTTGTTGAAACTGATCCTAAGTGACATTGGCTACGGGGAAAGTGGCTGTGTAATTGTCCCACCATGCTGTTGCTGGTCCAGCCAATTAATGTGCGGCAAAACGAACCTTCTCAGCATCTGTGCAATTTGTGGTGGTCAACTCCCGTCCAATCTTGCGCAGCCAGTCATCAGCAACTATTGGTTCAATGCTACTAGAAAACACCGGTGGTTGCCACCTTAGGAAACGGGCCAGGTTGTCCATGGGCGGTGGTGGTGGAGGGTTGTTGTTGTTGTTCTGATTGTTCTGATTGTTCTGGACAAGAAGTTGCATCAAAGTGTTCTCCTGCTGGATCAACTGATTGAGCTTAGGGGGAAGCTGAAATCTGGGCTCACGTCTCGGAGGCATCTGATGGTGTAGAGGGAAGTGATTAGAATAAAAATGGGGTCTAAGGGAACATTCACTACCCATATGCACATGAGATAAACACAATCATATCACACCAATCAATTTCAAGCAAGGAGATACAAAGATTCTAACTAACATTACAAAAGTGCTCTAAATTCTACTATATGGGGGAAAAGTACTAGTCATAGGGTGGTCATCTAGAAATTTTGATCGGCAGAAGATTCCATGATATCTGCTCCAGCTTCATCTTCATAGTCATCATCGCTATCATCTGGGTCTGAATCGGTGTCGTCGATGATGATGTAGTCCTCATAATGAATCTCCTTGGGTTCTTCTTCTTCTCCTCCTCCTAGCGCTGGATCTCCCATGAATACTCCTAGCTTTCTTGTCAAGTCATCATTCTTCTCCATAAGTATTGTCATCTCCTCCTCGTATCCATCGCGTGTATACTTGAGTTCCTCTTCTAGCTCCAAGTTCCTGGTTAACGCCTTCTTCGAATCTATCATCCCTGCGCACATCTGGTGCTCCTGTCGACGAATGTTCTAGTTTAACTCCTGGATGAACGCTACAATGGATCTGTCCTTCCAGGTGCTGATCATGTTCCATTGCTCATCTTGGCGTCCACATATCTGGTAAATAGTGTCCTTCAGCTCCTGCTTGTAGACTTCTCCAATTCGCCCCATGGTAATGTGGGCGGCCATACTCTTGCCTAGGCTCCGGGTTGGTGCACCAAAAGAAAACTCTATGGGCTCAGTGGATGGTGCGAATGTCCTCCCGGGAATTTGAACTTGAATATTCCATCGCTCCTCTTCTGGTAAAGTGGCGGTGTAGGTCCCGGTGAATCTTGGTATTCCGATGTTCTGGTACCTAGTGACTTCCTTCAAGTGTCATCCAAAAGGTGTGTCTTCATCCGGTTGAGTGAACTTGTTCCTTGGGTCCACCATCCTAAAAAGTAGAAAATGGAGAGGAGTCAAAAATGAGTATAGAAGAGTGACCTAGGTTTTATCTTAGTGGTCGTGCCCTACATTCAGCGTGTGCTCTGATACCATCTTGTAAGGACCGCGATCCGAATGGACAGAAGTCTCCGTGTTCTGTGTCATCCCTGGATCGGTAATGCTGACACACACAATACTTGAAGGATTTATAACAGAGTGCCAATCACACACTTATTACATCGACCGTCTCAAAAGAGAGCTTATTACAAAAGTATATGGCATAAGGCCATCTAACACGATAACAGCAAAAGGCTTGGAAGATAAGTGAGTCCATCAACTCCAACGGCATAGCTGAGTGCATGACAAACGACCTAGCGCACCTTACTCTTCTTCTGAAAAGTCTGCAACGTAACATGTTGCAGCCCGAAACGGGTCAGCACATGGAATATGCTGGCAATATAACACAGTAGAGCAAGTAACAGAATAAAGGCTAACACTATATGCATATTTGGCTAGTGGAGGCTCTAAGGTTAAAGTTTTTGCATAAAGCAAATTTTTCCCTATAACAAAGGAATGCATTTATTTTAACTATCATGGTAGTTGAAACATCATTGATAAGGTTCCTCCAACTCGATCCCAATTAAAGTAGTTATCATTAACCTCGCAAATTAGTTTTAGAGTGATGATATCAACCAATAATTCAAGAACCAGATACTCAAGATGTCCATAACCGGGGACACGACTAATCATGATTAGTTTGTACACTCTACAGAGGTTTGCGCCCTTTTCCCCACAAGACTCGATCTCCTCCGTTGGATTTCTCGCACAACATGGTGTTTGAGAAACGGATGATCGAGACATAGTGTTTCAGAAGCATTTACTCTTTACCCCAGGTGGACCGGTACACCTACTTTCCCCTACATCTGCTAGTCCACCACTGAAAGAGCTCACACAACTTACTCATACTATGCCAGAGCCCATAATGGCATTGCGGCTGTACACGGAAGTTTCTAGCATGAATAATTTACTGATACCTTTGAGCCTGGGTGGCATTCCATAAGATAATCACACGGTTCTTCCGGGATTTCCTAGGAAAACACTGGACTCTCCAGGTACCCTGCAACCAATCCAACTAGATGTGTATTAAAGTAGTCACCTTAAGTTGAACCATTAATTATCATCTCATATCTGTCATGGATACTCTCAAACCCAATCCACGTCTACGAGCATAGCATGGCAACCTAAACATAGTGTAGAAGTAACTCCCAAGGTTTTGAAAATAATGCAGGTAATAGGTTCTACCTCAATCTACTTCCCATACCCACAAGTTAAGAGATCCTACTCATGCAATGTGTGAGGGTTTTGATCTAATGCATAAAAACTGAGTAATAAAGGGTATGATCAAAGTGTTACTTGCCAAAACCTAGGGACTCGTAGTAGCATGCTTCGCACTCCAGGAATTCTATCACAAGAAAACAATAGCATAAATAAGCAATCAATCAAAGATGCATAGGTGAAACTCCAAATAAGAAGATCTAACCTGAAAGTTCAACTTAAGAACTCTGGTATGCAAAAAGAATCAAATCAAACGGAGCAACGAAACTCAAACTATGATAGAAACAAGATCCGTTTACTAGATTGAACTAAAGTCAAATTTTACAGTATCAAAACCTTGTTAAAGTTGGCTAAACGGAAAGAGGGCTTCGAGACGAAGACTTAGGCGCTTTAATCGCCTGATTCTGACTTACGAGCAAAAAGAAAAATTAAAAAGAAGATCAGGGCAGAAATCTCGGTCGAAAATAATCGCGGAAAAACCCTGAATAAGGAAAACAGACGAACAGGCTAACGAACGAACGTTCGTTGTCTGTTACTAAAAGACGAAAAGCGTTTGTTAAAATGAACGAATGGACGAACGTCCGCTACTTAACTAAACCGATGGAAAAACCAAACCGATCTAAAAAATAGATCTAGGGGTTTTCTAAAAAAACGAGCGGTTCTTTCGCGAAAACCGGCGGCTACCTCGGCGGCGATGAACTCAGGCGGCGGCGGCTGCTACCGGCGGCGGTGGTGCAGCGGCGGCGCGGGGCATGCGGCGGTGGCGGCGCGCGGTGCGGCGTCAGGGAGGCGGCGGCGGCTTAGGGTTAGGGCAGGCGCGGGGCGACTCGGGCGGGGTGGCAGCTTCGGGCCACGTGCCTCGCCTTATAAAGGCTGGCTGGAGGACTCCTAGTCGGGTACGGTCTGACTAGGTCGGTGCACTTTTTTTTAATAGTCGTGACGTAGTAAAACGGGCGAAAGAAATACGAAACTGACTCGAAAAATTTCGAATAAATTTTCACCGTCCTCTTATAATATTTAGGACAAAGTGAGCATTTTTCTCGGACCTAAATGCAATTTTGAAAAACATGTATTTTTCCTATGCGAATAAAATCGCAAATAAATTCGAATAAAATACCAAAAGTGATTTAAATATATTTTTCTCCAATATTTCTTTTATTTTGGAGAAGTCATATTATCATCGCTCATATATTTTATTAAGAAATATTTTTCAGAGAGAAAAATAATTAAAACCAAAGTGATCCTCGTACCGGTATTTGAGAAAACTCAAATACAAAAACGGTAAAATCCCCAACTCTTTCTGTGGGTCCTTGAGTTGCTTAGAATTTCAAGGATCGCAACACACAAATGCAATAAAATATTCTATGCAATATGATCTATGTATAACATTGCAAATTGAAAAATTGGGATGTTACAGGTAAATAACATGCCCATCTATATTATCGACCAAGAGATCCTTAGCCATAGCAACACTAGGTTCAACTTTAATTTTCTCGGAGGGTGTAGGTGTTCTACTATTACTCTTACGAACCACAGTTGAAGCTTTAGCATGATCCTTTATTCTAACAGGGGAGGGTGGTTTCTCAAAATAAGCAGTAGGAACAATAGGATCAACATTATAAGTGATAATCTTTTCTTCAACTTTAACATGTTCAACTACTTGTACTTCAATGGGAGGATGGTATTTTAATCACTTGTCCTTAGGGAGATCAACATGAGTAGCAAATGATTCACAGAAAGAAGCTACTATCTCAGAGTCAAGTCCATATTTAGTGCTATATTCACGGAGAACATCGGTATCCATAAAAGATTTAACACAAACAAACTTAGGTGTTATACCTGACTCCTTACCTTCATCGAGATCCCAATCTTCAGAGTTGCTTTTAATTCTTTCCAATAAATCCCATATGAATTCAATAGTCTTCATCATAAAAGAACCGGTACAAGAGGTATCGAGCATGGAGCGATTATTGAGAGAAAGTCGAGCATAAAAATTTTGTATGATCATTTCTCTTGAGAGTTCATGATTGAGGCATGAATGTAACATTGACTTAAGCCTCCCCCAAGCTCGAGCGATACTTTCTCCTTCGCGAGGCCAAAAATTATATATATAATTACGATCACGATGAATCTGATGCATAGGGTAGAACTTCTGATGAAATTCCAACTTCAATCGATTGTAGTTCCACGATCCATTATCATCGCATAGCCTAACCATGTCATTGCCTCTCCCTTTAAGGATAAAGGGACGACCTTCTTCTTGATCACATCCTCAAGCATACCTGCACGCTTAAATTATCCACAAACTTCATCCACATAAATTAGGTGCAAATCGGGATGCAGTGTTCCATCTCCTGTAAAGGGATTAGCTAGCAGTTTCTCTATCATACCCGAAGGAATTTGAAAGCAAACATTTTGAGTAGGTTCAGTAGGTTGAGGAGAAACTCTTTGCTCTACTGGTTGCGGTGAAGATACCCCGAAAAAGCCCCTCAAAGGATTAAGTTCCATAGTGACAATTGACGGTAAATTTCAGCACACTATATAAATTTTTCCTTACCAAATTTCACTTACCAAAGTCACTTCACACCCCGGCAACGATGCCAGAAAAGAGTCTTGATGACCCATTAGTGTAGGGGATCTATCGTATTCCTTTCCATATGTAAGAGTGTCGAACCCAACGAGGAGCAGAAGGAAATGATAGGTAGTTTTCAGTAAGGTATTTTCTGCAAGCACTGAAATTATCTGTAACATATAGTTTTGTGATAAGGTGATTGGTAACAAGTAACAAATAGTAAAAGTAAATAAGTTGCAGCAAGATGGCCCAATACTTTTTTAGCAAAGGACAAGCCTGGACAAACTCTTATATGAAGGAAAGCGCTCCCGAGGACACATGGGAATTATCGTCAAGCTAGTTTTCATCACGTTCATTTGATTCGTGTTCATTACTTTGATAATTTGGTTGGTGAGTGGACTGGTACTTGGGTGCTGCCCTTACTTGGACAAGCATCCCACTTTTGATTAACCTCTATTGCAAGCATCCACAACTACAAAAGAAGTATTAATGTAAGGCGAAGTATCAAGTGAAAACGCTAATTCAGTGAAAATCTGAAAACTATCAGCATGGATCGTTGGATTAAAAGCGAAGGGCAGAGATCAAAGGTGGGATTACTATCCTGCCACTTAACCCAGTTTTACACATAACCCCCTCATTAATTCATACGATTAGAGAAATCCTGGTGTCTCCTCGGCTTTTCCTCCTCGAACGATTCCCCTTGGATCTGGGTGAGGGCATGGCGCCATCACCGGCGACGCCACGTCCTTCGCCGCAGGAGGTCATGGAGATTCTCCCTTCAGGCCATGTCGCTCCTCTGTCTCCTCCTCCTTGCATCTTTTTTTTCTTTTTGCGAAATCTCCTCCTCGTATCTCTATCTCTACACATGAAAGTTCCTGCCCAATCCCTGTACGATGCATCACTTTTTTTCTGAATTGATATGAACATGTACGCTCAGTCCTTACAGCCTGTATGATGCATCTTTGTTTTTTCTGAATTCTAATGAGGTCATCCCTATTTTTTGTCCGAATTGATATGAAGTTATGAACATGTACGCTCAGTCCTTACTCCCTGTAATCCTGTATGATGCATCTTTGTTTTTCTGGATTCTAATGAACATGTCATGAAATTCATCCACCAACTGAGAGCACTCAAAGGGGAGATGCAAAAGGATTAAGGAGCACTTGGACAACGGTGGACAAGGGAAGGAAAATAAGGATGCAGAAGGGAAGCAAAATAAAAGAGCGGAAGAAAAATGCTAGAGAACCAAAAAAGCCTCGCACGTGCAGGACTTGTAAGCAAGTTGGCTTCCATGACAGTCGTAGTTGCGCCCAAAGGAAACTAAGGACCATACCAGTATTTTTCATTATCTATTTGAAACTCTAGATTATGTGATCTGGTGTACTACTGTTAAGAGTTTCAGGATTGGGATTGGAGACACATGTATAATTGTTTATTTTGCCAACTTGAAGTTGTAGCCTGGGCATCTATGAATGATATCTCAGTTTTTCGCTTTTGTTCCGTACACCATGTCATTTTTTGTCAAAGCAAAGTTGTAAAATAGTTTTCAAAAAAAAAGTTGTAAAATAGTTCAGCAAACCTACACTGTAACCCTTACTTTTGACACATATACATGTTGCATAAGCTTCTTCCAACAGAAGCTTCAGCAATACATACACTTTATTTCGCCAAAAAATGGCGTACATACACTTTAGTTAGAATAAGAATGTCGCTTCAGATCAAAGCCTGTCCCTGCCCTGTCCTGAGCATCTGCAGAAGTGCATGAACAGACCACCCTTGCACTGAATTATGTGTAAACTTCCATCCAACAAACACAAATAGAGCTCAACACTGAATAGCAGTTCGGAAGCTTGCATTTAGAAAATTGTGTCTTCTACAAATTCCAGATTACAGCAATGGAGCACTACCCAGTCTAAATAAAGAGAATCGACAATGCTTTCATGTTCAGTGATAACAGAAGATCAAAATTGCATTCAGAAATTTTGTCTCCACATGACAAGCTTCCACAACATAACTGGAAAATTCAGGTGGAAGGAGGCACGGTAGAATCAAGCTTTGAAGGAGCAACGGCCCATTCCCCCATCGGTGTCGCCGGTGCGTGTGTCATCGCCCACAGAGTCTCGGTGTCTTCGGGGAGGCTGCCTTGGCTGACATCCTTGCCTACCCCATGGGCAGCGCGCGTAGTCGCAGTCCTGCCCGGTGGACGCCAACCTCTGCGTCGTAGATGGTCCTGTGTTCTTGTTGCTCGAATACTCTGTAATTTCTTTATAATCGAATTATGTGGAACTTAAATTTTCCTTTAGGCTGCAGCATTCATTCAGTTAAGGAACTGAATATGAACAGCTAACCAAAAGCTGGCCCAATTGTCTGCACTAGAATTTGGACGACAACAAATATAGACCAATAGCTTAGAAGTGCAATCAGAGCCAAGGTAGGCAGGACGCCATCACATTGTGGTGGGACGGGCAGCGTCAAGGCCGTCGGCTCGTCGTCGCGTCGGAGCAGCCCAGAGGCGTCGGGTGATCGTCGCCTGAGGTAGCTCTGAGGCCGCCGGCTCGCCGTTGTGCGCCGAGGCAGCAAGATCACCGTTGCGTGGTGCAGCACCCGCCGTTGCGCGCCTGGTCGCCGTCGCATAGGTCAGATGAGGTAGCAGCGAGATTTGGGTTAGAACTTGGAAGGATAGGAACGGGCTAGAATAACTTGACAGGGAGTTACCTAATTACTCAGAGAGGGGGTTATGTGTAAAACTGGGTTAAGTGGCAGGTTAGTAATCCCACCTTTGATCTCTGCCCTTCGCTTTTAATCCAACAACCCATGCTGATAGTTTTCAGATTTTCACTGAATTAGTGTTTTCACTTAATACTTCCCCTTAATGTAAACCTAACCATAGCATGAAACATATGGATCCAAATCAGCCCGTTACGAAGCAAGACATAAACTAGGGTTTAAGCTTCTGTCACTCTAGCAACCCATCAAATACTTATTACTTAACAATGCCTTCCTCTAGGGCCAAACAATGGTGAAGTATCATGTAGTCGACGTTCACATGACACTACTAGAGGAAAGACAACATACATCTTATCTATCGAACGAATACCAAATTCACATGACTACTCACAATGCATATTCATGTTCATAATCAAAGAGGTATTAATATGCATAATGGATCTGAACATATGTTCTTCCACCAAGTAAACCAACTAGCATCAACTACAAGGAGTAATCAACACTACTAGCAACCTACAGGTAGCAATCCGAGGTTTTGATACAAAGATTGGATACAAGAGATGAACTAGGGTTTGAGAGGAGATGGTGCTGGTGAAGATGTTGATGAAGATAAACCTCCCCAATATGGGAGGGTTGTTGGTGAAGACGGCGGTGACGATTTCCCCTTCCCGGAGGGAAGTTTCCCCGGCAAAACAGTTCCGCCAGAGCCCTAGATTTGTTCCTCCAAGGTTATGCCTCGAGACGGCGGCGCTTCATCCCGAAAGCGTCCTTATGATTTTTTCTAGGTCAAAACACCTCATATAGCAGAAGATGGGCATCGGGGGGCTGCCAGGTGGCCCACGAGGCAGGGGGCGCCCCCCGCCCTCATGGATAGTGGGTGGCCCCCCTCTCGTGCCTCTTTCGCCAGATATTTTTTATATTTTTCTGAAACATAGTATTGTGGAGTTTCAGGGCTTTTTGAGTTATGCAGAATAGGTCTCCAATGTTTGCTCCTTTTCCAGCCCAGAATTCCAGCTGCCGGCATTCTCCCTCTTCATGTAAACCTTGTAAAATAAGAGAGAAAAGGCATATGTATTGTGCCATAATGTGTAATAACAGCCCATACTGCAATAAATATCAACATAAAAGCATGATCCAAAATGGACGTATCATACAATCCTACTCCTACTTTGGTAGATTGATGGTGGAAATGACGTGGTGGAGAATAGTACACTTGCCCGGCACGGGTTGCCTCAAGGTGGTAGCGACTACGCGTGTATGGGGGTGTGCGTTATGCAATCTTCTAACTCTGTCTACGGTTGCCATGGGCCTCCTTTTATAGATTAAGGGGTTACCACAATGGCAGAGTAGTCATTCGTAGAGGATCGTAGTGCATTAAATGCACCAGTGCTATCATACCTAACTCTGTGGACTGACACGGTGAATTAAATGCATCGCTTAACGTCACATCAATGGTTGCCCGGCAAGGCTCTTGCCAGCTTCGCGCCTGCTTGCTTGACACGTTGTAGGACGGGTGTCATTTGTGAGTTTTCCCTGTAGAGAGATCCTGCCATGTGGTGAATGGCTGCCACTCAGTCACTCTACGGCTTGACACCGCACTGATCGGCGATGTGAGTCGTGAAGGAGTGGTTGGTGAGGTGGTTTAGCCTCCGCGAGTCCCAGCAAGCTCTGCCGGGACGCCTAGATTGTCTTCTTCAAGGGGTGGCCTCGCCCCTTGCCGGGCTCACCTACCCGGCAAAGGGAGGCCTTTTTCTTGGCAATATCTTGCTTCTCTCACTTGGTCTTGGTCCCTCTGATCTGCTTGTTGGTCCCTTGAACCTCTTGGTTTCTTGCACTCTAACTTGGCTTGGTGCTTCAATCTTGTTCTCGTGTATGTGCACAGTCAGGGCAACAAACCCAGGGTTTGTTGCACCAAACGCGTTGCCGAGCGACGTCAGGGTAGGGCCTAATAATTGCACAGGCGGGATTGCTGTAGAAGCTGGTCTCTTGAGGTCTTCTTTGCTTCTTCATGAGTCTTGATTCCGGGCCAGTTTCCGGTTTCACTGCGCATCGTGTAAAGCCAATAGTGGTGGGGCCGCTCCAGCAATGGCCCGTGAATGACTTTAACGCATGGGGTAGAAACTGCCAATTAACTCTTCCCACCACGTCTTTATCCTTAGCCATGTATGATGCATGCATTGCACAGGGTAGGTAACGGAGGCGCGCGGCGTGGGAGAGGATCAAGCCGAGGGCCCGGTCATCTTGAATTGGCAGAGGAGGACGCTGGTCGCCCGCTATGGGAGTGGATCCCCTCCTTGGCCTTCCTATAAAAGGAAGGGTGTAGGAGCATGTAGTCAACCATCCCCGCATTCTTCCTCCTCTGTCTTCTGCTTCTGCTAGTTATATCGAAGAGAAGACCCTCGGGCCAGCCCCTAAGTTCTTGGTTGGGGCTAATGTTGCCACACGCTGGTGCTGGCGTTCGGGGACTGAACCTGGTCCTTGCTATGGCGAATCTCTTGGTTCCTTCGAAGCTCGACCGGGAGGTGGGGCTGGAGATCATTGGTTATCCAGAACTGCCCCTCCCGGAAGCCTTGGGTCTAATGTCGATGAGAGGCGTGCCTTCCCGCATGCCAAGGTGGGGAGCGGCGTGCCTCGAGTCCCCTGGCTGCCTTGGCCGCTCGCCGTCTCTCCGAGGAAGGCGCAGGGCTGGAGTTTGGGCACTTCTCGGGAGCAGCGGTGGTGAGGAGAATGTGAGGGAAGACGGAGAAGGCGGGTGGAAGGGGGTCAGGTCGGAGTACGGTTGCGTGGATGCCTTCGCCTCTGACCGGAGACCTACCGCCTTGTCTTCCCGCTCTTCCCCTCCCTCCCCGGCACCATCATCACCAGCCTCCTAGGGTGATAGTCGCGAAGGGGTGTTCTCTTGATGCCTTCGCCTCCCTTCCTGCAGTCTTCTGGCTGAGCTTTGTTGTATGACTCCACCGGTGCTGAAGCCGATGCTTCTTGATGGCTTTGGAGGTGGCGCCAGAGAGCGTCGCGCCGTCCTCTCCACTCATCCTTCGCAGCCTCACCACTCCCGGTCTTGTCAGGCCACGCTACACGGGTCCTGACGGGACCAGAGTGGACTCTTGCTTGGGTGCTCCTTTTCTCATATTTTCCTCCTTTCCCCGCAGTGCCTGAAGGAGGGAAAACGAAAAGAGGGTATTATGGGGCACTTATGTTTTTTCAACCTTAAATCTGTAGGCACTTTGCCAAATTTTAATTCAAATAATGTAATTCCTCGAGTCCATGTTTGTGTTGTGTAATGCTTGTACTTGTATGAGCATGTTAATGAAAAAGATGAACCTTGCCGGGAACCCGTGCATGTGTATGTCCATGCAGAGGTGAGATACCTCTTTAATGTAAATAAACGAGTTTTCCCGGCAAGCTATGTTGTCGTCACCCTTTTTGTGTGCCGGAGAATCATATCTGTCGGGGAACAAATGAAGGGGCCAGCCCCCCGCCAACTTCCTTTTACCAAAGGCCACTACAACCATCCTGTCTGAAGCAGCATTCAAGTCAGGGATGGGAGCACCTAAGTTTGAAAAGAGTGGCGATGTTTTCTTATGCACAAGTTATAGGAAATCTTCTCAACTCCTTGTCGAAGCCAAGTTCACTGCAAGAAACTGCAGCTTCATGCAGATGAGAATGAATACAGGATGCGAACCTATCTATATGCATATGCAAATGCTCATGAAATGCTTATGCAGTGATCTTGGAATGCTCATGCATGCATGCAATCCTAGTCAGGGCCCCCCAACAACACTTATTTATTTTTCTCTTGCATTGGGTCATCGCCCCGGCTTTGTAAAAGGGGTTACATGGAGCTGAGGCAAGGCCTGCACAAATGGATGGCTACCGGGCAGGGCCCAATAGCCGCGCCTTATGGATAGAACTTACGGAGATGCTCAATATTCCATGAGTTTTGCAATTGAATTCCATCTCCGGTCTCCAGACGGACAGCGCCACGTCTGGTAACTCGTACTACCCGGTAAGGGCCCTCCCACTTCGGTGATAACTTGTGTGTACCCTGGGCGGACTAAACCCGCCTAAGAACAAGGTCACCTTCCTCAAAATACCGGTTATGAACCCTGCGGCTATGATAGCGATGAAGGGCTTGCTGATAGCATGCAACACACATAGCAGCATGGAGACGGTTCTCCTCGAGTAACACAGCGTTGTCACGCCAGTGCTGAACTTGCGCTACTTCATCGTAGGCAAGCACTCGAGGCGACCCATAAATGAGTTACGTGGGGATAACTGTTTCTTCCCCGTAGACCAAGGAGAAGGGAGTCTGCCCGGTAGCTTGGTTTGGTGTTGTTCTGAGGGACCAAAGAACTACCGGCAGCTCCTCGACCCACCGCATGTTGTGCTTCTGTAGCGTATCAAAAGTTCTTGTTTTGAGTCCACGCAGCACTTCAGCGTTCGCCCTTTCAGCTGGTCCATTGCTCCGGGGGTGTGCCATAGAGGCAAATGAGATCTTGCATCTGAGGGCATGAACATATTGCATGAAGGCGTGGCTCATGAACTGGGTGCCGTTGTCGGTAACGATCCTTGCTGGAACTCCAAAACGACACACCAGATCTTTCAAGAACTTGATAGCTGACTGAGTAGTCACCTTTCTCACGGCAGTCATTTCCAGCCACTTTGTAAACTTGTTGATAGCAACAAACAAGAATTCAAAGCCCCCGATTGCTCGGGGGAAGGGGCCTAGGATATCGAGCCCCCAGACCAAAAATGGCTATGATAGAGGGGTTGTCTGAAGAGCTTGGGCAGGCAGGTGGGTTTTCTTGGTATGGAACTGGTAGGCTACAGATTTCATGACTAGCTCGACCGCATCTTGGAGGGATGTGGGCCAATAGAATCCTTGCCGGAATGCTTTCCCAACTAATGCCCTCCATCCAATGTGGGAGTCGCACATGCCTTTGTGTATTTCAGCCGTCAGTTCCTTTCCTTCTTCCCGGCAGACACACTTCGATTTCACACCGTTGGGCCTCCTTCTGTATTGAGTTTTATGGACAAACTGATACATACTGGCCCTCCAGGCTATTTTCTCAACTTCATCTTGGTTGCCGGGAAGTTCTCCAGTTTGGAGGAAGTGGACAATGTGCCTTGCCCGAGTTGGAGCCTGAGGCTGGGCAGCGAGGACTAGCGACAGCTCCTCTGCTGCGGGAGCACATGCCTCATTCGCGGGGTCCATGGACCCGGCTGGACGGGGTCGACCGGTAGGGCCTCTGCCGAGAGTGGACGGCTACCGGTGTCCAACTTCACTACAAAAAAAAGACACAACCGTGACATTTTGGGCCGAGCGAAAAAAATTTATGTCATACTTATGACACTTCTATGACAATAATTGTGAAAAAACATGGTATCATCATAGATGTGGTGGGGTCCTAGTTCTATGAAAAAAACTCATGACATAAAATGGGCTTTTCGTCCTGGGCGGGCTGGAGACGCAGCTGCATGACATTCTTTGGGCCGTCCATCATGAAAAAAACCATGGTAGAAGCAAGGGCGAGGAAAATATCTGGGTGTTCTCGGTTACTGTGGGTGGGTGCAAGGCGTTGGGCTCCAACTGAACCTGAGCGAGGTGTTGGGCTCTAATGGAACCCGAGCGACTGCACTGCAGGCTACGCGTTACTGAACTCGAGCGATCGATCGATGGTTGTTAACTGAACCCGATCAAGCTATTCCTTCGCTACTGTTGCTAACTAAAGCCGATCGATGCTTCCTCTGGATGAACAGTGAGCATTGCTGGGGGGTATGGATGAACTATGCCCGATGGGGGTGGATGAACAGGACCCCGTGGTGTTGCCTCTGGATGAACAGGACCCCGATCGATCGAGCCGGTTGGGGTTGGATGAACAGGAGCCTGTGGAGGGCTGGATGAACAGGACCACCCCGTGGAGGGCGGGATGAACAATAGACGATGGAGGGCTGGATGAACAGTAGCCCATGGAGGGGTGGTTGAACAAGAGCCCGTGGAGAGGGCTGGTTGAACAGTAGTCGAAGGAGTAGCGCGCGGTGGAGACTGGATGAACATGAGCCCGTGGATGAATAGTCGCAGGTGGAGGCTGGAGGAGGTCGACGGTGGATGAACAGTAGCCCGTGGAGGCTGGAGGGGGTCGACGGTGGAGATGAACAGTATCCCGTGGAGTCCCGTTTTGCGGTACGCCACACCCCTCCCGATGAACAGGACCGCGCTCCAACACAAGTCCATTTCCTCTGTTTTGTGGTACGCCACACCCCTCCCGATCAACAGGACCCCCGTTTCGACCATAGGAGGTCCGTTCCCTCCGTTTTGCGGTACGCCGACCCCTCCCGATGAACAAGATCCCGTTTCGAACGTGGCCGGTCAAACACAAGGCCATTTCCTCCGTTCTGTGGTACGCCAGGCCTCGTTTCCATCGGCTGTTCCGTCAAAGCCGGTTGGCTCCCACGTGTTCCGTTGCCTCCCGATGAACACGACGCATTTCGTTGCCTCCCCATGAACACAACGACAACGTAGTTTCTTCGTTCCAACCCAGCCATGTACACGAGCCCTGGCCATACGTATGCGCGAGTAGGCGTTCGAGACCCTGCTCGTATGTACGTAGGAGGCCGTATTTTCTTTATTGCACACTGGCCGCTATACGTACGTGGACATGCTCCGTGCGCGCCTCTACTACGGCCCGTGCGCGCCTCTACATCAACCAGTATGTACGTACACGTTCACGACCAGAATGACAATGCTACGTATGCTTCGACCAGGTGGGTCCCGACTGTCAGGCACTTCCTTGCATGCGAAGATGTAGTTGGTGGGTCCCAACAGTCAGGGGACGAGTCATTTTTTGCCCTGACGCACTTCCTTGCATGCGAAGATGTAGCTGGTGGGTCCCAGCAGTCAAGGGGGAATGTTTTTTCACGAAATACGATGGCCCGTCCGATGGGTCCCTGCTGTCAGGTGGAGGAATAATTATTTTGCGCGTAATAAGATGGCACTTCCTTGCTGCGGCCGTGGACCCAGCTGTCAGCCTCTCCACTTACAGTCCACGTCTGATGGAAGCCATTCCTTGACCATGTTGACCATGCCGTGCTGAGAGCACCAGGGCGGTGGACGACGGCGAGGCCTCGGAAGGGGACGATACGGAGCCGGGGAAGACGCGGCAGTGGATGCCCACGCGTAGAGGAGTACGAGGGTTCACTAGTTCGCTGCGGTGTGAGGCTGCCGTCGCCGCAGAATAATAGGGGGTGTGGGTGAGTAGATGGATGGCTTGGCTAACGGTGCGAATAGTAGGGGGCGGTGAGGCCTCCGAGGCAGCGCAGCCGGCCACGGGAGGCAGGAGCATGCGGCACGACCGGCGTTGCTTTGGGCGGCTGGAGCAACAAGACCAGAGGTTGAAGAAGCACTACGGCCGTTGGATGGACATCGTACGGTCAATGGAGCTAGAATCGTTCATATTAACTAAGTTGACAAAGCACTCCGTCCCCATCAACTTAGTAGGCCCACAAGTCAGCCTCCCACCAATGTGGGTCCCATCCAGCAGGGAGAGTACATTTTTTTTGTGCGTAATAAGGAGGCGCTTCCGGTGGGTCCGAGCTGACCGTGGGGGGAAGGTTTGTTTCGGGCAATATGGTGGCCCGTCCGGTGGGTCCCAGCAGTCAGGGGGGAACATTTTTCCGCGAAATACGATGGCCCGTCCGATGGGTCCCTGCTGTCAGTGGGAGGAATCATTATTTTCCGATTAATAACGAGGCACTTCCTTGCTGCCGTCATGGACCCAGCTGTCAGCCTCTCCACGTACAGTCCACGTCCGATAGAAGCCGTTCCTTGACCACGTTGACCATGCCGTGCCGAGAGCACTAGGGCGGTGGAGGACGGCGAGGCCTAGGAAGGGGACGAGCGGAACCGGGGAAGACGCGGCAGTGGAAGCCCGCACGGAGATGAGTACGAGGGTTAAATGATTCGGATGCGGTGTGAGGCTTCCTTCGCCGCAGGGCCTGTCCAGTGGTGGGAATAGTAGGCGGGGTGTGGCCTCCGCACCAGCACAGCCGGCCACGGGAGGCAAGAGCATGCGGCACGACCGGCGCTGCTTTGGGCGGTTGGAGCAAAAAGACCAGAGGTTCAAGAAGCACTACGGCCGTTGGATGGACATCATACGGTCACTGGAGCTAGAATTGTTCATATTGACTAGACAAAGCACTCCGTCCCCGTCAACTTAGTAGGCCCACAAGTCAGCCACCCACCAAGGTGGGTCCCAACTAGCAGGGGGAGTATTCATTTTTTTTGTGCGTAATAAGGAGGCACTTCCGGTGGGTCCGAGCTGACAGCGGGGGGAACGTTTTTCTCGAAATACGGTGGCCCGTCCGCTGGGTCCCAGCAATCAGGGGGGAAACTTTTTTTCACCAAATACGGTGGCCCGTCTGATGGGTCCCTGCTGTCAGGTGGAGGAATAATTATTTTCCGCGTAATAAGGAGACAATTCCTTGCGGCTGCAGTGGACCCAGCTGTCAACGTCTCCACGTACAGTACTCTTTCGATGGAAGTCGTTCCTTAACCATGTTGACCAAGCCGAGCCGAGCCGAGGAAGAGGCAGCAGTGGAAGCCCGCCCGGAGAGGAGTGCGAGGGTTCACTGGTTCGACTGCGGTGTGAGGCTGCCGTCACGACAGGTCCTGGCCAGCGGTGGGAATAGTAGGGGCGGTGAGGCCTCCGTGGCATCGCAGCCGACCACGGGAGGCAGGAGCACGAGGCAAGACTGGCACTGGTTTGGGCGACTGGAACAAGAAGACCAGGGGTTGAAGAAGCACTACGGCCGTCGGATGGACATCGTACGGTCAATGGAGCTTGAATCGTGCATATTGACTAAGTTGACAAAGCCCTCCGTCCTCGTCAACTTAGTAGCCCCACAAGTCAGCATCCCACTATACTGGGTCCCAGCTAGCAGGGGGGTATTCATTTTTTGTGTGCGTAATAAGGAGGCACTTCTGGTGGGTCGGAGCTGATAGTGGGGTGAACATTTTTTCGCGAAATACAGTGGCCCATCCGGTTGGTCCCAGCAATCATGGGGGAAACATTTTTCGCCAAATACGGTGCCCCGTCCGGTGGGTCCCCGCTGTTAGGTGGAGGAATAATTATTTTCCACGTAATAAGGAGGCACTTCCTTGTGGCTGCCGTGGACCCAGCTGTCAGCCTCTCCACGTACAGTACTCTTCCGATGGAAATCATTCCTTGACCATGCCGCGCCGAGAGCACCAGGGTGGTGGACGACGGCGAAGCCTAGAAAGGGAACGACACGGAGGCAGGGAAGACTCGGCAGTTGTTTCCCACGCGTAGGGGAGTACGATGTACGAGGGTTTACTAGTTCGTCTGCCGTCGCCGGAGAATAACAAGAGGTGTGGGTGAGTAGAGGCATGGCTAGGCCAGCAATGGGAGTACGGTGGGGCGGTTAGGCCTGCGCGGCAGCACAGTTGGCCGCGGGGAGGAGAGAGCAAGCAGTGCCGCCGGCGCTTGTTTGAGGAGATGGAGCAGGAAGAATAGAGATTGCAGAAGCACGACGGCCGTTGGATGGACATCCAACAATCATTGCTTGTGCGTCAACCTTTTTTAGGAAGGCCTTAAATCTATGGAAAACATCATACAGCCCATTTGCCATTATTTCTAATAATTTACAGCCCATCTGCTCATTCTTAAGGTTTTTTTGGAGCCCATATTCTTTTTGTTAGCATTACAGTCCATATTGTGCCCACGGTTAAAAAATTATATGAAATTTTGCATATTTAGGTGCGGTCTGAACTGTTTTTAATCCCGAAATTTTGAGCCATATTCAAACTGATTTTAAAAATAAATTTATATCAATATAAAATCGAACAAATTGTCCACACATAAAAATCAATGCAATTTAAAATCTCGAAATGAAAAAAAGAAATTTAAAACTAATTGTCGGTTTGATGTGTTGTAAAAATGTACAACCCATTTCTCATTACTGATAGGCCATTTTCTCGGCCAGCCAAATGAAGCTCTCCTCGTCTTGAAAGATTTGCAGCCCAACAGGCCTAACAAAGCGACTTACTTGGCAAATCACAAAAAAACTGGGCTATGGCCGTGGACCCAGCTGCGGCAGTGGACCTAGCTGTCAGCCTCTCCACGTACAGTACTCTTCCTATGGAAGCCGGTCGTTGACCACATTGACCACGCCGCACCGAGAGCACCAAGGAGGTGGACGACGGCGAGGCCTAGGAAGGGGTGGACGAGGAGCCGAGGAAGACGCGGCAGTGGATGCCCACGCGGAGAGGAGTACGAGGGTTCACTGTTTCGGCTACGGTGTGAGGCTGCCGTCGCCGCAGAATAACAGTGGGTGTGGGTGAGTAGAGGGATGCCCTGGCCAGCAGTGGGAGTAGTAGGGGCGGTGAGGCATGCGCGGCTTCACAGCCAGCCACGGGAGGCAGGAGCGTGCACCACGACCGGCGCTGGTTTGGGTAGCTGGAGCAAGAAGACGAGAGGTTGAAGAAGCACTACTGCCGTTGGATGAACATCGTACGGTAACTGGAGCTATAATCATTCATATTGACTAAGTTGACAAAGCCCTCAGTCCCTGTCAACTTGGTAGGCCCACAAGTCAGCCTCCCATGATGTTGGGTTCCAGCTGGCATGGGGAGTATTCATTTTTTGTGCGTAATAAGGAGGCACTTCCTTGCATGCGAAGATAGCTCGTGGGTCCGACCTTTCAGCGGGGGCACGCATTTTTCGCGAAATATAGATGCCCTTCCGGTGGGTCCCAGATGTCAGGTGGAGGAATCAAAGACTTGAGAAGGCATACATAACAAGCTAGTGTACCAGTAAAGAGACGTTGTTGAGTTTTAGAAAAAAAAGAGACGTGCTCCTGTAGCTAGTTCGAATCCAAACCTAGACTATGACTATATATGGTGCTATGCTACTCTACAAGTAATGAAACTGACATATCCATCGTTAGCTACTCGTCTTCTCTACTTACTCTGCCTAGCATCAGAAGCTCTTGGTGCAGCAACCATGTCCGCTGGCTGCTCGTCCACTTTCTCTTCAGCAGGCAACAACTAAATATGCACCAAGACGCCACCTGTACCATCGCCTATGGGTCTCATCACACCCCCGCCGGCACGTGCACTGCAACTGGTTGCTCATCGCAACCTGCTGTCGTTGGTGTGGTCCCACTGCTGCAAATCACGAAGAGTCATCCGTCGCGTCTCAACCACAATCATCAACCCTGGCCGAATCTTCTACAAATGCCTGAATCATGGGGTAATAATATGTTTAAGTGTTGTTCTGCTGCTTTCAGTTGCTGATTTTTTTAATAGTTTGGATGATGATCTTCCAATTTGATTCGTGCAGAAAAGGGAAGATTTGTGTGATTTGTATTTCTGGGAAGTTGCTGATGTGGGGGAGTGCAACTACGCTGATTATTTGGTTAGCCGAGGAATCCCAATACCAGCAGGTTGGGATGTTGGACAAGTAACTAAAGGAACGACAGAAGAGGAAGATGCAGAATAGAAGGTTAAAGATGTAGTTCCTCTGATCATGGCCAAGCAACATCTGCTGAACGGCCTTGACAGCAATGAGGAGATGAAAGAGCTTGTGAAGATAATGGGCAAAATCAATGTGCTCTGTAGGATGATTGTCTCTTTATTTGCAGTGTACGTAGCACTCATGGTGTATTCAGTGGATATGACATGATCACTTTGCTGAAACTAATAATGAATGAAATCTGTCTAGCAGGCTGGGCGTAGTGTTGTGAACATCTAATGATTTCTATTAACGGAAATCAGGGGGTATCCCCTTTGCTCATAAATAAATAAAGAGCAGAGGCCCTTTTGGTAATAAATAAATAAATTAGCAGAGGCCCTATCGGGTCATCTTTGTTGTCATTCGAAGATGTCGAGCAAATTGCAGTCCAACATCAAACTATGTCATGAAATTCAAGTTTCATAGCCAAATATGAGTACAACTAAACAACAATGTCATCATGTTTTAGTCGTCATACAATCACCAAACACAAATCAACATACATAACAAGTGATGTTCTCACAGGAAAATACTAAACAACATGTTCATCACGTTTCAGTTGTCATAGCAAACACAATTTCACATAGTAGATTAAAAAACGTCTTCTGACAGGTAAATACGACAAAAGCAATGTAATCATCATCCGCAGCAGCAGCGTCAAGATCTTCGCCATGTGTATCAGTCTGAATCGCAATTCCCCACGGTGTCATCTTCTTCTTCGTCCTTAACGTCCACGAACATTGGCTTCTTCTTGATCAACTCTTGTATGTCCACAGCACGACAGACAATCTTTTCGCCGGCGCCATTGACGTGATGGTTCTCAAAGATATTAGGAACATTTGTGTTATCTTGTACATCACGAGCAGTGTAAGCATCATCTTGTTGTGCAACTTCATTAAATGAATTCCTCTGCTCAAACCTTTGCAATACTCTCCAGTCATCGCTACGTGCAAATGTGTCTTCCAAGAAAAATATCTGTGTTTTTTGATTTGCCAAAATAAAAGGCTCGTTGGTCTGGTACGCCGCCTTGACATTGATGGATTTTAAATAATCATCAACTCTCGGTTTTGTGATCCTGGAAAACAGGTTATACCAATGGCAGCACAACAGAACCACACACCGATGATCCTCGAAACTGGAGATATACTGCAACTGAACAATGCCTGTTATGTTAGCATACATTTCAATTGTCTCTTTGTTATACGTATCTGTGCTCATGATGGCACTGTTTTGTGCCTTCCTACCTTCGTCTCGTGCAAGGGTGTTGTAGCGCGCATCTCCAACAACGCAAGATTCATAACGTCTTACCCGAGTATCAGGACCCATTGCTAGTGAGTACAGGGCATCATCAACTGCCTTCCCATCCTCCCGCATCTTCTTAACCTATGATTAGAAAATAGACAAGCTGATCATCTTATGTACTCAATATATTTAAAAAACTGATAGTGCAATTCAAAAGCTTATATGGCTTTTGAACCATTTCGCAAATCCTGCCATAACCAGTTTGTCAACGTTTCTTGGATTTTGTGGTAGTAACTCCTTTTTGTAGATGCAGCACAACATAGTGATCGCATCAAACATCTAAATATATAAGAATGTGCTGTAAGTTTAGTAGATTACGATGTATAAGCTGCAGTACTTGGCACTTACTTGATATAAGGTAGTATCTTAGGACAGTTACTCAACACATACCAGACCATTTTGTCCAAATCTTTAGGTGTGTCCTCTTGTCGACTCTTCCATGTAACTCGAACAGAATAATCGAAAACATTGACTGTGGGATTTTCTTCATCCACCTCTTTGCTAAGTTGATCAGTTGTTTCAATGTATTTTGAGCAGAATGGCAACGCTTCTGTAGCAATGTAGGCCTCTGCAATGGAACCCTCTGGTCTAGCTCTGTTCCTAACATAGCCCTTGAAAGTGCCTAGCCGCCTTTCAATAGGGTACATCCAACGATACTGTACTGGACGTCTAAGTAGTGCCTCATCAGGTAGATGAACAGCCAAATGCACCATCACATCAAAGAAGGCTGGATGATATATCTTCTCAAGGTTGCATAGGATAGTTGGTATCTTCTCTCTATGAAGCTCCAAAGCATCTATCCTGATATTTCTACTACAGAGTTCCCTGAAGAATTGTCCCAACTCTGCAACTGCTCTGTATAAGTCAGGGCAGCCTAACCCTCTATGGATAACAAGTAAAACCCTTTGAAGTAGGACGTGGCAGTCATGAGTTTTTCAACCCTTGTACCTTATTTCCATCTGCACTAACTCTCCTTTCAGGGTTGGAAGCAAATCCATGTGGGAATCTCACACGTGACAGGACGTCGCATAATTCTTTTCTTTTTTACCTTGTCCAAGACATACACAGCTGGTGCCATATCCCGTGGTTTACCTTCATCTTGCACCTGCAAATTCTGTCTGATACCCAGGTGTGTCAAATCAATCCTAGATTTTAAGGCATCTTTCGTCTTGCCTTCAATATTAAGAAGTGTGCCTATAATGCTATAACATATATTTTTCTCGATGGGCATCACATCAAGATTACGCCGCAGATCCAAATCTTTCCAATACTCCATGTCCCTCAGAGTGGACCTCTGGGTAAACAATAATCTCTCTTCTGCCCTGCCACGATTTTTTCCCGCTACCATTATCAGGATGGTTTCCTGATGTAATATGCATGACCTTCTCTAATTCCACTTGCAACTCATCGGCGGTGAGCCTCGTTGGTGCATCACGGTTTTCATACTTTGCATTGAACACATGTCTTCGGTAATTTCTAGGATGCCGATTGTCCTTGGCAAGGAAACAACGATGTCTAATGTAACAGATCTTACTAAGTATTGCGTATGATAGCGGATTCCTGTCACAGCAAACACATGCATTGTAACCATGTGTCGTTCGCCCTGACATAGTGCCCAAAGCCGGATAATCATGGATGCACCAAATTATAACAGCACGTAGAAAGAAATCAACTGGTGGGCTGCTATATAGGTCTCGAGTGAGAACACCCCTCCATAGCTGTTGAAGTTCCTCCACAAGAGGCTCCATGAACAAATCAAAATCCTTTTCAGGACTTTTTGTATCCGGGATGAGCAAGGCCATCATGTAGTTTGATTCTTTTGTGCCGACATTTGGAGGCATGTTGTAAGGGATAACAAGCAGTGGCCACATGCTATATGTGGCGCTCTGGTGGCCAAATGGGTTAAATCCATCTGAAGCTAAGCCAAGTCTAATGTTTCTCGGGTCAGCAACAAACTTTTTGTGCTTCTGATTTAAGCTTTTCCACTCACTACCATGTGATGGATGGCTCATTACATTCTAATCTCTGTACTCCTGGTTCCTAGAATGCCACAGTACATCCTCTCTTGTTTCAGCATCATGAAATAACCTCTGCAATCTTGGTGTAATTGGAAAATGTCTCAGAACATTATGAGGAATCCTCTTCACATCATCGCCATATTTCCATCTTGATGATTTGCATTTCAGGCATTCACTTAAGTTGGCATAATCCTTCCAGAACAGAACACAATTATTCTTCCAAACATGGATAATATCATATCCAATTCCAACTACATGAAGGAAATTCTTCATTTTACTGTAGGTGTGTGGCAGCTGACACGCATCTGGGAAAGCTTTGCGGAAAGCAGCCAACATCGCATGAAATGATTTGTTGGTCATCCGCTCAGATGTCTTCACCTGAAGAAAGGTGACCATAGTTGAGAATACTGACAGCTTATTTCCTGGGGTGACAGCCACTTTGCATTGTTTCAACATGCGGGCCCACCGTTTTTCTTCTGTAGGTGAAAGTTCTCGGAATGCACGAGCATTTCGTAGCATTGTTCCAATGTTGGTCAAACTCACTGGCTCCGCCACCACCTCCTCCTCCTCCTCTTCCACCTGAGCTTCAGGTAGATCAAGATGGTGATCTACTACTTCCACATAGTCAATAACATTGATGTTCACAGCTTCACCATGATGAACCCACCTAGTATATGTGACCGACATCCCATACAAGTGTAGATGATTTTGCACAGTTGACTGGGGTCTGGTAACTGAATTCATACAACTGCTACACGGGCAGAGCACATCTGATTTCGGGCCACCATACTAGCTCTGATAAAGTTCATGAAGTTTTCAACCCCCTCTACATATGAAGCGGAGAATCTTCGAGTAGAAGTTATCCAAGTCCTGTCCAACTGTTAGCCATACAAATTAGTTCTTCTACTAGATTACAGGAAAAACATATATGCTTTTTTATGAAGTCCAGAAGAAAATACATAGGTCGATGTCTACAGCTATGGCAAGATATTTGGACGAGCAGATCTAAGTAACGAAATATATGTAAAGCTAATTCAGCAAACATATTTGAGTGCTAAATTATGGCAGGTTGTTTCAGCAGTAAATGAGGCTGAGCACACAGCCATCAAACTACCGAAGGCCATCGCAGCAACAAAGATCGAGTATAAAACGGTGTAGAGCTATTTCACCTAACAGATTGGCTACTAGACCATGTCAATCTATGTCACAATAAATATATGACATAATATTTTAGCAACTAATCGGCCTTGGCATGCCATCTCAGCTAAGCAGATTGAGTGTAGAACAGGGCAAGGAAGCTTCTTAAGCAGAGCATATTAACTGTAAACTACTTCGACAAACAGTGAGATTAACAGCGTCTATCAGCTAACATTTAGCGCTACACCGACATGCACGGGGCCTTAGTCTAGAATGCACGTACCGTGGGAGAAGCTGACCGCCGTGCGTCTCCACATGAACATCGCCAGCGGTGGCGGCGCTGACCGCCATGCGCCCCCACAAGAACATCGCCAGTGGTGGTGGGGCGGCTAGAGGAAGGCAGTCTATGAGAGGGTACTGTGGGAGCGAGAGGATCGTCGTGCGTCCCCTCGATGAACCGCGGCGCCGACGTATCGACGTGGTGGGGATGACAGCTTTGGCGGAGCGAATGGAGTGGAGGGGGACGGGGGGAGAAGGGTTTGGGGAATATTATTGGCCAGTTGGCCGAAGGGCGGTTGAATCTAGGATTTGGGGGGAATTTTTGGGTGGGGGGAGGATTTTTGCGTGGTGGGCGGCGGGAGTTTGGCGCATGGTCAGTTTCTCCAAGTGCAGTCCCACATGTCAGTGAAGAGGCAAGCCGAAGCGCGTTCCGTTTGCGTGAGCCATGTGCAGGACCGAACATGTGTGGGGTGCAATGCGACCGCAACAGGCGTGATGTGAGTGTGCCGCCTTTTTTTCCTTTTAAACTAGGTGCTTTGCCCCCTCAAAAAAACTTCTCATCATGTTCAATGCGCTTTGTATGAAAGTTTTTATTACATTCATCTTGGATGCCTATCATATTAGGACTAGTTTTACAGCCGAAGCACATTACCATGCTGTTCTAAAAGGATCTCAAAATGATACAAGTGAAGCATGAGATATCAAAAATTTCTACAAAATAAAATCACCACCGTGCTATATAAGATATACATAAAGCAACCGAGAAAAACTATTTAGCTCCAAAGATATAAGTGAAGCACATAAAGTATTCTAACAAATTCTAGACCATATTTATATCCCTCAAAAAGGTGTGTCCAGCAAGGATGATTGTGGCAAACTAACAAGCAAAGACTCAAATCATACATGACGCTCCAAGCAAAACACATATCATGTGGTGAATAAAAATATAGTCCCGAGTATAGTTACCGATAGATGAAGACAAAAGAGGGGATGACTTCCCGGGGCATCCCGAAGCTTAGGCTTTTGGTTGTCCTTGAATTTTACCTTGGGGTGCCTTGGGCATCCCCAAGCTTAAGCTCTTTCCACTCTTTGTTCCATAGTCCATCAAATCCATACTCAAACTTGAAAACTTCACAACACAAAACTTAGCCAAAAATCTCGTGAGCTCCGTTAGTGTAAGAAAACAAACCACCAATTAAAGGTACTATAATGAACTCATTATTTTTTTATTGTTGTTAAACCTACTGTATTCCAACTTCTCTATGATTCATACTCCCCAATACTACTCATAGATTCATCAAAATAAGCAAACAACACACGCAAAACAGAATCTCTCAAAAATAGAAAAGTCTGTAGTAATCACTAAGTTTCGAATACTTATGTAACTCCAAAAAAATTAAAATAAATTGGTAAACATGAGGAATTTTTCTAATAACCACCGCAAAAAGAATCAACTAAATAGCACTCTCCAGTAAAATCTGGTGACTATTCTCGTGAGCGCTAACGTTCCTGTTTTTTACAGAAAGATCATATAAACTTCACACAAGTCTTCCCAAAGGTTCTACTTGGCAAAAACACTAATTAAAACACAAAACCACATCTAAACAGAACCTAGATGCAATATTTATTCCTAAACAAAAGCAAAAACAAAGAAAATAAAATTGGGTTGCCTCCCAACAAGCGCTATCGTTTAACCATTAAGATAGGCTTGAGAATTCAATGATGGTCACATGAAATATAAGAATTTAAGAACAAAGATAGCATCATATAGCATGTGAAAATCACATCTAATTCTAACATACTTCATATGCATAGGCTTTTTATAGGAAAACAAATTAGCAAGACAAGCAAGATCCAGCATATGCAAGGAAGAAGAAAGAAACAAGATCAATCTCATCATAAAGGGAGGTAATTTAGTTACATGAAGATAACCATTTTTTCCTCTCTCATAATAATTGCACGTAGGATCATACGCAAATTCAACAGTATAGCTACCACATAACATATTCTCAACACGATCCACATGCATGCAAAGTTGACACTCTTCCAAAATAGTGGGATTCAAAGTTTCCACTCTTCCAAACCCACTTTCAATATTATTGCAAACATTATTATCAATATCATATTCATCATGGGGCTTATATAAATTCTCAAGATCATAAGAAGAATCACCCCAATCATGGTCATTGCAACAAGTAGCGGACAAAGCAATACTATCATCCCCGAGCTTAGGGTTTTGCATATCATTAACACAACTGACATTAATATAATTTACAATAACATCATTGAAATCATGCTCTTTATTTAAGGAGCTATCATGAATCACTTTTTCTTTTAACAATTCCTCACAATTTTTAGATTCATGAATTTCAAGCAAAACCCCATAAAGATAATCTAGTGCACGCAGCTCACTAGCAATGGGTTCAACATAATTGGATCTCTTAAAAAGATTAGCAAGTGGATGAGGATCCATAATTTAACAAGCGAAGATGCAAGCTAATAGAAGGCACATGGCAACACAAGCAAACAAGAGGCAAGCGAACGGTAAACACACGGAAGAAGAAGGGAAAATAAAATGGCAAGGGTGAAGTGGGGGAGAGGAAAACAAGAGGCAAAAATGTAATGCGAAGGATAAGGGTTTGTGATAGGTACTTGGTATATGAATTTTGCGTAAGCCTCTCCGGCAACGGCTCCAGAAATTCTTCTTGCTACTTCTCGAGCTTGTGTTGTATTCCCTCGAAGAGGAAAGGGTGATGCAGCACAATAGCATAAGTATTTCCCTCAGTTTTTGAGAACCAAGGTATCAATCCAGTAGGAGAAAATGTGCGAGTCCCTCGCACCTGCACAAACAAATAAGAACTTTGCAGCCAATGCGATAAGGGGTTGTCAATCCCTTTACGGTCACTTACGAAAGTGAGATTTGATAGATAGGATAGTTTGATATTTTTGGATATAAGAACCGAAAGTAAAAACAACAAAGTAAAGTAGATTGTAGATTAATATGTTGAGAATAGACCCGGGGGCCATAGTTCTCACTAGTGCCTTCTCTCATGATAGCAGAATTCTACGGTGGGAGAACAAATTACTTTCAAGCAATTGATAAAAAAGCGAATAATTATGAGAATATCTAGGCATGATCATTATATATAGGCATCACGTCTGTGACAAGTAGACCGAAACGATTCAGCATCTACTACTATTACAACACACATCGACCGCTATCCAGCATGCATCTAGACTATTAAGTTCATAAGAACAGAGTAATGCTTTAAGCAAGATGACATGATGTAGAGGGATAAAATCAAGCAATATGATATAAACCCCATATTTTTATCCTCGATGGCAACAATACAATACGTGCCTTGTTGTCACTGGGAAAGGACACCGCAAGATTGAAGCCAAAGCCAAGCACTTCTCCCATTGCAAGAACTATAGATCTAGTAGGCCAAACCAAACCGATAATTCGAAGAGACTTGCAAGGATATTATAATCATACATAAAAGAATTCAGAAAAGAACCAAATACTTCTCATAGACAATCTTGATCATAAACCCACAATTCATCGGATCTCGACAAACACACCGCAAAAAGATTACATCGAATAGATCTCCTCGAAGAACAAGGAGAACTTGGTATTGAGATCCAAAAAGAGAGAACAAGCCATCTAGCTAATAACTATGGACCTAAAGGTCTGGTGTAAACTACTCACAACTCATGGTGAGGCAATGGTGTTGATGTAGAAGCACTCCGTGGAAGATCCCCCCTCCGGCGGAGCTCTGGAACAGGTACCAAGATGGGATCTCACAGGAATAGAAGGTTGCGGCGGTGGAATTAGGGTTTTCTCTGTTGCCTCGATGTTTTCAGGGTGTATGGGTATATATAGGAGGAAGGAGGGCATCGAGGGAGCTAGAGGGGGCCCACGAGGGTGGGGGGCGCCCTGGACCCTCATGGCCCCCTCCTTCGTTCCCTCGCATGTACTCCAAGTCTTCTGTGTTGATATCGTTCCAAAAATAACTCTCGCGAAGGTTTCATTCCGTTTGGACTCCGTTTGATATTCCTTTTGTGCGAAACCCTGAAATAGGCAAAAACAACAACTGCACTGGGCCTTTGGGTAATAGGCTAGTGCCAAAATTAATATAAAAGTGTATGATAAAGGTCATTAAACATCCAAAACATCATATATAATAGCATGGAACAACCAAAAATTATAGATACGTTGGAGATGTATCAGCCACCGCTTGTGCGGTGTCTTGAGCGAGGGCGGTGACGTCGAGCTCCATCCCCGATGACAAGCTCTCCCGCGGAGCATTCGCGCTTGCGGTCATGGCGGATGTGGTGCCAGGTAGGAAGACGATGCGCTATGGTGTGGAGGTTAGCTCCGCGTTGCCGCTTTAAGTAGCGCATTTCGGTGAGGCCAAGTGTCCTGGTGCGTCATTAAGTCGTCGGAGTTGGTTCCTCCGGCACCGAGCCTCTTAACGATGGCATACTGACGGACGGCATGAATGCGGGCAGCTAGCGCCGGCTTGGAACGCACCGCGAGACGACGCGAGGGATGAGTGTTTTTGGTGTGCCAGGGGTGTCAGCTGTGGTCGTGGCAAAGTTGGTGATGCCCTTTGCTCACATGCGATCGACGCATGTCATTGAAAAAGCAAGACGACCCGGCATGGTCTCAGGTCCTGAGTATGCAGTTGGCCGCGCTACACCACTCCGCGGACGCGTCCCGGTGCCCCGTGCATCCTCGACGAGCCGGGTGTTGGGGTGTGTTTGGATTGTGGCCAAAGTGCACCTTACCAAAAAAAATCATGACCCAAAGATTGGTCTTTTTTTGGATGGTTGCCATTTTTTTGGAATGCCAATGAACTCTAGCCAACTCTAGTTCATTTTTCTTCTCGATGTCAGCCAAATCATGGGCAACCAAAACCTCAACCAAAATTTTGGCTACCCAATGCTTTGATGGGGCTACCTTGGGCACAAACCAAACATAATGTTGGTCGTGCCACAACAGTAACGCCACCCTCGGCACACTGAAACCGACCGGGTCTAGCGACGATGAGTGTGTCGCTCGCCACAGTCGTCGTGTCCAGAGGCGGTGCTGGAGCTGTGCCATGTTGTTGGCCCCCACGACCCACATGAACGGTTGCAGGTGGCGAGGAGGTCGCGGGGCAGCTCCTCCATTGGACTAGTTTGCGCTACGTCACCCCGACAGGTGTGCCCCACATGTCGGTTTCCCTGTTTTCCCGGCGATATTCGAGCGTCAGTGCTCCGCGTTGCGCATTAGGACTTTCACTATGTAGGCCAATCAAGACAACTTATTATTTATTTGAGCTGTTCAAGTATAATCATGTGGCGTTTGCTTATTTCTCATTCCTCTTCTCCATCGATCATGTCGCCCTCCGGTCGAGTCCATCCTCCCGCATGCCTCATTTGAACATTCCGTCGAGTATCATTCGCATGTGGGCCTAGACCATGCTTGTATTTCCAATGTTTATTTCTACTTAGTCCAACTAACATACAAACAAACGGTTCATTTGAAGTTTCACTTTGCCTCCACTGCGTGTTGCTTCGCGTCTTAGTTTTGACATCCCATTCGGTTCATGCCCCGACACATGTTGACGAGATCGATTGATGTTTAGAGAGCAATTGCGTGTCATGCAAGGAGATAAAGGTTTGGTCTGTTTCTATGATAGAAATGATCCGCGGGGGGGGGGGGGG
>LR738709.1:163218242-163260010 GCA_902687465.1 Secale cereale
GTGGTGTTGTGGGGATCAGAGGGAGTATATTGTACGTTCATAAACAAAACGAAGGTATTGTACCCACCCTAGTCCTTTTTCAATCAATCTTCGGACCCCGAGATGAAATCGAGAGAGAACGTGTCACATCCCTAGCTAGCACTTGCATTAGGACCTGACTAGAGTGTGCATCATGTTTACTTTCAAAGAAACTTGAAATGGGATTAACAGAAACCCCAGCACCCCTCCCCTAACAACTAGGGTTTACTAAAACATTTTCCAATGTACCCAAAATGCCCTTCAAAATGTTCATCATTTCTGCCTTGGTCTTAAACCTCTGCCAAAAATGGTGCACAATTTTCTAGGACAATCTAGGGTTTTGGATTAAATCATATGGTATTTGAATTTGGGCATTTAAATACTATAAAATATTTTAAATGCTCAAATAATCATAAACTATAATGTTTCCTACTGTTCATATTATATACAGCAGGTATGACAAGTGTTATGATTTATAAAAATGTTTAGGCATTTTTATTAAGTGAACAAAGTTGCAAAAGAAATGAAACAGAAAAGAAAATAGAAAAAAAGGAGAGAGAGAGAACACTTACCTGGCACCCACCCGGCCCACCTGCCGGTCCAGCCCAGCTGCCGCTCCAGCGAGCTGCTTGGCTCGGCCAGGCAGGCAGGCAGGTGCTCGACGGCGACCGCGCCGCGCGCCACGCAGCTGCCCGCAAGTCAAACATAGTTTAGCTGTTTTTTTTAATATTAATTAGATAATTAGTTTAGTCACTGACACGTGGGCCCTAGCCCCACTGACAGCTAATTAGTTTTAATTAAACTCTAATTAACTCAGTTAATTAGCTGTGACACTGACATGTGGGACCCACTGGTCAGGTTTGACCTGGACTGGCCCTGTTGACTGGCTGACATCAGCATGATGTCATGCTGACGCAGTAAAGGTTTTTCTGGGATTTTTAGATTTTAAATAATTCAGGAAATTCCAGAAAATACCCAAAACTTCTAAAAATCATATAAAATCAACCATAGCTCAGATGGAAAAGATTTATATATGAAAAATGATCAGAAAAATCCAATCTATCCAATGGCACTGGTTTCATGCATGTTTGAATAAGTTAACTTGCTGTTTACATCAAAAACATGATAATGCACTTATTTAAATAATAGTTTGAACTTCAATTTGAATCCTTGATTCAAATAGGTTCAAACCCTTCTGGTTTTTGTTGCATTAGCCAACACACATGCATCTTGCCATGTCATAAACATGCATCATATTGTTGCATTTGTTTGTTAATGATTGTATCGTCGGTATTCCCTGTGTTAGGTCCTGCTCCCGAGGATACTGCTGCGTATCCAGTTGAAGAGCAGTACCCGACAACTACCTTGTCAGGCAAGCAATCATTGATCATTCCGATACAACCCAATCTTCTCGCTCCTGCTCTCTTTTACTGCATTAAGGCAACAGCGCGTGAACTGCTACTTGCTGCGGTAGTTGAACCCTATTCCCTTGCATGACCTGTCATTGCCACAGTAAATAGTTGAAACCCACTAGCATGTGTAGGAGTTGATTGAGCCATGTGATGTGTGATCCACCATGCTATTTGCTTGTGTTGCCTGCTATGCCTAGAGTTGTGTCTGGTCTGATTCATCTGGGTGATGGATCAGAGTGAAACAATCTGTTGATAAAGAGAAGGAAGTGTGGAATACGCTTGGTAAAGGTATCGATGAAAGGCCATGTAGGAGTACGTGGTGGGTTGTTTCATTGGAATCGTCCATAGGACCCGAGATCTGTATGTGTGGTTCAAGTTACAGCTACTACCACGCATTGGGATCCTTAATTGACCCTCTCGGCTTATTAATTACCCTTGATCTCTGTCCAGGAGTTGCAACTAGTTTCTGGTGTTTATAGCTTACTCGAGGTCGTGCACAACGCTGACCCTCGGGGTGGGTTGTGATGCGACAGGTACGTGGCACGGTGTACCGGTTGCCCGTTTGGTGACTCGGGAACCCTGTACACATCATTTGGGGCCGTGAGCGACACCCCGGCCGGATCTCCCCACGGATGGAACCCAAATAGGTGATAAACCTGGACGAGAGACTTGAGTAGTTAGTCAGGTTGTGGCCGACACCCTCGCTGGGCTTCCGCTTGAAGGTTGCCGAGTACACGCCGAGTAAACGGCGATAAGTGGTGGAAGCGTGTGTGAAGAGGTACACCCCTGCAGGGTTATCAAACTATTCGAATAGCCGTTGTTCGCGGTACGAACTACTTGGTTACTCTTACAGTTCATAGACAAGTTGATGGATACTACTAAAAGCCTCAAGATAAGCGTGAGTGCCGTGGATGGCCCTTCCGTAGGATGACGGAAGAGGATCCTCAGTAGTGTATTGATGTGGTGATTAGAGGACTCGTGTTCGTAATAACATCTTGCAATCCGTTGAGAGTTGTAGTATAGGTTAGACAAGGTGAAAGCTGGCATTCTGCTATAAACTCCACTACCCCCTTTGATAATGTTGCATGTATGTTAGGTTCTGTGGTAAGACTTGCTGAGTACCTTTGTACTCATGTTTGCTTAATAACTGTTGCAGAGGAGAACCCTGCCCCTGCTGATGGGTTCTACATAGACGTTGACGTCGACGAGTAGCTTGACACCCAGACGGTGATCTGGAGCTTGTGAAGGGCCTTGTAGATAGTCAGGCTACACCAAGCCTGTTTTATTTTCTAAGTTGTCTGTACTCAGACATGTAGCTTCCGCTTGTGCTTGTATGACTGTATGACTTGAGTGTTGGGTCATGTGACCCCTACCTGTATGACTATGTTATGTAAGGCTCTTGGAGCCTTTTAAATAAAGTACCTTGAGTCATAGTGTTCTGTTGTGATGCAATGTTGTATTTGCACATATTGAGCATATTGCGTGTATGATTGAAATGCTTGGTATGTGTGGGATCCGACACCTAGTTGTTTTCCTTTGTAGCCTATCTTACAGGGAAATGCCTCCTAGTGATTCCAATGAGCCTTGGTAGCTTGCTACTGCTCGGAACACGTAGGCTGGCCGGCATGTGTCCTTCTTCGTTCCTGTGTCTGTCCCTTAGGGGAAATGTCACGCGTTGTTCCTTTAAGTCCATGTATCTTGCTACGACTTGGGTTCAAACGTTGATGACCGACACGTTCGTTGCTGGGTCATGGATGCCTGTCTCTGTAATTTAGTGCCACTTTTGGTTTATAACTAGCCATGTCGGCCCGGGTTCTCTGTCATATGGATGCTAGCGACACTGTCATATACGTGTGCCAAAATGCGCAAACGGTCCCGAGCCAGGTAAGGTGGCACCCGTGGGGTTACCGTGCGTGAGGCCGCAAAGTGATATGACGTGTTACATCTAGATCGGTGTGACTTAGGATCGGGGTCCTGACAGCGTTGGCATCAGAGCTGGACTGCCTGTAGGTTTCTCAAGCCAAACTGGTCGATGTTGAGTCTAGAAAAATTCTTAGTTATATGTTGGGGAATTGATTGTGGAAGGGAACGTAAGGCTCTTTTACTCCTTTACCTTATGCCCTTCTGATCTGAGTCTGTCTATTCTTTCTACGGGGACTTAGGACTAGGCCTCTTATCCTTACTAGGTTCACGTGTTACTAATCCGTAGACTCTTAGGTTTGTTGGTTTCAAGCCTCAGTTCAGTTTCTATCCTGTTGAGTATGATGATTGTTGAACCCGGAACCTTGATATGGAATTGTTGAGTGGCTATGCTATCATTTGTATGATGTCTCAAATCTTTGTTTGAGCATTTACAGTTGTTATGCTGCCCGATTTCTTCCAGAAACACTAATGCCTTTGCATTATTTCGTGTTTCAGATGTCTGGCCGCATTCCTCACCAAGTGGTTCGTTTGACTCGGTGCATTAATGTGCCTGGTCATACGGCCATGCTAGTCCGTGTGATGACTGAGACCGGTTATCGCTGGTATCCTGAATACACTGTGGAGGAGCAGTATCGGGATTTCAATCAAAGTCAGTATTTCTGCATAGTCCGGATATACCCCTCGTATCCCGGAGCTAATGATCCCATCCATTGGTCTTATGGACTCGGGATTACCATCGAGATGGCAGTACAGGATGCCGCTTATTCGATGATGACCATTCTCCGTGCTAGGCATGCCCTGTTGCTGAACACTGAGTTCTGTTACATGCCAGCTTCACTCCCCGGAGAAGAAGGCTACTACACTGGTCTATATACTGATGCTGCTCATGAAGAGCCACTGCTTCAGACTACTATTCAGATGTTGGAGGATAGGGACCGTGAGGTCCGTGCCCTCCGAATGGAGCTATATAACACTCGAGCCGCTCACTGGACTACTTTGACACGGCTTGCACCTGCTGTGCACGCCGGATATCTGGACATGCGGGATTTGTATCCTGTGCGGACTCGTCTGCCTGATCGCATGGATTGGCGTGACGTTGGGGGTATCACACCTCCACGTGGGCGTCGGTTACCACCAGCATCGGGACCGAGGCCACACCCATGCCCTTATGGTCCACAGCCTTCGAGTGCTCGCGAGTTCCAAGATCCGTCTGTACCACTTCCAGGCTACGGTGGTAATATTTACGAGGATTACTACGCGAATGTCTGAGCTAGTCCGTGGTAGTAGTAGTATTGTAGTAGTTGTATTTCCACAGTCCTGCGCGTCTTGTGGAATATGACTTGGTGTGTACTGAATTCCGGAGGTGTAGTTAAATAATGTATAGGAGCTTGGAATGCCTCTGATGGGATGTATCGTCTTTCACCGCAGTTGTACTTTAGCCTTGGCTTGTACTAAACTTTGTATGGTGTGTATGACCACTGGTGTATATATAGCAGTTCCTATATTACCATGTCGTACGGATGAACATCTCTGCATTCTGTGTCATCCATTACATTCTGCACTTCTATGTCAAATTTTTGCCATCCTTGTCTAAACCGTTGTTTTGTTTTCCTAGGATGGTCAGCACTCGCAACACTCCTGCTGCTCAGGAGCAGGGTGAGGCTAGTGGGGCTAGAGATGGAAATCTGCCCCAGCCACCCTCTTTGGCGGAAGTTATGATTGAAGCAGAACGGAACAAGAGAAAGACCAATCGTCTGCTGGAACGCATAGAGCAAAACACTGGGTTCCGTCAGAGGAATGACGTGGTGTCAATCCACGATTTCATCAAGATGTGTCCACCGAAGTTCCATCAGTCCACTGAACCTCTGGATGCTGATGACTGGCTACGTAGTATCACCCACAAGCTACACTCTGCCCACGTGGCCGAAGCTGACAAGGTTATCTACGCCGCCTACCATCTTGAGGGCCCTGCCAGTCTTTGGTGGGAAAACTTTGAAGCTATGCGTCCTGCTGGCCAAGTCACTACCTGGGTTGAGTTCAGTGAGGCATTCCGTGAACATCACATTCCGGAAGGTCTCATGGATCGCAAGCGGGAGGAATTCTGCAATTTCACCCAGGGCCGTTTAACTGTGGATGGCTACAGTCGTGAGTTTGGTAATCTGGCACGCTATGCACCTGAGGAAGTATCCACCGATGCCAAGAAACAAGCGCGGTTCCGCAAGGGACTCAGCCCTGAACTTCGTCGAGATCTACGTCTGCACGAGTGCACTTCCTTCCAGAAGTTGGTTAACAAGGCTATCAGTGCTGAGACAGGCCAGACCGACTTCGAAGCCACCCGCAAGCATACTCGAGACTTTGGTTCCTCATCCGGCTCTGGCTCTCACAAGCGCCGTGTTTGGGTTCCTAACACTGCTCTGCCACCCAAGTATACACCGAGGCCATCCTATGAGGCGCCTTGCCCAACTCAACAGTCTGCACCTGCTAAGACCTATGGAGGTCCACCCTCCAACTTTGCTCCACGCACCACCACTGTGACATGTTTCAAGTGTGGAGAACCGGGACACTACATGCGTGATTGTCCCCAGAATCAGCCAGGAAAACCCATTGGCCGTGGCAAGCCAACCGGCAAGGTGAACTATGTCAAGCCAATCCCCACTGCACGTGGTCATGTCAACTATGTTTCTGCCGAAGAAGCTTATGAGGATCCTAACGTCGTCCTTGGTACGCTTCTCGTAAACTGCCATCCGGCATCTGTTCTTTTCGATACTGGAGCATCCCATTCGTTCATATCTGAGAGCTATGCTCGATTGCACAACATGACTTTTTGTGACATGCCTACTTCCATGGTTATTCAAACTCCTGGTTCAAAGTGGCAAACCTCTAGGGTAAGCCATGGAAATGAAATCCTTGTCGATAGACTTGTTTTCCTTTCATCTTTAATCGCTCTCAAGTCCTCGGATATAAACATCATCTTGGGTATGGATTGGATGACAACCCATTACGCCAGAATTGATTGCTTCACTAGGACCGTTCAACTTACACATCCATCCGGCAAGATAGTCAATGTCTTGACTCGAATGGCTGAAAGTCAGCTCTATTCTCTTAATGCCAGCCCTTTACCAGAACTCAAAGATATCCCGGTAGTCTGTGACTTTCCGGATGTTTTTCCAGAAGAACTGCCAGGAGTTCCACCTGACAGAGATGTCGAGTTTGTGATAGATCTTATTCCTGGAACTGTCCCAATCTCTAGGATACCTTATAAGATGGCACCACTAGAATTAGCTGAGCTAAAGAAACAACTCGATGAGTCCTTGCAAAAAGGTTTCATCCGTCCTAGTTCTTCCCCTTGGGCTTGCCCCGTCCTCTTCGTCAAGAAGAAGGATGGAACGGAGCGGATGGTTGTAGATTACCGACCTGTCAATCTGGTCACCATAAAGAATAAGTATCCGCTTCCCAGGATCAACGACCTGTACGATTAGCTCGCTGGATCCTCAGTCTTCTCTAAGATGGATTTGAGGTTGGGCTACCATCAAATCAAAATCAAGAACGGGGACATTCCTAAAACGGCTTTCGTTACTCGTTATGGCCAATATGAGTACACCGTCATGTCCTTCGGATTAACCAATACCCCAGCTACCTTTTCTCGGTTAATGAATTCTATATTCATGGAGTATTTGGATAAATTTGTCGTGGTATACCTCGATGATATACTCATTTTCTCCAAGAACAAGGAAGATCATGCCGAGCATTTAAGGCTGGTATTAACGAAACTTCGAGAGCACCGCCTTTATGCCAAATTCTCTAAATGTGAATTTTGGTTGCCAGAAGTAACCTATCTAGGTCATGTGATCTCTGGCAAGGGTATTGCTGTCAATCCCGAGCGAGTTCAAGCCGTCCATGATTGGACTCCCCCTGAATCGGTCAAGCAAGTTAGGAGTTTCTTGGCTTAGCGAGCTATTGCCGACGTTTCGTCGAGAATTTCTCCAAGGTTGCTAAACCTCTAACCGAACTCCTCAAGAAAGATAAAAAGTTTGAGTGGACCCCACAGTGCGAGTCCAGTTTTCAGGAACTAAAAAGACGCCTCACATCTGCACCTGTACTGGTACCACCAGACTTTTCCAAGGACTTTATAATCTATTGCGACGCCTCGCGACAAGGACTAGGTTGCATTCTTATGCAAGATCGTCAAGTGATTGCATACGCATCCCGACAGTTGCGTCCACATGAGGATAACTATCCTACTCATGATTTAGAGCTTGCAGCTATAGTCCATGCACTCAAAACATGGCGACATTACCTCCTTGGTAATCGTTGTGAAATCTTCACTGATCACCAAAGTTTGAAGTATATCTTCACCCAACCGGATCTAAATCTCAGGCAAAGACGTTGGGTTGAGTTGCTTACCGACTACGACTTAGGAATCACTTACACTCCTGGAAAGGCCAATGTCATGGCTGATGCACTAAGTCGTAAGTCGTATTGTAACAATTTAATGTTACAACAAAGTCAACCACTTCTCCACGAGGAATTTCGTAAGTTTAACCTTCATATTGTTCCTCGAGGATTCCTTTCCACCTTGGTGGCGAAACCTACCCTTATGGATCAAATCATAGTTGCCCAGCGGTATGATAAAGGCATATCTCGGATCAAGGAGAACATTGCTAGCGGAATTGCTAGGAGCTTCTCTATGGATGATCGAGGTGTAGTGTACTTCGAGAACCGCTTGGTAGTGCCCAAGAAACCACAACTACGACAGATGATTCTTAAGGAGGCTCATGAATCTCCTCTCACGATTCATCCCGGTAGTACCAAAATGTATCAAGACCTACGTCAAAGATTCTGGTGGACTAGGATGAAGAGAGAAATCGCTCAGTTCATTGCTAACTGCGACGTTTGTCATCGAGTTAAAGCAGAGCATCAACGGCTTGCTGGCACCCTTCAACCTTTAGCTATTCCTGAATGGAAATGGGATAAAGTCGGTATGGACTTCATTACCGGATTTCCCAGGTCCAGGAAAGGGAATAATGCTATCTTCGTCGTTATCGACCGCCTCTCTAAAGTAGCTCATTTCTTGCCTGTTCGAGAGAGCATTACCGCTAGCCAGCTAGCAGACTTATATATCTCTCGAATAGTGTCACTTCATGGTGTACCGTTGGAGATTAACTCAGACCGTGGAAGTCTTTTCACTTCACGATTTTGGGAAAGTTTCCAGAATGCTATGGGAACTCATCTCTCTTTCAGTACTGCCTTCCATCCGCAGTCTAGTGGTCAAGTGGAACGAGTCAATCAAATTCTAGAAGACATGCTTCGAGCCTCTGTCATTTCTTTCGGTATGGAATGGGAAAAGTGTCTTCCATATGCCGAATTCGCTTATAACAATAGTTATCAAGCCAGCTTGGGTAAAGCTCCCTTCGAAGTTCTATATGGACGAAGGTGTCGAACACCTCTTAACTGGTCAGAAACCAGAGAAAGACAATTCTTTGGCCCGGATATGATTCAGGAAGCAGAAGAACAAGTTCGCATCGTTCGTGAGAGATTGAAAACAGCCCAGTCTCGCCAAAAGAGCCAATATGATAGTCATCATAAGGCTGTGACTTTTGAAGTCGGCGATAAGGCTTACCTTCGGGTTACTCCTCTTAAGGGAACCCATCGATTCAGTATCAAAGGCAAATTGGTCCCTCGTTACATCGGTCCTTTTCGCATTCTTGCCAAACGAGGAGAAGTTGCCTACCAATTGGAACTACCTCCGCACCTCTCCAGAGTTCATGATGTTTTCCACGTTTCTCAACTCAGGCGATGCTTCTCGGATCGTATCCGTGGAGTGGACCATGAAACGCTTGATCTCCAAGACAATCTCACATATCGAGAATACCCCGTTCGTATTCTTGATCAAACCGAGCGCACCACTCGACGCCACAATATCAAGTTTCTCAAGGTTCAATGGTCACATCATTCCGAGAGTGAAGCTACTTGGGAAAGGGAGGATCGTCTTCGACTTGAGTACCCCACACTCTTTCCGGAGGAACCCGAATCTCGGGAAGCGATTCTTTTAAGTGGGGGTGAGTTGTCACATCCCTAGCTAGCACTTGCATTAGGACCTGACTAGAGTGTGCATCATGTTTACTTTCAAAGAAACTTGAAATGGGATTAACAGAAACCCCAGCACCCCTCCCCTAACAACTAGGGTTTACTAAAACATTTTCCAATGTACCCAAAATGCCCTTCGAAATGTTCATCATTTCTGCCTTGGTCTTAAACCTCTGCCAAAAATGGTGCACAATTTTCTAGGACAATCTAGGGTTTTGGATTAAATCATATGGTATTTGAATTTGGGCATTTAAATACTATAAAATATTTTAAATGCTCAAATAATCATAAACTATAATGTTTCCTACTGTTCATATTATATACAGCAGGTATGACAAGTGTTATGATTTATAAAAATGTTTAGGCATTTTTATTAAGTGAACAAAGTTGCAAAAGAAATGAAACAGAAAAGAAAATAGAAAAAAAGGAGAGAGAGAGAACACTTACCTGGCGCCCACCCGGCCCACCTGCCGGCCCAGCCCAGCTGCCGCTCCAGCGAGCTGCTTGGCTCGGCCAGGCAGGCAGGCAGGTGCTCGACGGCGACCGCACCGCGCGCCACGCAGCTGCCCGCAAGTCAAACATAGTTTAGCTGTTTTTTTAATATTAATTAGATAATTAGTTTAGTCACTGACACGTGGGCCCTGGCCCCACTGACAGCTAATTAGTTTTAATTAAACTCTAATTAACTCATTTAATTAGCTGTGACACTGACATGTGGGACCCACTGGTCAGGTTTGACTTGGACTGGCCCTGTTGACTGGCTGACGTCAGCATGATGTCATGCTGACGCAGTAAAGGTTTTTCTGGGATTTTTAGATTTTAAATAATTCAGGAAATTCCAGAAAATACCCAAAACTTCTAAAAATCATATAAAATCAACCATAGCTCAGATGGAAAAGATTTATATATGAAAAATGATCAGAAAAATCCAATCTATCCAATGGCACTGGTTTCATGCATGTTTGAATAAGTTAACTTGCTGTTTACATCAAAAACATGATAATGCACTTATTTAAATAATAGTTTGAACTTCAATTTGAATCCTTGATTCAAATAGGTTCAAACCCTTCTGGTTTTTGTTGCATTAGCCAACACACATGCATCTTGCCATGTCATAAACATGCATCATATTGTTGCATTTGTTTGTTAATGATTGTATCGTCGGTATTCCCTGTGTTAGGTCCTGCTCCCGAGGATACTGCTGCGTATCCAGTTGAAGAGCAGTACCTGACAACTACCTTGTCAGGCAAGCAATCATTGATCATTCCGATACAACCCAATCTTCTCGCTCCTGCTCTCTTTTACTGCATTAAGGCAACAGCGCGTGAACTGCTACTTGCTGCGGTAGTTGAACCCTATTCCCTTGCATGACCTGTCATTGCCACAGTAAATAGTTGAAACCCACCAGCATGTGTAGGAGTTGATTGAGCCATGTGATGTGTGATCCACCATGCTATTTGCTTATGTTGCCTGCTATGCCTAGAGTTGTGTCTGGTCTGATTCATCGGGGTGATGGATCAGAGTGAAACAATCTTTTGATAAAGAGAAGGAAGTGTGGAATACGCTTGGTAAAGGTATCGATGAAAGGCCATGTAGGAGTACGTGGTGGGTTGTTTCATTGGAATCGTCCATAGGACCCGAGATCTGTATGTGTGGTTCAAGTTATAGCTACTACCATGCATTGGGATCCTTAATTGACCCTCTCGGCTTATTAATTGCCCTTGATCTCTGTCCAGGAGTTGCAACTAGTTTTTGGTGTTTATAGCTTACTGGAGGTCGTGCACAACGCTGACCCTCGGGGTGGGTTGTGATGCGACAGGTACGTGGCACGGTGTACCGGTTGCCCGTTTGGTGACTCGGGAACCCTGTACACATCGTTTGGGGCCGTGAGCGACACCCCGGCCGGATCTCCCCACGGATGGAACCCAAATAGGCGATAAACCTGGACGAGAGACTTGAGTAGTTAGTCAGGTCGTGGCCGACACCCTCGCTGGGCTTCCGCTTGAAGGTTGCCGAGTACACGCCGAGTAAATGGCGATAAGTGGTGGAAGCGTGTGTGAAGAGGTACACCCCTGCAGGGTTATCAAACTATTCGAATAGCCGTTGTTCGTGGTACGAACTACTTGGTTACTCTTACAGTTCATAGACAAGTTGATGGATACTACTAAAAGCCTCAAGATAAGCGTGAGTGCTGTGGATGGCCCTTCCGTAGGATGACGGAAGAGGATCCTCGGTAGTGTATTGATGTGGTGATTAGAGGACTCGTGTTCGTAATAACATCTTGCAATCCGTTGAGAGTTGTAGTATAGGTTAGCCAAGGTCAAAGCTGGCATTCTGCTATAAACTCCAGTACCCCCTTTGATAATGTTGCATGTATGTAAGGTTCTGTGGTAAGACTTGCTGAGTACCTTTGTACTCATGTTTGCTTAATAACTGTTGCAGAGGAGAACCCTGCCCCTGCTGATGGGTTCTACATAGACGTTGACGTCGACGAGTAGCTTGACACCCAGACGGTGATCTGGAGCTTGTGAAGGGCCTTGTAGATAGTCAGGCTACACCAAGCCTGTTTTATTTTCTAAGTTGTCTGTACTCAGACATGTAGCTTCCGCTTGTGCTTGTATGACTGTATGACTTGAGTGTTGGGTCATGTGACCCCTACCTGTATGACTATGTTATGTAAGGCTCTTGGAGCCTTTTAAATAAAGTACCTTGAGTCATAGTGTTCTGTTGTGATGCAATGTTGTATTTGCACATATTGAGCATATTGCGTGTATGATTGAAATGCTTGGTATGTGTGGGATCCGACACCTAGTTGTTTTTCTTTGGTAGCCTATCTTACAGGGAAATGCCTCCTAGTGATTCCAATGAGCCTTGGTAGCTTGCTACTGCTCGGAACACGTAGGCTGGCCGGCATGTGTCCTTCTTCGTTCCTGTGTCTGTCCCTTAGGGGAAATGTCACGCGTTGTTCCTTTAAGTCCATGTAGCTTGCTACGACTTGGGTTCAAACGTTGATGACCGACACGTTCGTTGCTAGGTCATGGATGCCTGTCTCTGTAATTTAGTGCCACTTGTGGTTTATAACTAGCCATGTCGGCCCGGGTTCTCTGTCATATGGATGCTAGCGACACTGTCATATACGTGTGCCAAAATGCGCAAACGGTCCCGGGCCAGGTAAGGTGGCACCCGTGGGGTTACCGTGCGTGAGGCCGCAAAGTGATATGACGTGTTACAGCTAGATCGGTGTGACTTAGGATCGGGGTCCTGACAGAACGAGTGGGGGCATGTGTGATACCTAAGGCAGATTCAAAATTGTGAACCAGTGATCATATCATCCGCAAATCATATATAAAGGGTATTCAATGTTCGTTTCATTTTTGAACGTACAATATACTCCCTCCTATCCTTTCTAGTTTACATATAAGTTTTATGTGTAGTCAAAGTATCTCTGCTTTGATAAAAAAGTATCAACATTCAACAACGCCCAATCAATATTGTTAGATTCGTACGTATTCCTAGATTTGTACTCGTGATGGTTTCCAATTTGTTTTCAACCACGTGAATGTTCTTGTTCTCGCGCGTGCTCTTCCTACTAGGATTTCGCCACGTATAGCGAGTCCAATAGTAACTTTGTTAAGCTCCATGTCCAATAATACTACTAGAGTACTACCAACATCTGTACTAGAGTATGCAGTGCTCATAGTTGTACTCCCTCCTTCCAATTATATAGGGCCCATGTGGAGGAGAGCGATGTGAAAAAGTAAGGGGAGTGAGCTCTCATGCAAGAGCCTAGCTATGTACGCATTCCTAGTTAAATACATACAATAAATATGAAGAAAGAGATGGAGAGGAGTTGGAAAAAAGTACTAATACAATAGACAACCTTATAATTTTTTTGCGGGAAATAGCCAACCTTATAGCCCACAGTACTGTATGAGTGCATATAATAGATGATGGCTATAGATGACATGGCAGTTCCTTATAGCCATCGACCGGCTATATTATTAACCATGCTCTAATGCGTTTTTCAAAACGGCATTTGACTATTGACAAGATTAATAGTACATGAGATGTATAATGTGAAAATTATATCGTTGGATGCTCCTTTCACATACATATCCCTGCCTTACCCCCCCCCCTTCGGTCACTTAATGGCGGACCCCATGCTTTCTAGGCCCCGCATGTCAGTTACTCAATGGAGTCGGACACGTCAGGGGATCCTCATCTGTAGTATACTCCCTTGCTATAAAATGACGCGGGCGGGGGAGGGGGAGGGACGTCGGTTTGCTCTCAACTGCGGTCCCACAAGAGAGCGAAAATGCAAGATGAAGCGCATTCCATTCGTTGAGCAACATGGAGGTTCCAGCGTGCCGGGCTGCAACGCGAACGCGACAAGAGCGATGTACAGTCAAAACCGATTGACCTGTCATCACCGGAACCACTAATCACACCAGAACCTTCGTTGCTCGGCCTACGCCAGCCACTGCCCTAAAACCACACCTAATCTCTAACCCCTCCCCCCTCCTTTCGATCCCCTAGCCCGCATCAAGCATCCCCTAGTTCGCCGAAAAGCCATGGTGCGCCGCAAGATCACATACTACAAGATGATGACGCCGGAGCACCGCGCAGAAATCACGGCGGCGGTCGGTGCCAGAGACCTCCGTTCCCACGCTCGCTTTGCAGCGGGCCAATCCCTGAATTATCTCGAGCGAAGCTACGAGGAGGAGGAAGCCGATCCAATGTTCATGGCGGAGGTCGCGACGCAGAAGGCCCCCGATGGGTATGAGACGATGGACGTCGACTTCGTGCCGGTGTCCAAGTCCCCCATGGTGCAGCCGGACCAGCGGTTCAACCTGGCGATACTAAAGGAGGACCGGGAGGCAGAGGCTCAACTCGACGGGGAGCACGCGCATGCCACTGCCATTGAGGCTCTCCTTCAGGCGGAACCGGATGTCGTGGATGTGAACCGGGTGGCAGAGGCTCAACTTGAGGCGGAGCCCGGGGATGCCGCTTCCATCGAGGCCCTCCTGCAGGCGGAACCGGACGTCCTGACTTGAACCGGGCGGCAGAGGCTCAACTCGACGCGGAGAGCGTGGATGCCGCTCTCATCGAGGCCCTCCTGCAGGCAGAACCGGACGTCCTGGACTTAAACCGAGCGGCGGAGGCTCGACTTGACGCGGAGCGCGCGGATGCCGCTGCCATCGAGGCCCTCCTGCAGGTGGAACCGGACGTCCTCGACTTGAACCGGGCGGTGCTCTCGTCCGTGCAGAGCGCCCGCACGCTCCGCGTGAACTAGTAGCTGGAGGCCGAGGACAACCACAGTGCGGAGACACATGTCGGCAGCTACGGCTGGTTTGCACCGGCAGCCAAAGACGACGGGGCCATCTCGTTCCGCGAGCAGTGATAGTTTTTCTTTATGTTGTTGTTTTTATGGACCTTTTGCTGTGTAAAAACATATACTGTTATGCAAGTCGCCTGACTTGGGCCAGTCTACCATTTCAGGCGGTTGGATGAATATCATACGTCACCTAACCCTTCTTCCTCATCTCTTCTTCTTCCCCAACAGACCACCGCACGGGCCGTACTGATACTCCCGAACATGCGGTTGGATAAACATTTTCTATGAACAAAAATTATGTGTCAGCGGTAGGATGGCTGAGTTTGGTTTGTTCACATGCAACAACACGTGTCAGCGAGGGTGCGTTCCCTTGGTTGGGTTTGCGGCGTGTCGGAGCGACTGTGCATGTGAGGGTACGGTGCGACCGCGGCGTGCAGGAGGACCGTGTGAGGGTGCAGTGCGACCGCGACAGCCGTGCGCAAGTGTACCTCCTTTTCATTTTCAAAACTTTAGGCAAGCTTGGCAAAAATGTGTGGCGAAGTATGGCAATGCAAGGCCTAGGCCCAAACAGGATAAGTACGTAGTACTACGTACTAGGAGTACTAGTGTTAAAAAAGAAAGGCGGGGTTTTCCTTCGCGGTATTTGTCGATACAAATCCTCGTTTCACGTGTCAATTAATGCGTATTTTTTTCTTCAAAGCCCAAAGAGCTAACCATCTCACTCCTCATCACTTGATTAATGCAGTGCCATGCAAACCAACCTTCTCACTTCCGCATGCATGCAGGGGATATTAATGTCCTTGGTTGCTAGTATGAGGCAAACCGCATCAATTTTGCCTCGATTAGTGTTAGTGGCCTTTTGCAAATTGTAATTTTGATATACTGCCCTTGTGTACAAAAAAATGGAGGTAGAAACTATATTTGACTTCCTTCCCCATTGCGGTGACGTCGACGATATCTCGAACGTTGTGGTTTGGCGAAGTGCGTTCGACGGCGAACACCATTGAGGGGGACCACGGTAAGTGATTCGCAAGTGCCACCTGCCAGCCGAGACAACCACCTTATTTGCATCCAGGAAGCCCGTTGAACCAAAGGACGTGTAAATGTACTAGTACTACTTGTACACAATAACGTCGTCCGTCTAGCTTAGTGCGGTGAGATGGTTTCTCGAAGAATACGATGGAGAGGCGGAGTCAGCGAAGAGTGAAATGATGGTTGCTTCGTCCGTGCTTTGTGATTTGACGCCTCACTGCTTTGTGATATGTGATAGATGGGACAGGGGAGTAGACTCTGTCCTCTATACTGTACATGCGTCCAAGCACGGGAGAAAGAGGAGAGACGTTGCATTTTTCTATTCCTTCAATCAATCAATCAGGGAGCTTCGGTTCCATCCTTTTGGCTTTGGCAACACCATCCACAATGGTTCCCATGATGCCAAAAGCTATTTTCCCATTTGGCTACACATTGTGGATGCCCTTAACCGTACCACTTGGTTTTGCTCCTGTGTGCTATCTATACAAATCTCAGTTATATTGATCTAAAAAATTATAGAATCAAGATAGTAAAAAGGAGGTGATTTTGCCGCGCGGATGGCGGGGGAGGTTTCTTATTTTAGAGGATGTTGTCCTGGCGGTTTGCTAATATGCGGTCCCACGTGTCAGTGCTTCACCAAGCCGATCCGCTTCCCACATGAGGCAGAACAATGGCAGAAGCAACACATGGTTAACTTGAAGAAGATGAGGGAGAAGCGGATTCAGCAACGAGTGAAATGATGGCTGCTTCATCCCTCCAACTTCTTTTTTTAGCATTATTACTTCGTCCCTCCTACTTAACTGTGGGAAAGGTGCAGCTTTGTGATTTGACGCCTCATTGCTCATTACTACACCGGTGCCATGACTTGGTGCTTCACCCCGGCTGCTCTACACTGTATTCCGGTATGGCACGTGGACCCGGTAGCTTCATTCCCCACATCTCGGCGAAAGGGACTAGAAGATTTTTGAAAGCGAGTGCTCCACTCTTACGACGGAGGATTACACGACACGACGGCCCGGTGAATTGTCACTTGTACTGTATATAGTACTATAGTTTTGCTGTTTCGCACGATCCAACGATACAAACCCGATTAAACAGGAAAGGGCGGGATTTTTCCCGTGCGGTATATGATACTGGCCATACATTTCAAAGGCAATTTTAATGTATGCAAACTGAATAATTAAGTAACAATATGATATCTAGTAAAACTTAAAAACACATATGATTTATTATGTTAGGGTGAAGTAGTAGTGATGTATTGCATAGTTTTTAGATGTAACATGCGAGAACATGTAGAGATGTAGTTATGGAGGGCTACAGAGAGAAAAGCGTAATACGTTCACCGAACTTCAGAATAAGCTGATTACGGTCACTATATACGTTTTGTGGTGATTATACGGTCACTTGCTCACGGTTCAGCATCGGAATGCACTCTGTTGACCGGCCAAATAGTCTGCGTGGCACCATGTTGACTAGTTAAATTGACCACATTCCTAGTGGGTCCCACCTGTCAGTTTGCATAGGGAAAAGGTCAGATAAACACAAATTTACGCAGGCGCGACAAGACTCCACCCCGTGCGCGGGAATCACCTGGTTGTGTATGTGTCTGTCAGGGCCTGATGTGTGCGCATGCACGTATAGGTTGAGCACTTGAGCGTGGGAGTATGTGTTGGTCGTGTGGTGTACTGGTGTGTGTATGCATGCGTGCGTGTGTGCGTGTGAGTGTTGCGTGCTTGCGTGGCTGCGTGTGTACGTGTGAGTGTTTCGTGCGTTCGTGGGTGCATGTGTTCGTGTGACTGTTGCATGCATGCAGTTCGTGTGCATGCGTGTGCGTGTGTGTGTATAATCACCACACCAGCTCATGTGTGTTAAAACAGACGGCTCAGCATACCAATACAAGGCCACCTTGTCCACTGTGCCCGTGGTCATGACTTCCAACCACCGTCCAATATTTTTTTGTCGGTTGTTTTCATTCTTAGTAGCAAGATGCCCATGCGTTGCACGTAACATCAAGATGCATTTGTATGACTATTTTATCGTGTGAGAGAAAAGGATGAACGAGGGAAGGCCTTATTTACAAATGTGGAGAAGTGTGTGGGTACTGTCGTGGAATTGTCACGGCAGATGTCCGGTTTAGCGGACTTAGTCGTGAGGCCGCACATCTATGTAGTAGCTTGAGAGGGGTTGAGCGGAATCGAGAGACGCAACGCAAGACAAGGGTTTAGACAGCTTCGGGCCCCGGGAAACATAATCCTGTAATAGCCCTACATGCTGTTTGAGGCTAGGTCTCATTATGATCCTCATGGTGTCGCCGGTAACCGGCTCTTTGTGTCTAGCCCTAGAAACTTGTGAGAACTTGTCCCTCTTTGGGGAGCCCTGCCCCTCCTTATATATGTTGAAGGGGCGGGTTACATGACTAGCCCTAGTAGGATTAGGATTACTCTATGAGTCCTAGTCTTGCTTCCTCTGTAGGAGAATATTCCTTGTGCTTTACTCATAAACCGGCCCACCATAATATGAACCGGTCTTGTGGGCCTTGGGCCTTGTCATCCATGATCCGCCTGCCGGGTTACCAGTAAATTTGCCAAGTGTAAACCGTCTTAAGTAAACCGCCAAGTCCGGCCGGGTTATACCTTCGGCCGGGTTACGCCGCGGGGTATATCCCCGACATTAGCCCCTAGTTTAATTTGGATTTATCCATGTTAAACTTAATCCTTCATGCGAGAACAAATTTGATAGGTTGTGCTTCGGGTTAAAATATTTTCCTGAACCGGCACTTGATCATCCTTATATCCTTGTCATTTCCTCCGTGATATGTATCCATGATCTCATGACAAATCTCCTTAGTAGATATTTTCAAACATTACCAATGCAAAAAATTCCAGGCACTTCCTCTGGAAACTCCGGGTCAATAGACCAGCTTCATAATCCGTTTGCTAACGTTGGTGTCTCATAGAGAAATATTGTAAGAGATAATCCACTTGAATAGGCCTTCAATGCTCTGACTTGACAAAAATATTGATCTTAAAATATTCAATTGATATCCAGCCGGTTTGGAAATGTAGAACTTGCCGGTTTATGATTACCACCATTGCCGGGTTATAACAACTGATGATTCAAGGTCATGACTGTTTATAGACGCCGGTTTATGATTGTTGCCAACGTTGAGTCACTCAATTAATCTTCCGGATTTGCCCCAAAACTGAGAATTTGAAGACGTTCCTCCTTTATATGCATATTACCAGTAGCCCCCAAGTCTTAAAAGGAGAACATAGTGATAGCTTAAGACTTGTTTGAATATAAATGTTGCAACCTTGAAGAAATCCGGTCTGTTCATCTCAATCATCAGTCAAAAACTAAATATTCCCCATATGTAGCCCCCAAGTGCCAGATTGTCATGCTTGCAGCAACCTGGGACTTGTAATTGCCTTATACTCATAAAAACTTCAATCAGTGTAGCCCCCAAGAGCCAGGTCATTATGTAATAATGAGCAGGGACTTTGCAGATATGATCATATAAACTTGAATAGCAACATGTAGCCCCCAAGGGCCGGTTTAGTAAGATAATACTGAGCTGGGACTTGATATATACTTCATTGAAAATAACATTATATAATGTAACTCCATCGTAGGGCTTGAACCCGCGTCCACAAGGTTAAGAGCTTTGTGCTTTACCAACTGAGCAGTGGATCCTTCAACATAATGGATTAATACTTGTGTACCTTGAATTGTTGACATGAGTAATTGGTAGCCCCCAAGGGCCGGCTCATTACAATGTGATGAGTCGGGTCTTCAATAAGACTAGTAAAAATGACTTTGCATTAGCCCCCAAGTGTCATGGTGCATGCTTGCAGCGACATGAGACTTTAATATTTGATGTAATCTCAACTTGAATAATGTAGCCCCCAAGTGCCGGGTTGTAAGCCTGCAGGGACTCGGGGCTATTCCTTTATAAAATAAATCACTTCCATCAATGAAATAATATCGATTGCGCTTAAAGCGACTTTGAAAACCTCAATCATAATATTGATAACCATAATAAAAATCCAGCCGTGTGGGCTATTAAAGATTTGAATTATATAACCCTGTTTGAGGACCGGTTCCAGTGATGTTTGATCACACGGTTGGTTTTACCAAGCCAATGTAGTAAGGATGATGACCCAAAACTTGAGTATTGATAACTCCTGCAATATTTCGCCGGTTTATAATAAAACCATACCGGGTTGTGATAAACACCGGATTATCCATATATGACACTGGCGATTTATAATCAAAAGCCAGGCCGGGTTAACAAATACCAGTCATTATCTTGTCTCATACTGGCGACTTATAGTCAAAGCCAGGCTGGTTGAATAAACACCGGTCATTATCTTATCTCATACTGGCGACTTATAGTCAAAAGCCAGGCCGGTTTAATAAACACCGGTCATTATCTTATCTCATACTGGCGACTTATAGTCAAAAGCCAGGCCGGTTTAATAAACACCGGTCATTATCTTATCTCATACTGGCGACTTATAGTCAAAAGCCAGGCCGGGTTAACAAACACCGATCATTATAACTGATCATGTACTGCCAACCTGTTTTTTGGCTCTTTGTCGGCTCATCATGAAGGCCGATCCGGGTTATGATGAACGCCAGTTTAAATCTCGCTGGTGTTCATGACCAAGACTTTTAACTTTGTAGATATATGGTCAACCTTGTAGTTGCCCAATCCCAGATCAATAGACTTGGTTAAAAACAAAATTTGCGAAATCACAGAAACAAAGAATTTTTGGCAAATAAGACCATGTAGTCAAGGCTTTTTGTGGCTGCCAGGCTCAAATTCGAGGCTTCTTGTGATCTGCAGGCTCAAATTCGAGGCTTTTTGCGAGTTGCGAGGCTCCAGGCTTTTTGTGAGCGGCCTTTAGGCTCTAGGCTTTTTGTGAGCTGCCTTTAGGCTCTTGGCTTTTTGCGAGCTGCCAGGCTCCAGGCTTTTTGTGAGCGGCCTTTAGGCTCTAGGCTTTTTATGAGCTGCCTTTAGGCTCTATATTTGACGTTTTCATCGATACTACCCAATGTTTTCAGGACCTCTGAGGGTTATTGTCTTTAGGTGATCGACTCAATGATTGTCAATGGCTTGTTCCTTGATGTATCAAGGGTGCCGGTTTAGGAGGCCGGGTACCTATGTTTGAGTTGTGCTGTGCGACAAACCCTCTTTGGTCCCTTAATAAATAATTGTCCTGCATATCAAAATATACAGATCAAAGTAACTATTTTCTTGATGAAAATAATATATACCAAGAAAATAGATTTAGATGGATATCACCTGATGTATTTGGACCTTATGATCCTCATCGGTGTCTGTTAGCCAAACCGGTATGTTGAATAGACCGGATCGCAGGGCGGACAGTACAACGACCGCAGCATCACAGGTAGCACAGACACATGAATCGGCCGCGGTATTGTAAGCCGGCGGAGATGAGAAAGTTGTCCTCCGTGTTGTAAACCGGTGCGGACGAGAGAGACGGCCACGACATTGTAACCGGCGCGGACACGAGAGACGGCCAAGGCGTTGTAAACCGGCGCGGGAGTCCGTTGGTCAACCAGGCCTTTCGGCGACTCGGAGCATGGTCAATGCGATGGTGGAGTCCGTGCCCTTCTCCGGGTTGTGGTATCCCTTTTTTTCTCTTTTTTTTTGGAAGCTCTGATCCAAATGCAGCCTTGTACTGCTCACTGATTGGCTTTGGAAAGTACTAGTCGTACTTGGTAGTCGATCTCCACGGGATTTTAGCCTGTAACCCAGCAACAACAATTCTACGGAACTCGGCGGATCCGGCCGTAATTTTTGGAACGATTTGTACCATACACTCAGTATATCAACTCCTCATTGACCTTGGATGCAGTTTCATCGGATCACCTTGTCACGTCTGGCGGCTTGGACGAAGGAACGCTAACCTTTGATCGCAAACTTTGTGTTGTAAACTCCAAAGTTAATTATGATTCTGATCACAAAATAATTTTTTCTTCATCTGATCGATCACGAGCTTCTCGATCCCATATAGGGACCCCTCCAAGAACTCAACACCACCGTGCGCCAGCCCCACGGTGGGCGCCAACTGTCGTGGAATTGTCACGGCAGATGTCCGGTTTAGCGGACTTAGTCGTGAGGCCGCGCATCTATGTAGTAGCTTGAGAGGGGTTGAGCGGAATCGAGAGATGCAACACAATACAAGGGTTTTGACAGCTTCGGGCCCCGAGAAACATCATCCGGTAATAGCCCTACATGTTGTTTGAGGCTAGGTCTCATTATGATCCTCATGGTGTCGCCGGTAACCGGCTCTTTGTGTCTAGCCCTAGAAACTTGTGAGAACTTGTCCCTCTTTGGGGAGCCCTGCCCCTCCTTATATATGTTGAAGGGGCGGGTTACATGACTAATCCTAGTAGGATTAGGATTACTCTATTACAAGGAGTCCTAGTCTTGATTCCTTTGTAGGAGAATATTCCTTGTGCTTTACTCATAAACCGGACCACCATAATATGAACTGGTCTTCTGGGCCTTGGGCCTTGTCATCCATGATCCGCCTGCCGGGTTACCAGTAAATTGCCAAGTGTAAACTGTCTTAAGTAAACCGCCAAGTCCGGCCGGGTTATACCTTCGGCCGGGTCATCCGCCATCATCACCAACTCTGTTTTTATAAGAGTGTATTTTATCCCTACTCTTATAAAAAGCATAGTCGGTGGTGATCGTGTGCCTTCCATCCTGCAATATAGGTCGTCCGATCTATATCTAACAGATAGGAAGGAAACTATGGCAATTTTGCAAAAAGATACCCTCACCCCTCTCCACACTTGCAAATAAGGCTTTCCCTTGTTCATCCTTTTCTCCCACAATATAAACTACTCATACAAATGCATCTTGATGTTCCGTGCAACGCATGGGCATCTTGCCAGTATTTTATAAGAGTGTAGATGTAGAGTAGATACAAGCCGACAGGTGGGTCCGATGGTAGTGAGATAATGTGATGCAACACTAGAGGTGCCACGTGGAGCGTTTAACCTTCAATTAGTCGTGTCTTGAGAAAATACAGAGTTGTATGGTGAGCCTGTGAATGTATAGTAACCACAAAACGTAAATGGTGACCGTAATGAGTGGATTCTGAAGTCCAATGTATGTATCGTGCTTTCGCTTCAAATACAATGATCGTCACTGTATATATCGCGAGAGAAAGATGAAACATGCGTGTATGTGCTCGGGGCTTAATTTTAGCTGACCTGGAGATAGTTTGTGTGCGTACATGAAAGGGGCGTAGAGGGGGGGTATGCGACGGAGAGAGATGCTCTTCGTTTCTCTTTATTATGACTCACTTTATATAGTATAAAAATATACAAATTCACAGTGCAGAATAAATATCATTGTGGGCACCATGCAATGCAAGCGTTCATACTCCTCCATATAACTTTGTAATGTTGTATATATGTAGAAATTCTGTAATATTTATTTGGCCACACTTTATTCAAAAGGAATGTTGTATGCGAAATAAACGTGAGGAGAGGGCTTTTTAGATCAATGGGGTACGTGATGTAACATGTTTGAATGTGTAGTTGATGCATTTGGCAGGGCCTAGAGAGGTATGTGTGTGTATTACGTATTCGAGAGAGGCATGGATAGAGGGGCCGGCAGGGGGTCGTGGGAGAGATAGCACGAGAAATGAGAGTGGTCTAGAGAAAGTGAGACGAATATGACATCACGGCGAGAGATTCCCTTGAGTGTGTATATGCAAGGGGGGAGTGGATAGAGGCACCATGAGAATATATTTTTTGTGTGTGGTGTGTGTGTTAGTATGTGTGGGTGCGAGAAGATAACGAGACGTGCGGGCAGAGGGTGTGTCACCGCGTGAGGTCCGGTGGGTCGAGGTGAGGCCCTTCGTTTGGTTCCGTCCTGCGCCACATTGGTCGGCTCGTGACGCATTTAGGGAGACCCATGTATGACTAGTCATACAAGAAAAAGATAGCATAATTGTGAAGGAATCTATGTCCACTGACAAAGCCGGCTAGAATTTGTAACCCTAGGTTCTCGGAGTAAGGTAACCCCTTTATCTCTGATATTACAATTCAACCAACCTAACTTTAAAGGGCATCCTACAAAATGCTCTTCTAGAATCATATTCGTCGATAAGGAAGAGAGGTGTGAGACAATGAGTGAGAGACATGCCTAAAGATAATGTGCGTACAGGAGACACGTAGGCAATTATATGTATATGGAAAGGGTCGATGGGGATTTTGCACATTCATGCTTGCGAGAGGGCGAGTGCTTGTGATAAAGGTTAGTGAAACAGTCGTATATGGTTACGAGAGGGAGGGAGGGTTATATCGAGAGCATGTGTGCGAGAAAGACACCTCGGGAGAGAGTGTGTGAGCATGTATGAGAGACTATCGATGGAGAGTGAAACTACATGTACAAGACTACTGTACACATTGATTAAAGATATAAATTGTATCCATATATTAGGATGGGATCATGATATTTGCAATTCACGTAAGGAACAGTCATTGATCCATCAGACATCTAGATTCTATCGAATTTGAGCATGTCTATGTTATTATTCGACACAATTGATCCACATAGTTTGCATTTTGAACTCCAGACAATGCATCGCTTTAGCAATCGAATATAAACGTGAGTATAGTTCATGTTGTGTGTGTAAAGCACATTATACATACGAAAGTTATACAATGACCATTATAAATAGCTACCTATGAACTAGCATAAATTTGAATTCAACTTAAGGTGGTTTAAAAAATCGAATTCAACATGAAGTCCATTCAATTATTCGAATTTGATATCATGGCATTTGTAAATCATACCTAAATTATGGGGCACCAATCTTTGCTCTGATTTCATACATAATAGCATATGTAGTCGTGTACAAAATAGATTCTAATTTAGCTCCTCCATTCCAAAATAATCGTAGTTATAGGATTTTCAAGTGTCAAAATTTCAAAAAGAAGCGGATAATTAAAAGAGGTTTTCAAACATACAAGGTCAAATTTAACGTTGTCTATTTAGGTCAATCCTCAAAGTTAAAGAGTACTCTAAACGTGAATGCCTGTGTTGCAAAATTTCGAACGAAGCACCAAAAGAGCCTCTACTCGCCCGAAACCGCGTGAGACCAATGTTTGGTAGTACAAGGAAATTACTTTTCTAATAACTCCGACCCGTGAAACCTACCGGCCCGACGTCCAAAGGTCTAAACTGGCGTAGGTTTGTAGCTTAATCTAGACGCCATGCAACCGCTTCCGAAAAACATTCATACACAATGGCCGCCTAAGCACACATGCGCGCGGCCGAAATCGCTCCCGCCCACTATATGGGACACCTGGGATTACCATCCTACCCCCGACCCGCAGTAGGTCCGAAATTTAACAGGGGGGGGGGGAGTTTGTACTTTCCCAAAATTTGAAACAAGCGTGATCCATCTTATGTTCAAAAAAGCCAAAAACAAGTGCGTCCCAGACCAAAACATGGTTCTCCCCCTTCCCCCCGCCCACCCGTCCGATTCCCCATTCGTACTCCGTGGACGTAAAAACTACCTCTCCACCAGCTGCGAAACCCCGACGTCCTCCGTCCGCCACCCCATTCCACCCATCAACCGCCGCCCTCCTCCATCACGTTGGAGCGGATACCCCGACATCGTCGTCCACCGCAACCTCAACCGCAACGCCCTCCACGGCTAGTAGTTGAAGCCGAGGCCGAGCCGTCCGTACCTGAGCCAGTTCAGCCACGCTGTCCTGCGCCTCACCGCTGCCGCTCCATCTTCGCCACCCTCCACCGCACCGGAGCTGTTCCTGTTATGCCGTCCTTCGCCGCCTCGGATCTGCTTCCCCTCCGCCGACATACGGCCACGACAACACAGTCAACAATTTGGCCATGGGTTCGTCCAAACCTGCACCCTCCTCTAGAACATCGGTTTCCCCAGCAGAAAGAAGAAGATCGGTGCGACATGTCGAGGCGACCACACCGGCAACCGAAAATGGTACTCCTCTTCCCTTATTCGTGCAAATCTTACGTGTCTTCTTGCACGGTATTCATCCCACATAAGACACTAGTTGACCGCTTCTTCTTGATACTAGATGTTCCTAGTAACTCGCGATGCACAAGGTTTCTCCTCATATACTATTTCACCTTAGCTAGAGGTCCGTTGCCCCCCTGAATTTCAATTCTTGGTCAGTTGATTCCCAATTAACGGAAGCATTCCCCAGCGTAACAGGCGCTAGTCCGCCTATTACGCCGGGGAAGCAGCGCCTCACTGTTTATCTTAGGGGCGTGTCGGGCCTAGAGCTACTGGCGCCCGATCCGGAGGTCGGCTGGGATTAAAGGGATGGCCTGGTGGCGCTGCCAAGCACGGCGGTGGTTTGAGGTCGAGGGGAGGGCTGGTCGGCGGAGGCAGGGGTCTGGGCCGGTGGTCATTGGCGGTTTGAGAAAGATCGTCAACAGTGACTAGCGGGAGGTAGATGAAGGCCATCTACCCATTCCTTATAGATCAGATGCTTCATTAAAAAATCGACTAACCTATTTATTTCCAGTCGACTTTTATCTTGATATGACCACATGTGGTGGTGTGCTGGAGGAGTACATGCATTTACGGTGCTCACATATTACAAAATCATATGGAGTAGAATCTAATTTTGTTTGCCATGCAATGTTGTAGAGCTATCATATGTCTCATGTCATTTATTTTTCAGCCACCTGCTATCTGCTACTTTTACAGTGCACTAGTTATGCACACACTTCACCCATACTCTCACTATTGTATTTTTATGCATGGGTATTTCAGACTGTGCTACTATGAGAGAAGCAAAAAAGAAAAGAGAGAAGTCGCTCCAGCGTCGTATGCGGATAGGCCAGACACGTTTAAGCCTTATAATAGATGCAGTGTCACCAGATGGAGACAGTAAACGTAGCTCTAAAGTTGATGACCTTGCTCGCTATGAACCACCATCCAAGGTGTTTGCTTTAACTTTGCGGTGTCATATGTGGATGCATGTTCCATATGGTGTCTAGCCTGTATTCGAAAGGTTGAAGTCGGTCTTTATTAAGATAAGGAAAGATATTTTTTACATGAACCACGATCCCGTGAGCACCAGAAGACAAATAGCTAGTCAGGGCACTGGCCGAGCCAGTGCCAAGCCCAGCAAAGAGAGGCATCACCTGGAAGCCAACTAAAAAGCCACGATGGTGGCGAAGCAGCCCGCCTCCCACCAGGCTCTCGGGTCCTAGATGATCATGCTCACCACTCCATCCGGATGTCTAGCTTGTATTGCTTCCAATTTGGTTAAATTGCATCTTCTTAGCTTACACATTATACCTTTGAATATGACATGCCTTTCTGTTTTGGTACATACTAGTACATCTGTGTATTAACAATGTTCTTACATTAAACAAATTCTTGTGTATCCCTCATCAATCGCTTATGATGAGGCAGTCAGGCAAGTCGATTACTCCTCATTTAAAGAATGCAGCGTCAGCCTCCCGACATGATTCTCAAGAAACAGCAAGGCTAGATGAAGATAGTGAACGTAGCTCTATAGTTGATTATCGCATTTCCCCTACTGTAGCATCGCAGGTGCTTGCTCTAACTTAGCATCGCAGGTGCTTGCTCTAACTTGGCAGCGTGATATGTGGTTCCATGAACTTGATGATAACAGGCTGACAAAAACATTTTATAGCAAATTGATAGCATGAAAACAACTAGCTATAGCAGGTCATATATGCAAACAAGGGCATGGATAGATAGAGCATAACATGGACAAAGACATGATCATTTGACATACTAAAACATTCATGGATTTGAGTGTGGCAACAACCAAACATGGCACCAGGTTATAACAGTTTCAAACTTAGCGGTTTTCAACAAGTCATAGAAAATAACAACAGCGAGTAGAATACTTTACAAGGTTGTTGCAAACACCACAAGGCATGTCATAAAAAGTGGATTGCACCACAGCAAAGATGACATGATTGTGCTTCTAAAACATATTGACATGTATCTCAAACAAAAATCACACATAAAGATTCAAAAATGACAAATCAGCATCTTGTAACAAGTTTCAGCACTTAACATCCACATACACTTTTGCAACAGAGATAAACATGGCAACATGGCCCCTAACATGAATGCTACAGAACCAACACGAAGAGCATTACAAGACGAACATTTTGACATATCGTACTCTCCATTTGGACCAACATGCACAAAGTTACAACCTCACAAACATGCTAACATAATAATAGTTATCAGCAGTTTATAACAATTAGCACTTTTGCATCGATGAATAGGGCATCAAGATGAACTCAAACAAGCATGCCACATTACAACAATATGTAGAGCATCACACGACGAACATTTTGACATATTATATGCTCATATTGGACAAACATGCACAAAGTAAGAGCTCTACAAGATGCCTATATGATTAATTTCAGAAAAAGGACTTAATAGGAAAAAGGCCTCACACGGGGGGTTACGGACGGATGCGTCCGGGACCAGCTGGACGTGTCCGGTGGCTGGGCCCACGCGGCAGTGGCCCAACTAGAGGAGGCCGAGGTGAGGGAGAGAGCATGGCGACTTCTGGCGTGGTCGAGGACGACAGATTGTTGGAGGTCGGTCGGAGGGGACGGATCCGGCCGGCCCTCACCGGATCTAGACCGTAGGCGAAGCCGGGCAGGGTCGATGGTGAGCAGGACGGCACCGACGGAGAGGCATGGAGTAGAGGAGCTAGGGCGCGGGCTGGCTCGGGGGGATCTGGCTGGAGCGACGGCTCCCGGCAGCGGTGTTACAGGCGATGCCCGTGGGCGAGGCGGCGGAGGGAGCCGGGGAGGATGATGCACGGTGGCGGCGGGGCTGGAGGCGCTCGCCGGCGAGCGGTGGCGTGGAGCGGGAGGCACAGGCGGCGGGCTGCTCGAGCGGCGGGTGGCGCGGAGCGGGGAGGGAGGGAGCAGGCCGATCGGGCCCGGCGGCGGGCGGCTCGGGCCCGGGCGGGCTGCGTGCGGGCCAAATGGGCCGACGCGGTGGGAGGAGGCACGGAAGCACGCGTCGGGATTGGCTGGGGCGGCGGCTCGGGCTGACGTGGTGCGCTGGGGTTGGTTGGGACGCGGTGGCGGCGGCGCCAAGTGGTGAAGGGAGGCTAGCTACGCGCGAAATTCGAGGAGGGGAAGGCTAGAGGTAGGGGAAGGGCTAGGGGATGCTATTTTTGGAAGGGAGGGGTGGTTAAATAGGAAACGGGGTTTATGGTTAGGGAATTTAGTCCGTTTAGGTTTAGTGAGGCCAAGAGCGGAGGGGGAAGGTAGGTGGCTTAAGTGGGATGTGTAGATGCATGAGTGGGCTGTGAGTAGAGGAGAGAGAGGCCCGCGGGGGTGTTCGAAGACCGAAAAGGTCCGACAAATAAACCGGCAATGTTGCCGCTACGAATAACGGTTGGGCTATCAAACAAACTGTGAATGCGATGAAATTTGACAGGCAGTCTACCTATGCTATAATAAGACCACACGCCAAGTTTCATCCCATTCAGAGAACATTTTCCGGCCACTTATAAAATAAAAATTCGGAGGTGCCGCGGGCGCGTGTGAGTATGTCTGGGCTCAGAACAGACAACGGAAAGGACAAGGGGGCTCGGTAACAAAGGACAGATGCAAGCTTTGAAAACATGATGATGACATACACATGATGACATTGCAAAATGCAACACGCAAGCAGATGACATGGCTACGATGATGAATAACTCACTGACACCTGGCGCATCAATCTCGGGGTGTCACACCTACTCCTGCTTTGTGGTGGATTGGCCTAGCGAGAGTTGGATTGAATATGAACTGTTACAGTGGGCGAGCTACCTTTGGAGTGCTCGAGTGGTGTATGCGGGATCGATCCCTGGATCTCCAATCGCTTCTATGATGGGCATTGGCCCCTGTTTATAGCGGCATCGTTCCTCTTCCTGCACCAGTTGGGCGGGAAGGGATTCCACAATGGCCAATTTCGATGGGAGACAAAAGGTACATCTTATCCTGACGAAAGGTGGTCTTCGCCTGCAAAGCATCTGATCCTGACACGGGGGTGGGTTTGGAAATGAAATTCGTCCTGTAGAGCCCGTGGTCTTGGTCTTGTAACACCTGAATGGAAACCTTTGGCCCTCCTCTCAGGAACACGCGCCTGACCTTGTCCTTCTTGCACGAAAGGGGAAACTGTCCCTCTGCACCCACTGGCGCCCGTCTAGCTGTAGTAGTCATGGCTCACATCACTCCTTCCTCGGGAGTCAGATTGTGGAGCCGCTCCTTAGGAGGTCTTGGCGCAGCTTGCCTCACGAGGGCTGGGGGCCCTCGCGGGGGCTCTCCTTAAGTAACCTTTAAACCTGGCCCAGCTGGGCCGTTGTGAGGCCACAAGGCCGTAGGCAGGCAAGTCTGGGTACCCTGGTTCCCGGAATGCTGATAGTAGCCTCCGGGCCCAAGGCATGCATGGAACTGCACTAAAGCGAAGGCGAGGGGCAGACGGCCAAACGCCACGGGCCCTAACAGCCTGCGGGCCAGTCTTGACGCATGGCGTGCGACGGGTTGCTGGTGCCTCCACTGCCCTAGGCTATCTCGGCAACCGCGCGGCTGACAAAAAGCCTGGCGCGGGCTGTAAGACCATCAGTGCTCATCTTCGTTGCACCTTGCTCCTCCCGCTCAGATCCACTTTCCTTCGCAAACTATTGCGTCCAGGTATCGGGCTATAAGATCTGTGGCTGACAAAAACGGTGCGGGTTGCTTGAATCGGGCAAGGTTTATCTAGGAGTGCGTCCAGGTATATGATCAGATACCCTATTAGGGTATGTCCATTTCGCCTTAGCGGCATTTCGTTCGAAGACAGGTTGTTCCGGATGGGTATTCTGGGCCTTCCAAGTACTTTCCATGGCGTAGTACTTTCGTACTAATTGCGAAAATTCTGTGAAACTCTGTACATGATGGCGGTTGAGGGCGTTCAAGACTCCCTCGTCCGTGCAATTGCAGTGAAAGATTGGAACCGTGTCGTCATCGCAGCAATCCTTAAACTTGTTTTTAACAAGTAGGAATCTGGCCTAGAAGTGATGGACTATCTCCTCTGGCTGCTGCCGCACATACATTAAGTCACATATGTCTGGAGGGCTAGAGTTACATGGAGAGCATTGATTATGGTGGGTGGGTGTGGTAAAATTTGAATCCCGACACAATATAGTGTCCGGGGCTTGCAAAACCTCCGGTGTTGAGCATTCCCCAGGCTCGGTGTCTGTCCCTGAGCTAAGATGTGGAGTCCCGCCTGAAGGAGCGGTGTTCGGCTCAAAGGGTCCGGAGATCAGGACACAACCGGTCTCTGGTTTATGAGGAGAAGTGACTTCGGCCCATTCCTCGACGGTTGCCACCAGGTGAGTGATCGGGGTGCAATTGTATTCCTCCTGATCGGGCTTAGGCATGGTCTGATCATTGGATGCTGAAAGCCCTAGGGCAACAATGCGATCGAGCAACACGTTTAATGACGATGAGCCTACCGGATTCGCATCTTCGGAGTGTTCAGAGCTGATGTAAGAGTGGTGCTCGGTGACTACAGGGGATGCGGTCGGCTTGAAGGCCACGCGGGCACATATGGCGAACCCGCCGAGTTGGAGGACCTGGCCAAGAGCCCAATCTGTGCGTCTAAGGATCGACGGTAACAAGGGACTAGGGACACTATGTTTACCCAGGTTCGGGCCCTCTCTATCGAGGTAATACCCTACTTCCTACTTGATTGATCTTGATGAATATAGGGTTACAAGAATTGATCTACCCCGAGATGGTAATGGCTAAACCCTAGAAGTCTAGCCTATGTAATTGTGATTCTACTAGCCCTTACGAATTAAACCCTCCGTCTTATATACACGCCGGAGGAGGACTAGGGTTACATACAGGTGACTTGTGGAGGAAGGACTCATTACATCCAGACATCTATTTCGCCTTTCTACAAACATAGGAGTCCTATCCGGACACGGGGGATGACCTTCTGCTTTTATCATCAGGGCCGATTAGTCCGGCCCAACTTCAGTAGCCCAGACACCCGAGGACCCCAAAATCCAGGACTCCCTCAGTGGTTCCTCCAGATCCAAGTGAAGCGCCACTCTTTCTCCATCCTCCTTCACCGCCTCCAGCCGCGCGAATGGTGTCTGTGATGTCAAAGCCTATGGCGCGGACCACAACCTCCTCTTCCCCTTCGTCCGCGCTTGACGTGTCCTCCATCATCGAGGCAATGCATCTCAACCCGGTGCTCCCACAAATGGCGAGCAAGGACCACGAGAGCGGCGAGACTAGGATTTGGGTCGGTTCATGAGGGAAATATGCCCTAGAGCTAATAATAAAGTTGTTATTTATATTTCCTTATATCATGATAAATGGTTATTATTCATGCTAGAATTGTATCAACCGGAAACTTAGTACATGTGTGAATATATAGACAAAACAGAGTGTCCCTAGTATGCCGCTACTAGACTAGCTCATTGACCAGAGATGGTTATGTTTCTTAGCCATAGACATGAGTTGTCATTTGATCAACGGGATCACATCATTAGGAGAATGATGTGATGGACAAGATCCACCCGTTAGCTTAGCAACTTGATCGTTTAGTTTTACTGCTATTGCTTTCTTTATGACTTATGCATGTTCCTAGGACTTTGAGATTATGCAACTCCCGAATACCAGAGGAACACCTTATGTACTATCACACGTCACAACGTAACTGGGTGATTATAAAGTTGCTCTACAGGTGTCTCCTAAGGTGTTTTGTGGTGTTGTCATATATCGAGAATAGGATTTATCACTCCGAGTGTTGGAGAGGTATCTCTAGGCCCTCTCGGTAATACACGTCATAATAAACCTTGCAAGCAAATGACTAATGAGTTAGTCATGAGATGATGTATGATGGAAGGATTAAAGAGACTTGCCGGTAACAAGATTTAACTAGGTATGATGATACCGACGATCGAATCTCGGGCAAGTAACATACCGATGACAAAAAGGAACAACGTATGTTGTTATGCGGTTTGACCGATAAAGATCTTCGTAGAATATGTAGGAGCCAATATGAGCATCCAGGTTCCGCTATTGATTATTGACCGGAGATGAGTCTCGGTCATGTCTACATAGTTCTCGAACCCATGGGGTCCGCACGCTTAACGTTCGATGACAATTGGTATTACGAGTTTATGAGTTTTGATGTACCGAAGGTATTTCGGAGACCCGGACGTGATCACGGACATGACGAGGAGTCTCGGAATGTTCGAGACATAAACATTAATATATTGGATGATTATATTCGGACACTGGATGAGTTCTGGGGGTCACCGGATATTTATCGGAGTGCCGGGGGGTTATCGGAACCCACGGGGGGACTATTGGGCCTACATGGGCCATAGGGAGAAGGGGAGGCAGCCCACAAGGGGCAGCAGCGCCCCCTCCCTATAGGGACTCCGAATTGGTCTAGGGAAGGGGGCGCCCCCCCTTTCCTTCTCCTCTTCCCTCTCCTTCCTTCCCCCTTCCTCCTCCTAGTTGGACTGGGAAAGGAGGAGTCCTACTTCTAATATGAGGAGGACTCCTCCCTCTCCTTGGCGCGCCCAAGGGCTGGCAGGCCGGCCTTCCCCCTTGCTCCTTTATATACAGGGGTAGGGGCACCCTAGAACAGACAAGCAACATTTTTTTAGCCGTGTGCAGTGCCCCTCCACAGAAACACACCTCGGACATATCGTTGCAGTGCTTAGGCGAAGCCCTGTGCCGGTAACTTCATCATCTTCGTCACCACGCCGTCGTGCTGATGAAACTCTCCCGTGAAGCTCAACTGGATCAAGAGCTCATGGGACGTCATTGAGCTGAGCGTGTACTGAATGCGGAGGTGCCGTACGTTCGGTGCTTGGATCGGTTGGATCGCAAAGATGTTCGGTGCTTGGATCGGGTGGATCGCGAAGACGTTCGACTACATCAACCGCATCACTAGATGCTTCCGCTTTTAGTCTACGAGGGTACGTAGACACACTCTCCCCTCTCATTGCTATGCTTCTAGTAGATATATCTTGCGTGATCATACGATTTTTTTTGAAATACTATGTTCCCCAACAGTTGCATCGAGCGGAGCATGCTGGCGCCAACGGTTTATCCCTTCTTCCTTCACATCATCTACGCGGGGCTCCTCCCTCCCTTCTCAGAATTCTTCTATGCCATTCTTCGAGATTACAGGGTGTGTGCCCTTCATCTTCAGCGCAACTCCATCCTTCTTATGTTTGTCTTCGCTCTCTACTGCGAGGCCTTCGTCGGCGCGAGGCCCTCCGTGGGGCTCTTTCGCCACTTTTTCTGCATGCGGCGGCATGACCAGACGCAGAGCCCTGCCAGTGTCTCCTTCGTGGTCATCCATAAAGCGAATACGCTCATGAAGGCCTGGAAGAAGGTGGAGAACCACCAGCGCCGCTGGGTTTACATGGATGCGAAGGGCCTGGACCCGCTCTTGGAGCTAGTGATGGCGCCGCGTGTGAAGACCTCAGGTGGAGCTCCGCCAAGATTTCCAACCCATTTGGAGAGCCCGTCTTGAAGTGGATGCATGTAGACATCAAGGCCAAGAAGTTGACTGGGAGATGTTGGTGAAGGAATTCTTGACCCAGCGCCTGGTGCCGCTCCATGCGCACTCGAGGCCCATGTGCGAGTACCACGGTGTGCGGGGTGGCATTAGGATGCGCCCCGCCATCCTAACGGACGAGGAGCTAGTCAAGGCTATGACCCTGTTGATTGGCGACCCGGTGGACCTTCCCGAGGACTACATCCCCTTGTACCGCCGCGGCGACGGGGGGAGATAGTTGTTGCCATGCCTACATTCGACACCATGGGGCTTGTTTCTGCTGATGGCCCCTAGGTTTCGGTGCTAGTGTCCTCCGACGACAGCGGCGATGAGCAGAGCTCGAAGGAGACGAAGGACGATGTCCTGGAGGAGGAATTGCCCCCATCATAGCTTGAGCTACTGCGCCACCTCGACAACGACGACGCGGGAGAGTCTCTGGCCGCGGAGCACCCTCGCTTGGCCGGGGCTCCGAGGAACCAGCGGGTTGTCCTTTGATCCTCGCGATCGTCCGGTGGGGCGACCCCGAAGAAGAGTGGGTCCTCCACCCCTCCCGGGGGCTCTTCCGGCTCGAAGCAGGCGCTGGCCCCTACCCCTCCGGAGGCGCAGCCGGAGGGCCAGGCGGCTGATGCCAGGGCGGACGCGGTCCCAAGGTGATCCCATGTCTCCTCCTGTCACAGATCCCCAGGGCGACCTCCTGGTCGCCCCGGGCGGAAGTGCTTCCGCAGGGTCGCCCGAGAGCCACCCAATCCGCCTCCGGAGAGCGACCAAGGCCATGCCAGAGAAAGGCAAGGGCGCGCTAGCCCCCGTCCAGGAAGTGGAAGTGAGTAAGAGGAAATGAACCTAGACCAATGAGTAAGCAGTCTATCTTGCTCCTTGGCCGAAGTTGATTGCTCGTGCGCTGACCACGCCTTCTATGTTGTTATCCAGCGACGATGACGACGAGCCACCATAGAAGAAGGGGGTAAGTGAGCCATGCAAATCCCCCGTCCTGAGCGCACCGGGGACCTCCAGGAGCCTGCGTGGCGTGGAGCCATCAGCCCTCGGCGTGCCTCAGAAGGTCCCGAAGGCTGCAATGCCCCAAGCCGATCTTGCCGCCACCCCTCCGGATCTTGTGCCGGCCGCGGTGTCATGGCCTTCTTTTCCTCAATTCCTCACGCTTGTCAAGTAGGGTCCCCTAATCAGGCTTGGCTCCGTGGATGAGTCCTTCAATGCGCTGGGTCAAATCCAAACAGATCTTGGGGACGCCAACAAGTGCCTTGCGAAGGAGCGCATGGGGTTGGTCTCAGGGTGGCTTCAAGTTGAAGCCTCTGTTAGGACAGCGTGGGCTCGGGCTAGTGTCGTTTCCAGGGAGATCAAGAAGGAGGCTGAGGAAGCCAAGAGCGCTCGTGATGCAGCGATGGCGAGCGCGACATCTGTCGAGAAGCGCCACGACGAGGCGAAGGCTAGCCTAAAGGCCCTACAGGAGGAGCAGGCCACGCAAGCATAGCAGCTCCACCAGAAGGAGGATGGCCTCAATGCTCGTGATGCCACGTTCTCGAAGATAAATGCCGAGAAGGCCACCGTGTGTGACGGCCTGACCAAGCTAGACGACGAGTTGGCCGCGGCCCGGGCATCCCATGCCAAGGATATCGCTGAGGAGACCATGCGGCTGGAGGCCGGGGAGAAACCTCTTGCTGCCGCCGAGGAGAAAACGACCGCGGAGAACGGCGCCTTTGCCCTCGTGGAGCTCTGGGCTCGCAAGGCGCTGCGCTCTTCAAGGAGCCGCTCGCGGACCCTGAGGACGGCTACGCGGAGCTCTCCTCAAAGCTTGCCGAGGCCTTGGATGGTGCTCCCACCAAGGTGGACGCCATCCTAGAAGCGGAGTGTCTAAACCTTTGCTCCGAGGCCGCAACGCACGTCTTCGGTCATATGTACCTCAACCATACCAAGTTCAACTTTGATGCGTTGCTCGGCGCCATCCGTCGCGAGTCTCATGTCGTTGCGGCGCCAGCCGTGAAAACACATGCGGATAAGCTGGCGAAGAAGTTCGTATGCTCTGCTGATACCAAGCCAACGGCGGCCAAAGCAAGTGGCAGCGACACCCGGGACCAGGCTACAGGCACCAAGGTCGGCGGCAGCGACGGTCCTTCCTCCTGATTTCTATCCTGCAACATTCAAACTGTCTCGTGGAGGCGTGAGACTTTGACTTTAGTTTGGGCAACAGCTTATGTATATAATAATTGCTCGAATTTCGTGCTTTCCTTTCATGCTTAGTTTCCTCCCTAATTGCTTTGTGCTCTGTGTCGGTAGGGCCTAGCCTCGCGCATACCTCAACCGCTGTTCGGGCGTCTGAAAACCAGGATAGGACCAACGGGCGAGGGGCTACATGGCTAGTTAGGCCCCTGAGTTGTGGTGCTCAGGGGTCCCCCTTGACGTGCGAGTAGACCTCATGAAGGAGATATAAGCGGCTATAATGTTGGCCTGGAGTCTTCTGCATTTGGATCGCTATGAGGGCGTTTACACTCTGCGTCGGCAGGGCCCGGGCCCGCGCATACCTCGATCGCCGTTGGAGTGTCTGGAAACCAGCACGGGACCAAGGGGAGAGGTGGTATGTGACCAGTTAGGCCCCTAAGTCGCGGTGCTCAGGGGTCCTCTTTGACGTACAAGAAGCTCGAAGTCGTTTGATTTCTGGTCGTCACGAGGGCGTTGGTACTCTGCGTCGGCAGGGCCCGGTCCCACGTATACCTTGACCGCCATTGGGGCGTCCGGATATCTGGACAGGACCAAGGGGCGAGGGGCTACGTTACCAGTTAGGCCCTTGATTTATGATGCTCAGGGGTCCCCCTTGACATGCAAGCCACACTCATGACCTTCATACATTTTTCCCGCCAACTCTTTCCTGGGAGGGGCACGCGAAGAACATGTACAAGGACCTGGTGAGGTGGCGTGCGCCAGGTCATGATGAAGCCGTGCTTCGGCGTAGCCCCCGTGTCTAGCCCTCTCACGCGCTCATCATAGGAAAGAGTTGGGTGGTCGGCCAAGAGGCCATCCTGAGGTTAGTCCAGCCCGGAGGTGCCCTCAGTTGTTTATCTACCAACACGGAGCATGGGGCTACCACTAGGCGTGGGCATAGTCGCTCCTCGACCGTGTCGTCTACCAGCGTGGAGCATGGGGCATCCACTGGTGCATGGGTGGGAGGTCCCTCCATGGGATTACTCCCGGGCGTGTATAGCTCCACCTAAGGAGGTGTATATGAGAACTTGTGAGCCAGCGAGGGACTCACAAGGCCCTACCTCAAAGGAGGGTTGCGCCTGGTCTTCTAGCGCTTGGCGCCCTTTGTAAAACCCTTTGTGGCTGTGGTGACTCACGCTGAAGCAACCTCCAAGGGTCATTGCATGAGAAGGCCAAGCACCAAGGACCCTAGGAGGTTACGTGGAGAGGGTCGGCCCGCCAGAAAGAACTAAGTCGCTTGGGTTTATCGAGGCTGCATGGACGGACCCAAGCACAGGCTCCGTGCCCAGTCTTCTTAATGCAACAAACCTTGGGAGAGGTCCCCCGGTGCGCGGTTCTGGCTGCGGCATCCCAGGTCGCGGATAAAAGAATCAGATTGCACGCCAGGACTTATTCCAGTTAGGGTGCGTCAACACTCACGCTGGCAAAGCACCAAACATGCAAGTTTAAATGCTCAACAAAATTCATCAAAGGCAAAGCCAGTTCTAGTACATGCGCAAAGTGATACGGCCGAAGGTATGTGCCCTAATGACCTGAGGATAATGCATCCCAAGAGGTGCCCTCAACTTGAACAAACCAAACATCACCTGGCAATGATGCTGCTGAAGCGTCCAGGTAGCTGAAGAGCCAAGCCGCTAATGTTGCTCCTCACGAGCTGGGTGGCTACTGAGGCCCCACGAGCTCACGAGGCCCAGAGGGCTCGCTAAGGTCTAGGTCCTCCTGATCATTGATCACCATATGCCTTGCGAACATGGTGGCGTGGGTGGCCTCCACTCCGGCCGACATTCGAGGGCCAGAAGTGTTCCTGTGAGGCGGCTCTATTGAGGCCTGGGATGCTGACGTAGACACGCAGCTCACCACCTAGGTCAGGAGGGGCGGCTACGTCGGCTGACCATGCGGGGCGATGCTCGTCGTGCATGGCCCGTGCCTCTTGCAGCTCCTCGTTCGCCTTGGTGATGAAATCTCGCGCTCCTAGTGGCTCACGATGTGCTTCTTTCTTACGAGGACGTGCAGCAAGGCACGCCTCCAAGTGGTGCCCGAGCACCTCCCTTGATGCACCAGTCAGGTCCGAGGCCCTCAAGACGGAAGCCCCCTGCCCTTTCCTGAGGGAGGCGTCAGGCGCACCTTCCTATGTGCGAGGGCGGGATGCCCCAATGGCAGGTGGGCGGCCAGGGGTGTCGCCCGAAGGCGCCCCTGCCTCCCAATGGCCTTCGATTACTAGCCACTTATTCTTCACGTGAGTGGCTTCTGGAGGAATGGCACCATCTCTGTCCTTGGGGTTTGCAGCTGCCACGGCGCGGTAAGCGTGCTCGAGGGCACAAACCGCGTCTTCTTAGTTCCAGGCGATCGTGATGATGTCGTCATAGTCCGACATCTTGAGGACATTATAGCCATGGTGGACTGCTGCCATGAACTTGGCGAGGGCGGGGTAACCCAGGATGGCATTGTGCGGGAGGCTGATGTGGGCGACATCAAAGTCTATGAGCTCGGTGCGGTAGTTGCTGCAGGTACAGAAGGTCACAGGGAGGTGCATTTGCCCCAGAGGAATGGTGGAGCCATCCGTCACTCCTGAGAAGGGCTTAGTCGGCAGGAGCTGCTCATAGGGTACCTGGAGCCTCTCAAAGGTCTCGATGGAAAGCACATTGAGCCCTGTGGCACCGTCGATGAGGTTCTTGGTAATGGAGATGTTGCTGATGGTCGGTGTGTAGAGCATGGGGAGCACTCCAGCGGTGGTCGCGCACTTGAGATGATCCTTGGAGCTGAAGGTGATGGCCCACTAGGACCACTTGAGGGGGCGTACGGCCTCGAGCCTCGGGAGGGCAACGTTGACCTTGCGGGATAACTTCTTGAAGACGCGGTTTGAGGCAGGTGCCTAGGCTCTAACGAGGATGCAGGCGATGGCGCAAGGCTCCTAAAGCCCCCAGCCCCCTCTTTCTGACGGCAGTTGTCGGTGTCAAAACCGGCATATCTCGGGTAGGGGGTCCCAAGCTGTGTATCTGACGATCGATGGTAACAAGGGGCAATAAGGAGAAGATGTTTACCCAGGTTCGGGCCCTCTTAATGGAGGTAAAACCCTACTTCTTGCTCAATTGAATATGATGTGTATAGGGGTTACAAGAGTTGATCTACCTCGAGATCGTATTGGCTAAACCCTAGCTGTCTAGCATGAGATTATTCGGATAGCCACTACGAACTAAACCCTCCGGTTTATATACACACCGAAGGGACCTAGGGTTGTACAAAGTTATCTTGCAGAGGAAGGAAACATTACACCCAGACAGAAAACTTGCCATTCTACGTACATAGGAGTCCTATCCGGACACGGGGGATGATCTCCCGCCTTATCTTCATGGCCCATCAGTCCGGCCCATATCGAGTACTCCGAACACCCAAGGACCCCCTAGTCCAGGACTCCCTCAGTAGCCCCTAAACCAGCCTTCGATGATGATGTGTTTGGCACGCATACTATCTTCGGCATTGCAAGGAGGATTCCTTCTTCAGAACATTCTAAGTTAGGCTCCTGCATAAAGGAACTATGTCCGGCTCTGCATGATTAATACAACCCTTAGCCAGGAAGGCAAGACGTTAAAATAAGAACAGTGACTTTACTGACAACTTTTTTTGGCGAAACGTCATACTTGGCCAATTAATATTTCAAACCGTTTTCTCACCTCGTGTTTCACATTTCTAGGCATAGCCTCCATTGGCACGTCTTGTCAAAACAGAAATCGTGCCTACCCATTATGGGTTCTTTATCAATATGGTTTGGGTAACCCAACTACACCTTACGCACGATCTCCTCGGGTACATGCGAGTTTTATCGCTTGATTGGGGGATGTTTGGTATTTTTACCATCTATAAAAGTGTAAAGACCCCTCCTTTTCCCTCACGCCTTCCTCTAGCTTCTGCTTCCCAATCCTCTAACTCCAGCGCCCGTCGCTCCAATCTTCTCCACCACTGCCTCCTCCTCCGGCAATGGCCGGATCCGGTTCCAAGGGCAAGTGGGAGACCTCCACCATCACTGAAAAGGACGTGAAGGATCTCCGGAGCACGGGCTATCTATCCGCAGACATAGCGCATCAGATCACTAACAAAGATCAGGTGATTCCTACTCCAGGGCCCGATGAGAGGGTCGTGTTCATCCCCCATTTCCTTCGGGGGCTAGGGTTTCCACTCCACCCCTTTGTCAGAGGCCTTTTGTTCTTCTACAGGCTAGATTTACATGATCTAGCCCGAAATTCCTTCCTACATATATCGGCTTTTATAGTCGGGTGTGAAGCTTTCCTCCGCGTCCTCCCACACTTCGGCTTATGGCTCAAGGTCTTCAATCTGAAGCCAAAGGTGGTCGCCGGACAGCTCGCGGACTGCGTAGAGCCATAGTAAGCAAGCTCCCTAACGCCACCTAGCCCAAAAGAGCTTTTGTGGAAACAGTCGAGGTATGGGAGCAGGAGTTGTTCTACATCACCAAACCCTGTGAAGCCACCTGGGAGGCCATGCTCGCTTTCAGATCTGGACGCCGAGTGAGATTCACTTCATGGACCACCAAGGGCCTTGATTGGGGATCCAGTTCGGAGGTGAAGATGCGCCAAAATCGCATCTCCGACATGTTGGCTGAGGGCACCAATCTCACCGACGTGATTCAAGTGATGCTCTTCCGCCGCATTCTTCAATGCCAGCTCTGAGCCTCCCACTTATGGGAGTTCAATCCAGAGGAGCCACGGACCCTAAAGCACTTCTTCGGCACCACACACGAATACATATGGAAGCAGCTCTTCAAGGCCCAGAAAATGTGGTCGAAGAAGAATGAGGACATCGGATTCGATAGTCAGACTTCGGCTATGACGGTAAGCTTGATTTTGTCGAAGACCTATCTGATCAATATTTCAAGTATAATAGGAATTAGAGTATTTGTGTTCCATACAGGCCTGGACGGCAAAGGCGGAGCAGATCAACTGTCTTGCTCCGCTACCTAAGGGCCCGGCCAGAACCCAGCTGACGGAGATGCTGGTACCGGCGCTGTATCAAGCGCCGGAGAAGAAGGCTAAGAGGAAGAAAGGCAATGAGGTCAAGGGAATCCCACGCCCCAAGGGTCCTTCGGAAACTATGTGTGGAGAGAACGAAGCCCCCCCC
>LR738709.1:163291059-163396900 GCA_902687465.1 Secale cereale
CCCCGTTTCCAGGGTTATTCCTCACGCTTGGCTTTGTGTGCAATTCATGGATCACCTCCCTAATGATCTATTTTGATATCAGACACAATACATATTCTCGTTGCTCTGGACCACTTTTACACCTTGTTTCACACATCGAACGATTGTCTATCCGTTTGAAACTCCTTATTGTACCATATTACTTTGCTCTCAGTGTGTTTTATTCTTTCAACTCGAGAGATACTCATGTGTTCATTCTTGGGATAACCCCCGATGAATACCCCTTGTAATATTTTATCGTTGTCAACCTGCCCCTTTCCTATTTCGTAAGTACGATGGAGACCCCAAAGAAAGGATGACGACTTCACCATGAACACCTAAAGTAGAGAAATGAAGTCATCAACGTAATGGATCAACCTCTTCGAGAAGGGCAACCAAGACGAAGAAGACTCGTTAGAATTTCGTAGCCAGATCACTCCCCTTACTTCGCCTCATAAATCTCGGGACGAGATTTCTTGTAGTCGAGGAGAATTGTGATGCCTGGAAAATTAGGCAATAGTAATCCCACGTTAACGATGCCACGTCACCACGATTACTGATGCTAATCTCTCGTTAGTTCAGAACCGGTCCAAATTCAAATTTCAAATAAAGGCAAACAACAACAGTTTTCATATATTGAGACTAAAATGTTCTCGATGCGCCAAATAATTCATACGTAAATATGGTGATGAAACCACATTGTTATAAAATGCTTAAATGTTTTAAAGCAGATAAAACAGCAGCAAAACAATTGATTAAATGCCTTTTGGTATTTTATAAAATAATAACATAATTATTTAGTTGCGCAAAATTTGTAGGGTAGTAGCACAATAACTAATACTCGATTAGGTGCAACTTTTGTGTTTTTGTAAAACTAAAATAAATGAAACTATAATAGGAAAACAGAACATGAAAATTAAAAAAATAAAAACAAAGAAAAACAAAAAAAGGGAGAAGCCCCCCACTAGACCAACTGGCCCAGGTGGCCAACCGGCCCAACTGGGCCACGGCCGAGCTGGTCCACCCGCTCGCCCCAGCCTACTAACCCCACCCCGCAACCCTAAATCCCACCCACGATCACCACTCCCCCTCCACGGATCCGCCTGTCTCTCCTCCTCCCTCCCCCCAACGTGATCTAGATCGGGGCGCCCCGCCGCTATGCCCGATACCCCTCGCCGGCGCTCCTCTCCGTCATCAACGGCGCCACACCGACCGCCTCCCACACGACCGCCATCAACCCTCGCCGCGCCCCAACGCTGCTCGACGTCTCTGGCGCCACCTCGTCAGCACCGCCCTCCTTGTCGCCTCCCCGACCTGCTTCCTCGCTGGCCTCCCCAAGCCATGCCGCACCCGCTACACGGCAACGCCGGTGAGGACCCCGTCCCGCTCCGCCTACCCCTCCTCCTCCCCTCATGCTCTATCCCACGCATCGGTCACCGCGCACGCCGCAGCCAGCGCACGCCCGCTCAGCCAGCCCCCTCGCACCCTTGGTTTCCTAGGACCGGTCCACCAAACCCGCCCCTGCCTGGCTGCGCCGCCGCCTGCTGCCGTCACTGCCACTTTCCTCCCTCGCCCGCCGCCTGCTGCGCAGCTCTCTGCCGCCGCCCTCTGCTCGTGCCTTGGCCTCGCCCGTCCCACCTTGGCCGTGCCCCGGGCGCCCATAGCCGCCGCGCTCATCGCCTCCGCCACTGAGCCCCGTCTCTTCAGCACCCTGTGCGCCGCCCAACGCCCGTGCCTCGACGCAGGCCACTGCCAAATGGCCCCTTCCGTTTGCCCAGGTGGGCCACCGCCGCAGCTAGCGCGTCCCGCCCTTGGCCTCGTCGCCGCTGCATTCTGGGAGCCGCACCGAGCCGCCCCAACACGCTGGTCGCCGCTCGGGCACTGGCAATGCCCGCGGCACCCATCGCCGGGTCCAGTAGCCCGCACACCCGTGCCCGTAACTGCCGTCGCCCGCGCCTGCTATGGCCTTTGGCCCTTTGACGATTGGGGCCCACGCCCCTGGAACATTTTGTAAAAAAAGAATAATAGTAATAATATAATTAATTAACTTAATTAATCCTATTAATTAATCCAATTAACCCTGTTAATTAACCTTAAATACCTGATTAGGTAAACAGTCCATGACGAGTGGGACCCATGTGTCAGGTTTGACTCCAGTCAACCACACTATTGACTGCTGACGTCACACCTATGTCATGCTGACAACATCCCTTACTATTCAGGATAATGTTGATTGAAATTAATTAAATAAATTTTAGAAAATGTTTAAAACATTAGAAAATCATAGAAAATAATCCGTAACTCGGATGAAAATACTTTGTACATGAAAGTTGCTCAGAACGATGAGACGAATCCAAATACGCAGTCCGTTCGTCCTACATGCATCCCTAGCATAGAGAACATGCAACATTCCCCCTCCGATCCATGTGTCCGAAAATTTCAAACACAGGGAATACTTTCCCGGATGTTTCACCCCTTCAACAGTAGCACCCGGTACTGCGTTAGGGCACACCTAACACCGATATATGTCATGTCATGCATTTTCATGCATCTATTTTTATTGTCTTCATTGTTTCTTCCCCCATGTTCTCTCTGGTAGACTACGAGACCGACGCTGCTGCTGCCCCGATCGACTACGGTGTTGACGACCCCTCCTTCGCTGCCGAGCTTCCAGGCAAGCCCCACTTGATTAACCATATATTTCCTATTCGTCTCTTTACTGCTTGCATTAGACTAGTGTAGCATTTTACTACTTTAGAATAATCCTATTCAGCTGCATTGCCTGTCATTATTGCTACAATTGTTGATACCTTTTTACCTACAATCCTAATTGTTTAGTATAGGATGCTAGTATTCCATCAGTGGCCCTACACCCTTGTTCATCTGCCATGCTATACTATCGGGTCATGATCACTTTGGGTATGATCGCGGGTATATGCTATATACATATTATACATGATATATGTTGTGACTAAAGTCGGGTTGGCTCGAAGAGTACCTGCGAATAATTCACGGATAGGCGGCTGAAAGGACCTTTGTCCCGACGGCCCTCTCTGTGGATCTTTGTGGCGGAGCAATAGGGCAGGTCACGACCACCTAGGAGACAGGCGGGCCTGGCCCTGGTCGTTGTCCGTGGTTATTTCATAATAACACGCTTAACAAGTTTCGATATTTGATCTGAGTCTGGCCACTGGCCTATACGCACTAACCAACTACGTGGGATTAGATATGGGCTATCGATGTTGTGGTACCAGTCGAAGCCTTCTTGACGTCAGTGACTTAGCGGCGCACGCCGGGTTGGACTGCATAACGTAACTTCCTTTGAAATGGAGGTTGCTAGGTCTGCTCACCGGCCGCCCTTGCAACATGCAGGTGTGCAATGGGCGATGGGCCCAGACCCCTGCGCGCTTAGGATTTAGACCGGCATGCTGACCTCTCTATTGTGCTTAGGTAGGGATGCGATGTGTTGATCTTCTGAGGCCGAGCATGACCCAGGAAAGTGTGTCCGGCAAAAGGGTATCGAGCATGCTGGAAAATGTGGTGCACCCCTGCAGGGAAGTAATCTATTCGAGTAGCGGCGTCCCTTCGTAAAAGGACGACCCGGAGTTGTACTCTGACCTCATGATAACTAGAACCGGATACTTAATAAAACACAGCCAGATAAGTTCTAGAGATATCCTGGTGATCGCTTTCCCACAGGGTGAAGAGGGGAGGATTGCCGGGTATGATTATGCTATACGATGTTACTTGGTGAACTTACCTTCTACTCTCTTCTTCTACTGCAATATGGAGGCTTCCAGAAGCGTAGTCTTTGGTAGGATTAGCTACCCCCCTCTTATTCTGGCATTCTGCAGTTCAGTCCACAGATACTACCCATAACATTGTTAACATTGCATATGTGGTATAGATCCTTGCTTGCGAGTATTTTGGATGAGTACCCACGGTTGCTTTGCTCCCCCCTTTCCGCTTCTGTTCCTTCTTCTCGGATGATGCAACCAGATGGCGGAGCCCAGGAGCCAGACGCCACCTACAACGACTCCTACTAAACCGGAGGCGCCTACTACTACGTGTAGTCTTCCGACGACGACCAGGAGTAGTTTAGGAGGATCCCAGGTAAGAGGCATGCTCCTCTTTCGATCTGTATCCCAGTTTGTGCTAGCCATCTTACGTCAACTTATTTAACTTTATGTCTATACTCATATATTGTTGCTTCCGCTGACTCGTCTATGACCGAGCACTTGTATTCGAGCCCTCGAGGCCCCTGGCTTGTAATATGAAGCTTGTATTTCTTATTTTACTTTTAGAGTTGTGCTATTATATCCTCCAGTGAGTCCCTGATCTTGGTCGTACACATTTACATGCATGATTAGTGTACCGTCAAATCGGGGGCGTCACATGGCTATGAAAATTCCATAATAGGTAGGTATGGTGGATGTTTTGAGGATGGTATAAGGAGGGTTTTATGCGCCGGTGAAAGTTGCGCGGCACTAGAGTGGCTAGCAAGGTGGAAGGGTGAGAGTGCGTATAATCCATGGAATTAACATTAGTCATAAAGAACTCACATAATTATTGCAAAAGATTTATTAGCCCTCGAAGAAAAGTAGTACTACGCATGCCCCTAGTGGGGAGGTTGGTAGGAGTTAACCACCGTGTGCCCCCGACGTTCACACAAAGGTGAACAATCAAGACACAAGCATTTCGTTTTGGTTGCACTTTTTGGAGACCATACATGCATGCTCCTGGAATCACGAACCTAAACACAATTATTTTCTCTACCCTACTATTTAATACTAGCATGATTCTAATATTACCATCCTCATATCTCAAAGCGATCACACTTATCATATGGAAGTTATTATTATACCTACTTTGGATGGCTATCATATTAGGACTAAATACATAACCCAAGCTTATTACCATGCTGTTTTAGAGACTCTCAAAATAATATAAGTGAAGTAGGAGAGTTCAACAATTTCTATAAAATAAAACCACCGCCGTGCTCTAAAAAGATATAAGTGAAAAACTAGAGCAAAATTTCCTAGCTCAAAAGATATAAGTGAAGCACATAGAGTATTCTAATAAATAACGATTGAAGCGTGTCCCTCTCAAAATGTGTGTACATCAAGTATGATTGTGGCAAACTAAAAATAAAAGACTAATACCATACAAGACGCTCCAAGCAAAACGCATATCATGTATTGAATAAAAATATAGCCTCAAGTAAAGTTACTCATGGATGAAGACAAAAGAGGGGATGCTATCCCGGGGCATCCCCAAGCTTTGGTTCTTGGCCGTCCTTGAATTTTACCTTGGGGTGCCGTGGGCATCCCAAAGCTTAGGCTTTTGCCACTCCTTATTCCATTTTCCATCAAATCCTTACCCAAAACTTGAAAACTTCACAACACAAAACTCAACAAAATATCGCGCGCTCTGTTAGTAAAACAAAGCAAATAACCACTCAACATATTTTGTCATATTATTATAATTTTATATTGGTGTAATATCTAATGTATTCCAAATTTTCCATGGCTCATACCCCCCCGATACTAGCCATAGATGCATAAAAAAAAGCAAAGAACACATAGAAAACATAATCTGTAAAAAACAAAATAGTCTGTAGCAATCTAAAAATTTCGCATACTCCTGTACCTCCAAAAGATCTGAAAAAATAGAAGGACGTGTGTAATTTGTGTATCAATTTTGTGTAAAAAATTTCAGAAGGTATCGACGTGCAGTGAATTATTTAATTTTCTGCACTGGGCGCAAAAGTTTCTGTTTTTCAGCAAACTCAAGTGAACGATCACCGTAATCCATCCCAAAGGTCTTACTTGGCTCAAACACCAAAACACAATTACCACAGAAGTAATAATGTGTATTTTAAAAAAACCTAAAATAAAAATATTGGGTTGTCTCCCAACAAGCACTTTTCTTTAAAGCCTTTTAGCTAGGTGTGGATAGTTTTAATGATGCTCACATGAAAGACAAGATTTCAAACACAAAAAAGAGCATCATATAGCATGTGAAAATCACATCTAAGTCTAACATACTTCCTATGCATAGGCATTTCATAGGAAAACAAATTTGCAAGACAAGCAAGATCTAGCATATGCAAGGAAGAAGAAAGATCCAATAGGAATCTCAACATAACGTGAGGTAATTTAGTAACAGAAAAATTCCTACAACCATATTTTCCTCTCTCGTAATAATTGCATGTAGGATCATATTCAAATTCAAGAATATAGCTATCACATACCTTATTCTCTACATGGTCCACATGAATGCAAATATGACACTCTTCCAAAAAAGTGGGATTATCATTAACTAAAGTCAAGACCTTTCCAAACCCAGTTTTAACAAAAAATTCATAAGATTGAATATTGGCCAAATATGTGGGATCTAAAGTTAACACTCTTCCAAACCCACTTTCATTATTATTGGAAATATTATTATCAACCTTATATTCATCGTGGGGTTTGAATAAATTTTCAAGATCATAAGAAGAATTGCCCCAATCATGATCATTCAAACAAGTAGTGGACAATTCGAAATTAGCATCCGCAAGCTTAGGGTTTTGCATATAATTAACAAAATGGACATTAATAGAATTTATAATAACATTATTGTAATCATGCTTTTTAATCAAGGAGCTATCGTGAATCACTTCATAAATTTCTTCTTTGAACACTTCATCCCAATTTTTAGATTCATGAATTTCAAGAAAAACCTCATACAGATAATGTAGTGCACTAAACTCACTAGCAATTGGTTCATCATAGTTGGATCTCTTAAAAAGATTAGCAAGTGGATGAGGATCCATAATTTTCTTTGCTTGTCAATTCCAATAAACACAATTATGCCAAGCAAACGAGCAAACAAACTAGGTAAGACATAAGGGCAAACGAAAAGAAGAACGGAAAAAGGGTGAATAAAGAAGGGCAAATGAAAAAGGCAAAACTTTTCGAAGATCATTTTTAGAAGTGGGGGGAGGAAAATGAGAGGCGAATGGCAAATAATGCGAGAGATGAGAGTTTAATGAAGGGTACTTGGTATGTCTTGACTTGGCGTAGATCTCCCCGGCAACGCTGCCAGAAATTCTTCCTGCTACCTCTTGAGCTTGCATTGTTTTTTCCCTTGAAGAGGAAAGGGTGATGCAGCAAAGTAGAGTAAGTATTTCCCTCAGTTTGAGAACAAAGGTATCAATCGAGTAGGAGATTACTCACAAATCGCCAAATACCTGCACAAACAATCAAACAACTTGCACCAAACGCTATAATGGGGTTGTCAATACCTTAATGGTTATTTGCAAAAGTGAGATCAGATAGAGATAGATGAACTAGTAAAGTAAATATTTTTGTGTTTTTGGCTTATAGATTGAAAATTAAAAGATTGCAAAATAGTACATCGGAAACTTATAAGATGTAAAATAGACCCATGGGCCATAGGTTTCACTAGAGGCTTCTATCATGATAGCAAATATTACAGTGGGTGAAAAAATTACTTTCAAACAATTGATAGAAGAGCGAATAATTATAATGACATCTAAGGCAATGATCATGAATATAGGCATCATGTCCGTATCAAGTAAACCGACTTTAGCGTGCATCTACTACTATTACTACACACATCGAACGAAACAATTCTGCATCCAGAGTATTAAGTTCATAAGAACAGAGTAACAAAGTAAGCAAGATGAAATGATGTACAAGAATTAACTCAAGCAATATGATGAAAACCCCATCTTGTTATCATCGATGGAAACAATACAACACGTGTCATGTCCCCTACTGTCACGGGGATTGAGCACCACAAGATTGAACTCAAAGCAAAGCACTTCTCCCATTGCAAGAAAAACCAATCTAGTTGGCCAAACCAAACCGATAGTTCGAAGAGAATTACTAAGATATTAAATCATGCATATAAGAATTCATAAGAGACTCAAATAATATTCATACATAATTTGATCATAAACCCACAATTCATCATATCTTGACAAACACACCGCAAAAGAAGATTACATCAGATAGATCTCCAAGAACATCCAGGAGAACATGGTATTGTGGATCAAAGTGAGAGAATAAGCCATGTAGCTACTAGCTATGGACCCGTAGGTCTATGGTAAACTACTCACACTTCATCGGAAGGGAAATAGGGTTGATGTGCAAGCCCTCCGTGGTTGATTCCCCCTCCGGCAGAGTACCGACAAAGGCCTCCAGATGGGATCTCGCGAGAAAAGAAGGTTACGGCAGTAGGAAAGTTGTTTCGATGGATGTTTTGATGTTTGTGGAATATATGTGAATATATAGGCAGAAGAAATAGGTCGGTGGATGCTCAAGGGGCCCACAAGGGTGCGGGTCGCGCCCTACCCCCAGGGCGCTCCGTCTGTCCTCGTGGCTGCCTTGCAGCTCCCCTGATGCTCTGTCTGACTTGAAAGAAATCAGACAGAGGATCCATACAGTATTCGGGAATATAACATATTGTGTCATTATTGAAACATGCTTCCATGTTGGCCGTGACCTCCCAGGCTGCAGAAGTTTCGAAGCTCAATCGGAAGCTTCAGGTAGCCGACGAGGAACTCGACCACATCAATAAGCAGTTTGATGAAACACAAGGTATGCAGATTTAGAAATTTTATCTTTCTATCGAAGATGATAGGTATATTAAGAGGTTAAATAATAAGATGATGCGATTATGTTCACAGCTGGCGCTGCTGAGGTCAAGACCCTCAAGGGCGCCCTTGCCTAGGCCAAGAAGGAGGCGGAGGCGAATAAGGCAGCCGCGGACAAAGCGGCTGCCGAACTGGAGGCCGAACAAGCTGTCCACCGCCAACATGAAGCTCGGGTGGCCGAAGTCAATCAGGTATTGAAGGACGCCATCAACAAATGTGAGATGTTGGAGCGGAAGATTTCAGACCAGTCATCCGAGCATACCAAGGCTCTCCATGATGCCAAAGAGGCGCGGAGCGAGTCCCGGACTGCTCGCGAAGAGATCCACCAGGCGAGGCAGATAGCGGCTGGTAAGGGCTTTCTTTTGCAGAGTATCTTTGAAGGTCAGAGGTATGCATTGCTCACCCGAGTGTGGAGTTCTCCAGGCGCATTTGTGGATCTCCTGAAGAGTACCACCGGCGCCGCACAGTTCTTCAGATCCCAGGAGGGGAACTCTACGGAGAATCTATTTTGGTCCCAATTTCTTGCACCATAACACAGGACGCCTCTCAACGACCAGCTGAAGCAGCTGGTGGAGTGGCATAGGGTGGCAGGTTCAGCTATGAAGGACTTAATAGTCCACCTCTGGCCAATCGAGTCGATCCCTAGGAGTTACTTCGCCTTGGTGAAGCGGCTCATCAATGCGCGGCCGCAGATTGATGCTGTGAAGCGCTTGGCCTGCATAGAGGGTGCCCGGATGGCCTTCGCTCGCGCCAAGATGCAGTGGGCGAAGATGAAGGCCACCGAAGTGGCGACCGCAGGCCTGCCCGCAGGTACTTTGATGACATCCTAGAAGGAGCCCACGTTGTAGAGGGAAAGTGTTCGAAGGACCTAATATTTAGTTAAGCGGGTTCGGGCTGTAGAGACTAGGTTATGAACTCATGACGATATATATGACTATGTTTTTGCGCCTTTTATTCGAGGGACTTTTCCTCCTATGGGGCTGTTCATTGTTATAGTTGTAAAAGTTACCAGTCGTCGGCTTCTCCCCCGATGTAGATTCTACAGGGGTGTACGGCATGACGCATGACCACACTTTATCCAACGTCTTGGTCCATAAAGGAGGTGTCTGCAAGGTGTGATACGTCTCCAACGTATCTACAATTTTTTATTGTTCCATGCTATTATATTATCTGTTTTGGATGCTTAATGGGCTTTAATATGCACTTTTATATTATTTTTGGGACTAACCTATTAACCGGAGGCCCAGTGCCAATTGATGTTTTTTTTGCCTATTTCAGTGTTTTTTGCAGAAAAGGAATATCAAACGGAGTCCAAACGGAACGAAACCTTCGCGAGGATCTTTCTTTGAACGAAAGCAATCCAGAAGACTTGGAGTAGAAATCTGGGAAGCCACGAGGCGACCACGAGGCAGGAGGGCGCGCCTAGGGGGGTAGGTGCGCCCCCACCCTCGTGGGCCCCTCATAGCTCCACCGACATACTTCTTCCGCCTATGTATAAACGGGTGTGTTGGTCAAAAATGGCAGTAGCCGGGGCCACCAACGGGTGTGCCAGCCGGAAACTTAGCCAGTCCGGACGTGGCCTGAGACGAGATACACGCGGCTACTATGATATAAACCCAGCATGCATCTAGAGTATTAAGTTCATAAGAACGGAGTAATGCCTTAAGCAAGATGACATGATATGCGCCCCACCCTCGTGGGCCCCCGTAGCTCCACCAACATGCTGGATAGTAGTAGATGCAGAATCATTTCGGTCAACTTGACACGGATGTGATGCCTATGTTCATGATCATGCCTAGATATTCTCATAACTATGTGCTTTATTATCAATTGCTCGACAGTAATTTGTTCACCCACCGTAATATAAGCTATCATGAGAGAAGCCACTAGTGAAACCTATGGCCCCTGGGTCTACTTTACATCATATAAGTTTCCGATCTACAATTCTAGTTTACTATTTATTTTGCAATCTCTATTTTCCAATCTATACAACAAAAATACCAAAATATTTATCTTATTATCTTTATCAGATCTCACTTTTGCAAGTGGCCATGAAGGGATTGACAACCCCTTTATCACGTTGGTTGCAAGGTTCTTGATTGTTTGTGCAGGTACTATGCGACTTGCATGTAGTCTCCTAGTGGATAGATACCTTGGTTCTCAAAAACTAAGGGAAAGACTTACGCTACTTTGTTGCATCACCGTTTCCTCTTCAATGGGAAAACCAACATGCTCAAGAGGTAGGAAGAAGGATTTCTGGCGCTTTTTCCAAAGAGATCTACGCTCAAGTCAATACATACCAAGTACCCATCACAAACTCTTCTCCCTCGCATTACATTATTTGCCATTTGCCTCCCGTTTTCCTCTCCCCCACTTAACCTTTGCCATTTTATTCGCCTTTTTTCTGTTCGCCTCTTTTCCGTTTGTCCCTTTTTGCTTGCTTCATGTGTTCTTGGGTGTTAGTGTGCCCGTTTTTCTTTGATGGCTCTACCAAATAGCGTTGATCCTCACCTTAGAAGGTTGGAAGAAATTGAAAAAATTGTTAGACGCTTTATGTCTTTGCAATTTGAGTATAACAATTTCTTCAGAAACAAGCTTAAAGAATAGAAAAGTTTTATGGAGTACATGAATAAAGAGCTCGATGATATGTCTAAAGAATTTTATGGTTTGAAATCTCAGTTTGCTAATCTTGAGAACTTAATAGCCCAAATTTCGGATGAGCAAGCCACCTTAGTTAATACGATGGCCGCTAAACCGGAAAATCTAAACGGTAATAATGATGAGGATCTAAAAGTGATTGATGTGTCTCCCATTAAATCTTTGTTTTACAATATGAATCTTGATAAATACGGGACTGGAGATGGGTCAACTTTAGTTAAAATGTGTCCCAATGATTCGGAGTTTTTAGATCTTGATGCTAATAAAAGTGGGATTGAAGAGGTCAAAACTTTACATAGCAACGAACCCACTATTCCGGATTTCAAGGAATTTAATTATGATAATTGTTCTTTGATAGATTGTATTTCCTTGCTGCAATCTGTGTTAAATTCTCCTCATGCTTGTGATCAAAATAAATCTTTTACTAAACATATCGTTGATGCTTTAATGCAATCTCATGAAGAAAAGCTTGAACTAGAAGTTTCTATCCCTAGAAAACTTAATGATGAGTGGGAACCTACTATTAAAAGTAATATTAAAGATCCTGAATGCTATGCTTTATTTGACTTGGGTGCTAGTGTTTCCACGATTCCAAAAACTTTGTGTGATGTGTTATGTTTCCGTGAATTTAATGATTGTTCTTTAAATTTGCATCTTACAGATTCCACCATTAAGAAACCTATGGGAAGGATCAATGATGTTCTTGTTGTTGCAAATAGGAATTATGTGCCCATAGATTTCATCGTTCTTGATATAGATTGCAATCCTACATGTCCTATTATTCTTGGTAGACCTTTCCATAGAACGATTGGTGCAATTATTGACATGAAAGAAGGAAAAATTAGATTCTAATTTCCGTTATGGAAAGGCAAGGAACACTTTCCTAGAAGGAAAATTAAATTGCCTTATGAATCTAATATGTGGACCACTTATGGATTGCATACCAAAGATAATAATACCTAGATATATTCTTGTTTTTATGCCTAGCTAGGGGCGTTAAACGTTAGCGCTTGTTGGGAGGCAACCCAATTTTCTTTTCTTTGCTTTTTGTTTCCGTTTAGTAATAAATAATTCATCATGCTACTACTATGATTGTGTTTTTGTGTTTTAGTTAGTGTTTGTGCCAATTAGAACTTTTGGGAAGACTTGGGTGAAGTCTTTGCGATCTTGCTATAAAAAACAGAAACTTTTGCGCTCACGAGCTTAGCTGCCATTTTTTTACTGGAGAGTGCTTTTAGGTTGATTCTTTTTGCAGATGATTAATACACAAATTCCTCACGTCCAGCAATTTATTTAAGAATTTTTAGAGTTACAAAGGTATTCGAAAGCTTTTTGCAGATGATTAATAAACAAATTCCTCACGTCCACCAATTTACTTCAGAATTTCTCGAGTTACACAGGTATTCGAAAGTTACAGATTGCTACAGATTGTTCTGTTTTTTCACAGATTCTGTTTTTAGTGTGTTGTTTGCTTCTTTTGATGAATCTATGGCTAGTATCGGGGGGTATGACCCATAGAGAAGTTGGAATACAGTAGGTTTAATACCAATATAAATAAAGAATGAGTTCAATATAGTACCTTAAAGTGGTGGTTTGTTTTCTTATACTAACGGAGCTCACGAGATTTTCTGTTAAGTTTTGTGTTGTGAAGTTTTCAAGTTTTCCGGTAAGGATTTGATGGACTATGGAATAAAGAGTGGAATGAGCCTAAGCTTGGGGATGCCCAAGCCAGCCCAAGGTAAAATTCAAGGACAACCGAAAGCCTAATCTTGGGGATGCCCCAGGAAGGCATCCCCTCTTTCGTCTTCGTCTATCGGTAACTTTACTTGAGACTATATTTTTATTCACCACATGATATGTGTTTTGCTTGGAGCGTCTTCTATGATTTGAGTCTTTGCCTTTTATTTTACCACAATCCCTTGCTGTACACACCTTTTGGGAGAGACACACATGAATCCGAATTTATTAGAATACTCTATGTGCTTCACTTATATCTTTTGAGCTAGATAAATTTTGCTCTAGTGCTTCACTTATATCTTTTAGAGCACGGTGGTGGTTTTATTTTAGAGAAACTATTGATCTCTCATGCTTCACTTATATTATTTTGAGAGTCCCTTAGAACGGCATGGTAATTTGCTTTGGCTATAAAATTAGTCCTAATATGATAGGCATCCAAGATGGGTATAATAAAAACTTTCAAATAGAGGGCATTGAATACTATGAGAAGTTTCATACTTGATAATTGTTTTGAGATATGAAGATGGTAATATTAGAGTCATGCTAGTAGAGTAATTGTGAATTTGAGAAATACTTGTGTTGAGGTTTGAAAGTCTCGTAGCATGCACATATGTATCCGTTGTGTAAGAAATTTGAAGCATGAGGTATTTCTTTGATTGTCTTCCTTTGTGTGGAGGTCAGGATCGCGCGATGGTTAACTCCTGCCAACCCTTCCCCAAGGAGCATGCGTGTAGTGCTTGGTTTTGATGAATTGTAGATTTTTGCAATAAGTATATGAGTTCTTTATGACTAATGTTGAGTCCATGGATTATACGCACTCTCACCCTTCCACCATTGCTAGCCTCTCTAGCATCGTGCAACTTTCGCTGGTACCATACACCCACCATATACCTTCCTCAAAACAACCACCATACCTACCTATGATGGCATTTCCAAAGCCATTCCGAGATATATTGCCATGCAAATTTCCATCGTTCCGTTTATTATGACATGCTTCATCATTGTCATATTACCTTGGATGATCATATAGTTGACATCGTATTTGTGGCAAGGCCACCATGCATAATTTTTCATACATGTCACTCTTGATTCATTGCACATCCTGGTACACCGCCGGAGGCACTCATATACAGTCATATTTTGTTATAGTATCGTTTTGTAATCCTTGAGTTGTAAATAAATAGAAGTGTGATGATCATCATTATTAGAGCATTGTCCCGTGTGAGGAAAAAATGCCACATAAAAAAAGGAGAAAGAGTCTCCAAAAAAAGGGGATTCTAAAAAAATGAGAGAAAAAGAGAGAAGGGACAATGCTACTATCCTTTTTCCACACTTTTGCTTCAAAGTAGCACCATGATCTTCGCAATAGAGAGTCTCATGTTTTGTCACTTTCATATACTAGTCGGAATTTTCATTATAGAACTTGACTTGTATATTCCAACGATGGGCTTCCTCAAATGCCCTAGGTCTTCTTGAGCAAGCAAGTTGGATTCACACCCACTTAGTTTCTTTTGTTGAGCTTTCAAACATTTATAGCTCTAGTGCATCCGCTGCATGGAAATCCCTACTCACTCACATTGATATCTATTGATGGGCATCTCCACAGCCCATTGATACACCTAGTTGATGTGAGACCATCTTCCTCTTTTGTCTTCTCCACAACCACCATTCTATTCCACCTATAGTGCTATATTCATGGCTCACGCTCATGTATTGCGTGAAACTTGAAAAAGTTTGAGAATACTAAAGTATGAAACAATTGCTTGGCTGAAACCGGGGTTGTGCATGATTTGAATATTTTGTGTGACAAAGATGGAGCATAGCCAAACTATATGATTTTGTAGGGATGAACTTTCTTTGGCCATGTTATTTTGGGAAGACATGTTTACCTTGTTAGTATGCTTGATGTATTATTATTTTTATGTCAATATTAAACTTTGGTCTTGAATCTTTCGGATCTGAATATTCATGCCACAATAAAGAAAATTACATTGAAAATTATATTAGGTAGCATTCCACATCAAAAATTATGTTTTTATCATTTACCTACTCGAGGACGAGCAGGAATTAAGCTTGGGGATGCTTGATACGTCTCCAACGTATCTATTATTTTTTATGAGAAGTGATTTCCTATGCATGGTGGTAGCTACGCACGCATGGTGACAGATACACACTCTTTGGCGTAAGTGTCTTTTTATATATATATGAGGTGTCAGGTTTCTTATGGCATTGGTACAAGTGCATTTTTGTTGTATAGAAATGACTTTTTCTCACTTCTCTTTGTCTTTTTTATTCCCTTTTTGACACAAGTGCCTTTTCGTTGTGTGGAATGGGCCTTTTCTCACTTCTCTCGGTCTTTTGGCTTGAATTTTTGGCATAATTGCCTATTTGCTTGCCTAGTTGGTCCAAAGTCACGATATTTTCGTCATAGAGTTATTTTCATAGTCCGAAATAATTATCAAAATAATTAGAGATAAAAATTGGGGACGTGCGTAGCTACCACCATTGGGTTGCAAATTATTTTCGAATTTTTTATTGTTCCATGCTATTATATTATCTGTTTTGGATGTTTAATGGGATTTAATATGCACTTTTATATTATTTTTGGGACTAACCTATTAACCGGAGGCCAAGTGCCAGTTGTTGTTTTTTTGCCAATTTCAGTGTTTCGCAGAAAAGGAATATCAAACGGAGTCCAAACTGAACGAAACCTTCGCGAGGATCTTTCTTGGAACGAAAGTAGTCCATAAGACTTGGAGTAGAAGTTTGGGAAGCCACGAGGCGGCCATGAGGCAGGAGGGTGCGCCCAGGGGGGTAGGTGCGCCCCCACCCTCGTGGGCCCCTCGTAGCTCCACCGACGTATTTCTTCCGCCTATATATACCCTTATACCCTAAAAAATCCAGGAGAGCCACGAAACCCCTTTTTCACCGTCGCAACCTTCTGTACCTGTGAGATCCCATCTTGGGGCCTTTTCCGGCGCTAAGCTGGAGGGGGAATCGATCACGGAGGGCTTCTACATCAACACCATAACCTCTTTGATGATGTGTGAGTAGTTTACCACTGACCTTCGGGTCCATAGTTATTAGCTAGATGGCTTCTTCTCTCTCTTTGGTTCTCAATACAAATTTGTCCTCGATATTCTTGGAGATCTATTCTATGTAATTCTTTTTGCGTTGTGTTTGTCGAGATCCGATGAATTGTGGGTTTATGATCAAGATTATCTATGAACAATATTTGGTTCTTCTCTAAATTCTTATATGCATGATCTAAAATCTTTGCAATTCTCTTCGAATTATGAGTTTGGTTTGGCCTACTAGATTGATCTTTCTTGCAATGGGAGAAGTTCTTAGCTTTCGGTTCAATCATGCGGTGCTCGATCCCAGTGACAGAAAGGGAACCGACACGTATTGTATTGTTGCCATCAAGGATTAAAAGATGGGGTTTATATCGTATTGCTTGAGTTTATCCCTCTACATCATGTCATCTTGCTTAAGGCATTACTCCGTTTTTACGAACTTAATACTCTAGATGCATGCTGGATAGCAGATGATGTGTGGAGTAATAGTAGTAGATGCAGAATCGTTTTGGTCTACTTGACACGGACGTGATGCCTATTTTCATGATCATGCCTAGATATTCTCATAACTATGCGCTTTTCTATCAATTTCTCGACGATAATTTGTTCACCCACTGTAATATATGCTATCATGAGAAAAGCCACTAGTGAAACCTATGGCCCCCGAGTCAACTTTACATCAAATAAGTTTCCAATCTACAATTCTAGTTTACTATTTATTTTGCAATCTTTATTTTCCAATCTATACAACAAAAATACCAAAAATATTTATCGTATTATCTTTATCAGATCTCGCTTTTGCAAGTGGCGGTGAAGGGATTGACAACCACTTTATCGCGTTGGTTGCAAGGTTCTTGATTGTTTGTGCCGATACTAGGCGACTTGCGTGTAGTCTCCTAATGGATTGATACCTTGGTTCTCAAAAACTGAGGGAAATACTTACGCTACTTTGTTGCATCACCCTTTCCTCTTCAAGGGAAAAACCAACGCATGCTCAAGAGGTAGCAAGGTGAACCAGGCAATCAGACTATGCGGCTTTATTACTTTCACCTAGCCATAGGAATTTGACTATGGGACTAGGTACTAGCCCCTTGTGCGTGTGCGGCTGTCCGGATTACGGTGCCTCGTCCACACGTTTGGGTGAAGACTAGCCCCTTGTGTAACACGGGGTAAATTACTAACGATCTGTAGTATAGTACTAAGTCGCCGAATGACTGACCGGCTCTATCCTATCATGACAGTCAGTTTTTGGCTTTCTCTACTGAGGTACTTGACCAGATGAACCAGAAATACAATCGCAGTAGTTCTCCCTTTAATACCTTAGCTAAACAATGCGGAATGTAAGGTGGTAGGCACAGGAGCCGGGCGACCCAACTATAGACCCAAGACATGATTCGAAGCCGATGCATATAATTCAATATTCGGGACACTGAATAGTTCCCTATAGGTGTTCGGACTTAAGATGTGCTGGGTCGCATATAGCCCCCGATGTTAAGGCCGGATTGAAGCACGTGTGACCATCTGAGGTACGGAGGGAACACAGATGATAAGGTAAAATAAAATGAATTCCAGACGAAGTGGTGATCAACTGGTTCCTTTATACCCTAAATAATACGTCAAGTCGTGTAGTTATAGATAATGCCAAAAATATCGAGGACATTTTACATGCAAAAAATTTATACATGAGAAAGGTTTACACAGAGACTAAATGAAATGGTTTCAAAATCCCAATGACACCCTGCTGGACGTCTGCGCCGTTTCTCCTTGGCGGCACGTCCTTGAAGGGGAGAAGTCTGATGGTTGTCTGCGAAAAAGAGGAATCTAGAAGGAAGTACCCGCACGACCGTAGATAAGGTGGGTTCTTTATCGAACCTGCAATGAAAATATATTTGATGTCTGAATAGTGTCGAGCAGTACTATGGATCGTTTTCTGCAGTTTGCCTCTGGCACTGCCAAGGTATATCAAGGGCGTAGTTTTCTCTGCGAGGTACGTATGCCGCAACCTTATGGGGAAGTTGGCGGGGGCTAAACTGCTACTTAAGCTCGGGTTCCACCGAGCTACCATGTTGTAATGCGGGTCGAACATGTTTAGTAGTGTCTTGGCTCTTGACGACCGATGAGGTATTCGGCTTGATGAGGCCGCCTTGAACTTCGATTGCTAGAGCCGCGGTATGCTCCTCGGTACAGAGGGAGCGCTCCATATTCCCATTTACAGTGATAACGCCACGACGTCCAGCCATTTTTAGCTTGAGATAAGCATAGTGCGGGACTACATTGAAGCGGGCAAAAGCGATTCGTCCAAGCAGTGCATGATAGCCACCGCCGTTGAGTGCCATGGGGAGCCAGCTGGCCATGACATTGTCGTCGCCGCCGGCCGCCGAGATGGCCTCATCGTAGGCCTGGAGGAAGGCAAACAGGTCGGCCACCCCGTTGTAGCGGGGTGATAGATTCGGCCTAACTTGGGTGGCCACAGTACCAGCCGCAAGGCGGGGGTGAAGGGCCGGTGGCGGGGAGCGCAGCCGCGCGTGGCGACCAAGCCCGTCGAAGGACGGACGCCCGCCATGAGATCTTGATGATTGGAGGGTGGAACCGATGGGGAGAAAACTTCAGCACACCCCTACCTGGCGCGCCAAATGTCGGATGTGGGGTTCCGGTAAAACCCTTAAGGTTCAAACTATGGGGTGCGCACGAAGATCTCTCCTTCTGCCCTAGCCCGTCAGATCCAATGAACAAGAGACACAAGATTTATACTGGTTCGGGCCACCGTTGTGGTGTAACACCTTAATCCAGTGTGGTGTGGTGGATTGCCTTGTAGGCAAAGGAAGAACTAGTACATGGATGAACTGCCTCCCGGGGAGCGGCTTTCTTGAGCTCGGGTGAGCTTGTGGTGTGTGGACTTCTATCTGATCAGCTCAAGATGAGATGGTCCTAATGGTGGTGGCTAGTCCTCTTTATAGTGGCCCGGGTCCTCTTCCCAAATATTGAGCGGGAAGGGATCCCACAACAGCCAAATTTGAAGGGGGACAACTAGTACAATCTATCCTGACAAAATGTGGTCTTCGCCTGCCAAAGGCTCTGGTGGTGACGCCATCGTGGGCTCCGCGATGACCTCCGTCCTGCCGTCCTTCTGGTCTTAGTCCTGTTGCACCGATATGGAAACATTTTGCTAACACCTCGGGACTCCACACCTGACCTGCTCCTTTAGAACCGAAGGGGAAACAGGAACTCTGCGCCCGCTGGCGCCCGCCTAACTTTGGTCGCCACTGCTCACGTCACGGGGACCTCGCGAGGTGCCCCTCGCCTTGATATCTCTGATCCTCACGAGCCGGCCTGGCGAGGCCGCCCCAGGGGATGTCCTGTATCGTCCACCTCGCGAGGCTTGGCCCCTCGTGAGGGTCTTGAGTGTTTCTTGAAGATGCAAGGCCACACTAGGCCACCTTGCAAGCCACGCTTAGGGCCGCAGGCAGGCAATTCTGGGTATCCCCATTCCCAGAACACCGACAGTAGCCCCCGGGCCCAAGGCGCGCTCGGGCTTGGCGTCACGACGAGGCTAAGGGCCAAGTGCGGAGCGTCTTGGGCCCCAAAGCCTGCGACCTCTTTCGACACGTGGCACCTGATGGGACGTGGCCATCTCCACTTCCCCACGCAGCCTCGGTGACTGCGTGACTCGTCATGTCTCTGCGTGCATAGCAGACCAATATTACCTGCATTTATGGGGCTGGCGGTTGGCCTTCCTCGGGCTATAAATAGGGCGGCAGGCTGAGCCCTTGCCGCCCATCTTCTTCCTTCGTTCCCCTTGCTCTTTCGCTTGACCGAACCGCCCATGGCGCCGCCCAGGAAATACTCGTCCCTGGAGAAGGGGAAGGCTCGGCAGGAGGGACTTGGCTCACCACCAGCTAAGCAAGGGCGAGGCCGTCCTCGTAAGTGTGCCGGACACCCTCAGCACCCGTAACTTCCCTTGGTATCCGCGGCGGCGGTCCCCTGAGTGGAGGGGGCCGTCGTGGAGTTGGCGATCCGATGAACGGAGGGAAACGCTCTAGGGTTGTCAGACCTCCCCAAACGCATTCCCACCTGGCGGAGGCGTTGCTGGAGTTCATCGTGTGGTCGGAGAGCCCAACCGGCACCATGCTCCAGGTCCCGCGCTCCTTGGCCGGAGAACTCCTTGATGCGAGTTCTGGCGGCTTTTGGTTGCTGGCGGATGGTTGTTGCAGCAGGGCGTCGTGGGTCGTGCCGGAGGTTTCTGCCTCGGGCGCCTTGGCTTTGGCCCGAGGCTGGCAGACTTTCGCCCGCGCACGCAGCTTGGGCGGCCGATGCAACCTTCACTTCAAGCCCGGCGATGACTCGACATTCTTCGTGAGGGTATTTGGAGAAGACGGGCGCCGCGCCGAGTGTTGCTCTGAGGACAACGGTGGCGGCGAGGTGCTTGGCCTGGGCGATGGCTGCAGCTCCTCCAGCTATGGCGGCTCCTCCTTCAGCGGCAACTCTAGTAGCGGTGGCTATGACCAGCCGCCACGCTTCCATGCCCGCCTGGAGGGCGGCGTCGGGTCGTCTCGACGTCACGCTCAGGTGAAGCGCGAAGTGGGCTCTTCCTGAGCCCGGGTCATAGGTCCTCGCGAGCTACCATGCCATGAGGGTCGCTGTCAGACATCCTCAGTCTCTTCTCTTTTGTCCTGCATCGTTTGATCGAACAAGCATGGATCCCTAGGGGGCATGTTACAAACTGTGGCTCCGTGACATTTAGAACCATGTATGGTGTTCCTGCTTATTATTGTGCGACCCATGTTTTACATGTCCTTAAGGTGAGGAGACTTATCTTGGTGCATTCGGGATCGCTCTCATCCCGCGTCGTTTGGTCCCTCGTGAGGCAGCAAAAACTCGTTAGGTTATTATCCTTTATTGCTCGAGGCCTTTGACGTGGGTCGAGTGTGATCGGCCTCCCCTTGTCGCGGTACCCGTGGGGCACAGACGTAAGAATGGGGGGCGCGCCCGTTACGAGCCCCTATTCGGGCGCGTCATGAAGGCTAAAGAGGAGGGCGCGCCAGGGAGAGCGTCGTGCAACTGTCGCTCTCCCTTGGCTAGCCCGAAAAGTGGGGGAAGAACCATAGGGAATCTGAGAGAAGAACCACAGAAGGAGATCAAGGCCAAGCAATCGTGGAACACCAAAACCTTCATTATCCATTAAAGAAGAGAAGACAGGAACAAGCCAACTCCAAAAAGCAAATGAACGACTGCATCCGGCACCTAGTCTAGTCTTCTCACCAGCACAGAGCTAAGTGCTGCCACTAGGATGTGGGAGGGAGCCCCCGAGGCCCGGGGGCGGATCTACGAAGACTTCGAGGCGTGTACAGCCCCACTCATTATTACATGAGAGTGTCACAAGTGGATATCTTCACAGGCCGGAGCCTTGCTTCACAGGCACCGGGCCTTGGCTTCTCAGGCGCAAGGGCCTTGTTCCTCGCAGGCACCGGGCCTTGGCTTCTCAAGCGTGAGGGCCTTGTTCCTCGCAGGCACGGAGCCTAGTCTTCTCAGGCGCAAGGGCCTTGTTCCTCGCAGGCACGGAGCCTAGTCTTCTCAGGCGCAAGGGCCTTGTTCCTCGCAGGCACGGAGCCTAGCCTTCTTAGGCGCAAGGTCCTTGTTTCATGGGTATAACTTCCGAAGGTGCTGGATATTCCATGCGTTCGGGACGGGGATGCCGTCACCTGTTTCCAGGCGCACAGCGCCGGGTCTGGAGACGTGGGTGATCTTGAATGGCCCTTCCCACATGGGCGAAAGCTTGTGCAGTCCTTCTCTAGAGAGGACTCTCCTTAAAACATGGTCACCTACCTCAAGCGTCCTGGGGCGAATGTTGTGGCAGTGGTACCACCTCAACGCCTGCTAGTATCTTGCTGCTCGGAGTGAAGCGTCGCGTCGGCGCTCCTCCCCCAGCATGTGGTCTGTCCCCTGCACGGCGCCTTCTTGCGCCTCGTCAAATGCCAAGACCCACGGTGACCGGTGCCTGACCTCGTGAGCGAGGACCGCCTCAGCTCCGTAGACGAGGAAAAAAGGGGTCTTGCCCGTCGGCTTGGTGGTTGTGGTGCGGATGGACCACAGCATAGACGGGATCTCGTCGTGCCATCCTCTTCCACAGGCTTCGAGCTTCTTCTTGAAGGTCCTGGTCTTGAGGCCCTTTAGGACCTCCGCATTGGTGCGCTCGGCCTGGCCATTGCTCCTGGGGTGCGCTAGAGAGGCGTAGCAAATCTGTGTTCCAAGGTTAGCACAGTATGTCTTGAAGAGGTTACGGGTAAACTGTGAGCCATTGTCGGTGATGATGCGGTTAGGGACCCTGAACCGGTTTACGAGGCCCTTGATGAACTTGACTGCAGACCCGGCCGGGATGGTCGGGACTGCTTCCACCTCCGCCCACTTGGTAAACTTGTCGACGGCAACGTAGAGGTACCGATAGCCCCCGGGCGCTCGGGGGAAAGGGCCCAGGATGTCCAGCCCCCAGACCACGAATGGTTAGGAGAGTGGGATGGTTTGCAAGCCCTAGGTCGGTTGGTGGATCTGCTTGGCATGGAACTGGCAAGCCTCGCAAGACCTTACCAGCTCGGCAGCGTCGTTAAGTGTCGAGGGCCAGTAAAAACCACTGCGGAACGCCTTGACGACCAAGGTGTGCGATGATGAGTGAGGCCCGCAGTCCCCTGCGTGGAAGTCGGCTAGCAGCTCACCTCCCTACTTCCTGTAGATGCATCGCAAAGAAACGTCATTTGGCTGTCTCCTGTAAAGCTCACCGTCCTGGATGCAGTATGCCGTGGCCTGCCGGGCTACGCGCTCAGCATCATCCTCCTTTTCCGGCAACACTCCTCGCACAAGGTATGACTTGAATTCTTTGGTCCAGCACCCCTCCTGAGGCTCGAGCGCCAGGAGCAAGCGAGCTCCTGATGCCGGGCCACAGGGCGGGGCTCCCGAGGTCGGCGGCTGGGGGAGTTCTTCCTGAGGCTTTGCTGGTCCTTCTCGCGGGGGTGACGCCGAGGGCCTAAGGAGCCTTTCCTCGAAGACGCCGGGCACCTGGGGCAGTCGCCTAGACGCTTTGTTGGCAATGTCGTTGGCCTCCTTGTTGGTGTCGCGTGGCACGTGCTCCAGCTCCAGGCCCAAGAACTACTTCTCCATCTTGTGTACCTCTGCGAGGTATGCCTCCATATGCTCATCCCTAGGCTCATACACCTTGTTGGAGAAGTTGACGAGGATCTAGGAGTCACCCCTAATGACGAGGCATTTCACCCCTAGGGCTATCGCCGCCTTGAGGCCGGCGATGAGGCCCTCGTATTCCGCGATGTTGTTCGAGACCTTATCACCTGGCTGAAAGCAGAGTTGCACGGCATAGTAGAGCTTGTCTTAAGCGGGCGAGATGAGCACGGCCCCTGTTCCAGCGCCCTAGCGGGCGAACGCGCCGTCAAAGTACATGACCGAGCCTTTAGGTGCTTCGCTCTCTGGTGAGAGGGACTGGTTCGGGCTTGCTTCAGGTCCTGGGGCGTCGGTCCATTCAGCCATGAAGTCAGCAAGCGCGGCCCCCTTGAAGACTCTGGTGGTGCTGAACTCTAGCTGGAATGCCGGCAGCTCTATGTTCCATTCCGCGACCCATCCTGTTGCATTCGGGCTCCGGAGTACCCTTTCTAGAGCGTAAGCTGAGACAACCTTGATGGGGTGGCCTTGGAAGTAGTGGCGCAACTTGCATGAAGCGACGAGGAGTGCAAGCAAGAGCTTCTGTGGCATTGGGTAGCGTGCTTGGGCATCACGGAGCACCGTGTTGATGAAGTATACCGGGTGCTCGATAAGGGTGGAGTCCGGACTCTCCTGCGGCTGCGTGGTCTGGAAAGGTGTCCTAGGAGGTTGGTCGTGAGCTGGGGCAGCTGCGGCTTCAGGGAAGTCGGCTTGTATGTCGCGGCCATCTTCCGGCCCTGACGGGGCCCCGGGAGCGCCTCTCTTGGGTTGGAGGGCCTTATCTTGACGCTCCTCTCAAACGGCCACCAGTGCCGCGCTAGCTGAATGTGGCGTCATGGCCAGGTCGAGCTCCATTGGCTCTTGAGGCTTGGGTGCCACCATTACTGGCGGGCTGGTGAGGTATCTCTTGAGGTCTTCGAACGCTGCGTCGGCCTCAGGGGTCCATTCGAACAGGCCTTCCTTTTCATCAGCTTGAACAAAGGGAGGTCTCTCTCCCCTAGCTTGGAGATGAAACGCCCTAGCGACGTTACGCAGCCAGCCAGCTTCTGCATCTCCTTGAGGTTCTTGAGCGGACTCATCTTTTCTATGGCCGTGACCTTATCGGGGTTCGCCTCGATTCCTCGGTGCGACGCGAGGAAGCCCAAGAGCTGTCCTGAAGGGACTCCAAACACGCACTTCTCCGGGTTGAGCCGCAAGTCTACCTTGCGTAAGTTGGCGAAAGTCTCTTCCAGATCTCTGGTAAGGGTTGAGGCCTCCTGAGGTTTTACCACGATGTCGTCCACATGCGCCTCAGCGTTCCTCCCGAGCTGCTTTTGTAGGGCTGTGTGCATTACCCGCTGGAAGGTTGCTCCTGCATTCCGTAGACCAAACGGTATGCAGGTGTAGGAGTACACCCTGCACGGGGTGAGGAAGGCGGTCTTCCCGACGTCTTGCAGCGCCATCTTGATCTAGTGGTAACCTAAGAAGGCGTCCAGGAAACACAGCAAGTCGCACTCGGCGGTGGAGTCGATGATTTTATCGATGCGTGGCAGAGGGAATGGGTCTTGCGGGCAAGCCTTGTTGAGGTTGGTGAAGTCGATGCACATGCGCTCTTTTTCTCCTTTCTTGGGTACGATGACGGGATTTGCCAGCCACTCCGGGTACCGGACATCACAGATGACTCCCGCCGCCTCTAGCTTACGAGTCCCCTGCACGATGAAGGACTGCTTCTCCGTGGATTAGCGCCTGGTCTTCTGCTTTACGGGACTCATGTTAAGGCATACGTTTAGGTGATGCTCGATCACCTCTCTTGGGACTCCGGCCAGATCCTTGGGTTCCCATGCGAACACATCCCTGTTCGCGCGTAGGAACCCGACCAGCGCCTCCTCCTGAGCTGGGGCAAGGCCAGCTCCTATGGTTAAGGCGACGCCTGACGGCTCACCTTCATCCACCGGCACCTGTTTTGTCTCGGCTTGTCTTGGGAGAAAAGTTGCTTCTTCTTGGCGGGGCAGCCCCCTTGGTCCCAGGAGCGGCTTCCTCGACAGGGCACGCTACCGCAGCGGTCCGGAAGACGCGCTTCAGGGCCGCTAGGGCTTCTTATGTGTCCCCCGTCACTGTAAGGACTCCGTGGCTACCCGCCACCTTCATGAGGTTATAGGCCGGGTGGGTCGCGGCCATGAACTGAGCCAGCGCCGGGTACCCAAGGATGGCGTTGTACAGGAGACCTATTCGGGCGATGTCAAAGTTGATTGGCTCAGTGCGGTAGTTTTCTCTGGTTCCGAAGGTGACCGGGAGGCGGATCTTCCCTAGGGGGCTAATAGAACCGCTGCTGACCCCACATAAGGGCTTGGTGGCCGTAACCGCTCGAGCGGCACTTGGAGCAAGCTGAAAGCTTCCACCGAGAGCAGGTTGAGGCCAGTCCCGCCGTTGATGAGGGTCTTGGTGACAGCCACGCTGCAGATGGTGGGGGTGCAGAGCATCGGGAGGGCACCGGAGCCCGCAATGGAGCCGGGGTGGTCTCCCGAGCCGAAGGCGTGGTCGCCCTTGGGAGTCACCCACCCAGGAGGAGCCCCCTTGCGTAAGGAGGCGACCCCGTCTGGCGAAAGAACTGCTTGATGTGTCGGCCAGAGGATAGTGCTTGGGAGCCACCAAGGAGGGCCGCGACGGGGTGAGGCGCCGGCGCCCCGATGCACACGAGGAAGAGGTCGCGACGCTCTTCCCAGGACACCACAGATAATTCTGGAAAGCTGAAAAACCAGACTCGTGGCACGCCGTTGAGTGCCATAGGAAGCCAGCTGGCCATGACCTTGTCGTCGCCGCTGACCGCCGAGATGGCCTCCTCGTAGGCCTAGAGAAAGGCAAACGGGTTGGCCGCACCGTCGCAGCGTGGCGGCAGATTCGGCCTAAACTTGGGTGGCCATTGTACCCGCCGCAAGGTGGGGGTGAACGCCCGGTGGCCGGGAGTGCTGCCGCGCATGACTACCAAGCCCATCGGAGGAGACTCGCCCGCCATGAGAACTTGATGATCGGAGGGTGGAACGGACGGGGAGAAAACATCGGCACACCCCTACCTGGCGTGCCAAAAGTCGGATGTTGGGTTCCAGCGGTCAAAACCATTAAGGTTCGAACTATGGGGTGCGCCCGAAGATCTCTCGTTCCGCACTAGCTCGTCAGATCCAATGACAAGTGACACAATATTTATACTGGTTCGGGCCACCGTTGTGGTGTAACACCCTAATCCAGTGTGGTGTGGTGGATTGCCTTGTAGGCAGAGGAATACCTAGTACATGGATGAACTGCCTCCTGGGGTGAGGCGTTCTTGAGCTCGGGTGAGCTTGTGGTGTGTACCTTCTATCTGATCAGCTCAAGATGAGATGATCCCAATGGTGGTGGCTAGTTCTCTTTATAGTGGCCCGGGTTCTCATCCGAAATATTGAGTGGTAAGGGATCCCACAACGGCCAAATTTGAAGGGGGACAACTCGTACAAGCTATCCTGACAAAAGGTGGTCTTCGCGTGCCAAAGGCTCTGGTGGTGACGCTGTTGTGGGCTCCGCGATGTCCTCCTTTCTGCCGTCCTTCTGGTCTTGGTCTTGTTGCCACGATATGGAAACCTTTGCCTGACATCTCGGGACTCCGCGCCTGCACCTGCTCCTGTAGCACCGAAGGGGAAACTTGCACTATGCGCCCGCTGGCGCCCGCCTCACTTTGGTTGTCACTACTCACGTCACGGAGACCTCGCGAGGTGCCCCTCGCCTTGATATCTCCGATCCTCGGTCGGCCTGGCGAGGCTGCCCCTGGGGATGTCCTGTGTCGTCTGCCTCGCGAGGCTTGGCCCCTCGCGACAGTCTTGACTATTGCTAGAAGATGCTGGGCCACACTAGGCCACCTTGCGAGCCACGCTCTGGGCCGCAGGCAGGCAAGTCTGGGTACCCCGGTTACCAGAATGCCGACAACATCCGTTAATGCACGTTTGCGCTCCCTCTTAGGGATATGGGTGCATATATCATATTTACCGTCTTCACCTCAGGGGGGTTGTTTCTGCCCCCTAGTGTTCGATGGGCGAGGCTCATCATCATCATTTCCCCTTGTGTTCGGTATTTTATTTACCGGCCTATTTGAAAACCCAGCATTTTTTGTTGGTGTGGTTGGCAGGCTTGTCAGGGGTGTCGTGGATCTGGCAATGTTTCTATAGTATTTTGTCCAAGTTGGATGGACCATCCCTATTTCCCTTCAATGGCTTCTTCCGTTGGCCGGGTTTGGAGCCACTGAATCCGGCGTTTACCACCGTATCCTCTGCTTCTCTGTTATTGCTCCGACGCTTGTTGTTATTGTGTCGTGGCCTGCAATTGCCATCCCTGGCCTCAGAAGTGCCTGGCTCGCTTGTACTGTTGCTTCTACGAGCCAACCAGCTATCTTTGCCCACACAAAAGCGGTTCATGAGTGTAGTGAGGGATGCCATAGTCTTCGGCTTCTCCTTACCGAGGTGTCGGGTGAGCCATTTGTCACGGACGCTATGTTTGAATGTCGCTAATGCTTTGGCGTCTGGGCAGTTGACGATTTGGTTCATTTTAGTTCTGAACCGATTCCAAAGTTTGTGGGCTAACTCTCCAGGTTGCTAGACTATTTGGCTCAGGTCATCAGCATCCGGTGTCCGGACATAAGTGCTCTGAAAGTTGGCCCGAAAAGCATCCTCAAAATCTTCCCAGCTTCCAATGGAGTTCTCTGCGAGGTTGTTCAACTAGTGTCGTGCTGGTTCTTTCAGCTTTAGAGGGACATATTTAATGGCGTGGAGGTCATCTTCGCGAGCCACGTGAATGTGGAGAATAAAGTCTTCAATCCATACGGCAGGATCCATCATTCCATTGTACTGCTCGATGTTCATGGGTTTAAACCCTTATAGAAATTGGTGCTGCATTACCTCATTGGTAAAGCACATAGGGTGTGCGGCACCTCTATACCGGGCGACATCGCGACGAAGTTCGGATGACATCTGTGTTCGGTGCTTACTCTGAACTAGATTATATTTGTCGTGCCAGGCTCGTTGACTGTCATCCCGTGTGGGGTCACGTCCTCTTGATTTGTAGATTGATCTAGTCTGGCCGGCTCTATTGGCCAGGCCCTGACATACTTCGTACTTGTAACGCAGAGCCGGTGTCTCCTTGCCTTTATGGTGGGCGGGCGCGGGCTGGTGTTCGACGTTATTGGCCGCATTGTCCCGTCCACGTGGTGGTCGGTCGGGTTGATCGGTCTGATTGTACCTTGATGGTATTGGCACAAGGGCTTCGTCGTCAAATTGTGACAGTAGCTTGTGTTTGCGATAGCTATTTCTTTGGCGCTCACGGCCGTATCTTTCTTCAACGTCTAGCACTTGATTCCGTCTGTCGTTGAGCGTATCATGTTCGGCTTTAAGCCGCTGCTGCTACTTTTTCAGGGTCTGCGCTGTGGCGATAAGCCGTCGCTGAAAGCGTTCTTGTTCGAGGGGTTCCCCTAGGATGATGAATTCTTTGTCACCAAGGCTGGCGTCTTCTTCGAAGACTGGTAAATATTTTTTGTCTTCTAAATCCTCGTTCCTGTTCGGCGAGCTTTTCGGGGCTGAATGGACCCTCCTCCCTTTCCTCCTGCTCTAACGCTGGTTCCATGGGGTTTTCGGGGTCTTCAGCATTATACAGAGTGTCATTGTCTCCGGTGCTGGTGGTGCTTTCCCATCCTCGATGCGATCGAGAGTGACGCCGCTGACGCCGGCGTTTTGGTGATTTATCGATGGGCTTATCCTCATCTGGATCTTTAGTGCCATCATCACCCTTCTTCTCGGACGTGTCCAACATGTATACATCATATGTAGAAGTGGTCGTCCAGAGCCTGGTGATGGGCGGGTTTTGACTTGGTTCGGCTTCGACATCGTCGTCCATGCCATCGATGTCTTCGGAAGCGTAGTCTAGCATGTCAGTTAAGTCCTCGATAATGGCTACCAAGTGGGTGGTGGGTGGGCTTCAAAGTTCCCTATTCTCAGCCCCCAGTTCCAATTGGGAATAGTTTTGGGGTGATACCTCCGTGATGGCGAGAGATTGTAGCTGTTTTAGCGCCTCTTTTAAGAGTGAGAGCACGACAGGTGTCTGAGGGTCTGCGGTGTCCGGCTCAGTGATGACCACTTGGTCGAGCCCGGAGGGCGCGGACTTCAAGAGTTCAGAGCTCATGATGAGAAGTGAGTACGACTTCCCAACGACGGGAAGAGTCCCGTTTGATTGCGGGTCTATGAACGGCATGATCGCCTCTGAGTCTCCGGTTATAAGATCCATGGAGGGAGAGAGTCCAGCAGGGTTTATCCTCCCGTCTTCAGATGAAGTGGTCTGCTCCAGGTCTAAAGCCAGGGGCGTAGCTGTCGACCTGCTCAAGGAGACCGACCAAGTTGGCACGTAGCACGAAGCCGCCAAACACAAAAGGCTGACCAGGGAGGAAGGTCTCCCCAGAGACAGCGCCGTCGCTGATGACAAAGCGAGCCATCGATCCTTTCGTCGACAAAACAACGGAACTCTCACTGAAAGCGCCAATGTTGGTGTCAAAACCGGCAGATCTCGGGTAGGGGGGGGTCCCAAGTTGTGTATCTGAGGATCGATGGTAACAAGGGGCAAAAAGGACACAATGTTTACCTAGGTTCAGTCCCTCTTAATGGAGGTAAAACCCTACTTCATGCTCGATTGAATATTATGTTTATAGGGGTTACAAGAGTTGATCTACCTCGAGATCATATTGTCTAAACCCTAGCTGTCTAGCCTGAGATTTTTTTGATAGCTTCTAGGGACTAAACCCTCCGGTTTATATACACACTTAGGGACCTAGGGTTGTACGAAGTTATCTTGTAGAGGAAGGAAACATTACACCTAGACACAAAACTTGCCATTCTATGCACATACGAGTCCTATCCGGACATGGGGGATGATCTTCTGCTTTATCTTCATAGCCCATCAGTCTGGCCCATATCGAGTAGTCCGAATACCCGAGGACCCCCTAGTCCAAGACTCTCTCAGTTGTCTTCATTCCTTCCTGGCAGTGGCGGCAATGCAGGGAGACCGACACGGCCCTGAGAACGGTCCTCACGAGGATGATCGTGCCATTGGCCCTAATGAGGCTCATCACGCTAGGGATCCTTGCGAGGCCGGTCACGCCAGCCTTGCCGAGGGTTGTGGTTGTCCCAGCATCCTTCACCGTGGCCTCCCTCGTGGCCGTAGCCCTGGTCACTACGCTCGGGACGACGGCCCAGGCGCTCGTCACGTTTCGCCTTGAGCTTCTAGCAGTCATTGGTGTTATGGGTGTGGAGGTCGTGGAAGATGAAGTAAGGGTGGCGGTCCTTGACCGGCTCGACTTGGTCTCGGCCACGCTTCTGCTCGAGCTCCGCTGCCAGCACGGCTGGCCCTTGTGCTTAACTTCCTTAGACTTCACCTTCTTGTCTTCGGGGTCATTCTCGTGGTGCTTGAGGAGGGCGATATGCCCCTCTTCAGCCCTGGCGCACTTGTCCGCCAGGTTGGACAGCTCTAGAGCCGTGCACAACTCGTCATGGATGGCGAGCTCCTAGCTCATCTTGATGTCGGTGATGCCCTCCATGAACACAGAGACGATGGCTTCATCGAACGCCTTTGGGACCTTGAGACGGACCTGGTTGAAAAACTGCATGTACTTCCGGAGGGTCTCGCTAGGATCTTGCTTCACGCACCGCAGGGCGTTGACGGTGAGGGTGCGGTCACGAGTCTCTTGGAAGTCGGCGATGAAGCGCTTGTGGAGCTCTTCCCATGTGGTGATGGACCCTTCAGGGAGTTTCAGGAGCCAGGAACATGCGATGTCCTTGAGTGCCATGGGGAACCAGTTCGCAATGACTTTCTCATTGTCGTTCGCCACCTCGATGCTCAGTGCGTAGAGCTAGAGAAACACGGATGGGTCATGGGTGCCATCATAGCACGCTGGCAGGTCGAGCTTAAACTTGACCAGTCATACGAAGCGACACAGCTCCTGGGAGAAGGCCCGACATTCGGCCACACTCACTGGTACAGCTAGCTCGGCAACGGGGTCTTCTTGCATGGCCTGGTCTCGATGCTGGCGCGGATGTGTGAGGAGCACGTGGCCATCACGTTGTGGCTGCTAGACGACCTGACAGCTGACCTCGTCACGTGCAGGCACCGGGGCCTCGTCCCGCACACCATGCCTGGGATTACCCAGTCGACGTCGCGCCGGAGCGGGGGCGGGGGCGCGTCGTGCGCCACCTCTGCTGCACGCGATAGGGGAGGAAAAAGTGAAACAGGGTGCGTAGGAGCCTCATCAGCAGTGCTGACAAGCTCGGTGATGCGGCCCGGCCAGTCGTCGTAGGGTTCTTCGGCGGGACAATAGCGCAACAGCTCTCGCACCATGAGGAGCGCGGCCGGCGTGCTCGCCGGCCCATGACGAGCCTCGGAGACGATGCCGTGACGGGGGTGAAAGAAGGCGTGGTGGTGAGTCCAGTGTGTAGTATGGAAGGAGGGGGTGAAGAGCTCTACTGCTCTTGGACGACCGGGGGTGGCGGCGACCACCAGCGAAGTATGGCGACGAGGGGCTCGGTGGCTCGCCGGGGCCGTTTGGACGACCTTGGTGGACCTGCACTCGGCGCGGACGCGGCGAGCCTCAACCATGAGCATGGTGGGTCGCGGACGGGGTGGTTAATGAAGAAAGGAGCTTCGACATGCCCCTACCTAGCATGTTCAAAGCTCAAAGCTTCACCGAGGAGTTGTTCTGCTGGGGACACTTCCCTCTGGGAGGGGGAAATCGAAGCCATCATCATCACCAACGATCCTCTTGTCGAGGGAGGGTCAATCTTCAGCACCATATTCACCAGCACCATCTCCTCTCAAACCCTAGTTCGTCTCTTGTATTGAATCTTTGTCTCGAAACCCCAGATTGGTACCTGTAGGTTGCTAGTAGTGTTGATTACTTCTTGTAGTTGACTCCAATTGGTTTATTTGCTGGAAGATCATATGTTCAGATCCTTGATACTATTAAATACTCCTCTGATTATGAACATGAATATGCTTTGTGAGTAGTTATGTTTGTTCTTGAGGACATGGGAGATGTCTTGTTATAACTAATCATCTGAATTTAGTATTCGTTTAATATTTTGATGAGATGTATGTTTTCTTTCCTCTAGTGATGTTATGTGAACGTCGAGAACATGACATTTCACCATTATTTGGGCCTCGGGGAAGGCATTGGGAAGTAATAAGTAGATTATGGGTTGCTAGAGTGACAGAAGCATAAACCCTAGTTTATGCTTTGCTTAGTAAGGTTTTTTTTGGATCCATATGTTTCGTGTTATGCTTAGATTTATCTTAATTCTTCTTTCGTAGTTGCGGATGCTTGCGAAATGGGTTAATCATAAGTGGGATGCTTGTCCAAGTAAGATCAACACCCAAGCACCGGTCCACCCACATATCAAATTATCAAAGTAACAAACACGAATCATATGAGCATGATGAAAACTAACTTGACAATAATTCACATGTGTCCTCGAGAGCACTTTGCTTTATATAAGATTTTTTTCATGCTTATCCTTTGCTATAAAAAAAAGATTGGGCCACCTTGCTGCACCTTCGTTACACTTGTTACTTGTTACCCATTACGAATTATCTTATCACAAAACTATCAGTTACCGATAATTTCGGTGCTTCCAGACAATACCTTGCTGAAACTCTCTTGTCATTTCCATCTGCTCCTCGTTGGGTTCGACACTCTTACTTATCGAAAGGACTACAATAGATCCCCTATAATTGCGGGTCATCATTAATTCCCTTAGTATCATCAATAGTATATCCAATAGCGGCACGATGCTTCTTCAGAGTTTTTAATAGTCTCTTTTGTTCATGCTCTGATATATCTTCAAAGTTTTCAAAGGTTAGCACTAATAATAACATGATATTTCTTCTTTTCATCAAGGTATGCATATTTCAGTGTATCGAGTAATTGTTTCAATTCAAACACAGGATCACCTTTAGGTGGAGGAGGACCTCCTAATGTTTCAACAGGAAAATTGTGCTTGAGCACAAGTTGTTGGTCAAAGAAAATTCTATCTATTTCATTCCTTTCAATCATGAACATATCATTTTCATGATCTTGCAAATATTGTTCTAAAGGATGAGTAGGAAGTACAAGAATAGAAGCAAGACCAATAATTTCATCCTTAGTAGATAATTCTTTATCACGAGGTTGTCTGCGAAATTTAGAGAAATTAAACTCATGAAAAACATCACCAAAATTAACGCTTACCATTTCCTTAGTACAGTCAATTCTAGCATTCATCATATTCAAGAAAGGTCTACAAAATATAATGGGACAAAAATCATCTTGTGGGGAACCAAGAACTAGAAAATCAGTAGGACATTTTATTTTTCTACACAAGACTTCGACATCTCTAACAATCCCAAGTGGTGTGATAGTATCTCTATTATAAAGTTTAATAGTAACATGAATATCTTCTATCTCAGCAGGTGCAATGTAATTCATAATTTCTTGATAAAGAGTAAATGGAATAGCACTCACACTAGCACCCAAATCACATAAACCATGGTAACAGTGATCTCCAATTTTGACTGAGACAACAGTCATGCCAACAACAGGTCTATTTTTTTCTTCCTTATGGGGTTTGGTATTTCTAGCAGCTTCACCAACAAAGTAAATAACATGCCCATCAATATTATCGGCCAAGAGATCCTTAACCATAGCAACATTAGGTTCTACTTTAATTTGTTCACGGGGTTGGGTGTCCAAACATAACTCTTATGGACCACGGTTGAAGCTTTAGCATGTTCCCTTAACCTAACAGGGAAAGGTGGTTTCTCAATATAAGAAGCGGCAACAACTGGATTATCATTATAAATAACGATTTCTTCTTCAACCTTACTGGGTTCTACTACTTTTAATTCAATGGGTGGATGATATTTAAACAACTTATCCTTAGGGAGATCAATATGAGTAGCAAAAGATTCAAAAAAAAATAAGCGACTATCTCAGAGTCAAGTCCATATCTAGTGCTAAATTGAAAAAAAGCATTGGTATTCATAAAAGATTTAACACAATCAAACTCAAGGTTCATACCTGACTCTTCAGAGTTGAGTTTAATTCTTTCCAAAAGTTCTCATCGAAATTCATTAGTCTTCTTCATAGAAGAACCGGTACAAGAAGTATCGAGCATGGATTGATCATTACTAGAAAGCCGAGCATAAATATTTTGAACAATAATTTCTCTTGGGAGCTCATGATTGGGGCATGAATATAACATTGACTTAAGCCTCCCACAAGCTTGAGAGATACATTCTCCTTAACGAGGCCAAAAATTATATATATATATATATATATATATATATATATATATATATATATATATATATATATATATATATATATATATATATATATAGGGTGGGTCTATTCTCATAACACCTCTTAAGACCTTATTCTCCTAACAAAAAAGCTTATTCTCATAAACCCCCCTCTCATCCCCTCCTCCTTGCGCGCCAGCGCCACTGCGGCCGGCGCCGCCCTCCTCCCCTCCCAGCCTCCTTGAGCGGCAGCGCCCTGCGGCCGGCGGCGACCCCCTCCCCTCCGAGCCTCCTTGCGCGACAGCGCCCTGCAGCCGGCGGCGATCCCCTCCCCTCCCAGCCTCCTTCCGCGGCGCGCCACTCCCCTCACGGCCCCGCCTTCTAGCGCAGAGCGCGCGCGGAGCGGCCGGCAATGCAGTCCCTCGGCGAGGCTTCTTCCGCGGCGGCGGTTAGGAAGCGACGCCGCCACTCACCTTCGCCCCAACCCCACAGAATTGATCTAGGTGCGCCGCAGCCTCGATTTAGCGCCCCGTTAGCTGCATCCTTGCGACACATCCGAGCATATGCCTTGGGAGATCCGCCGCCGTTGACCCAGCTGAAGCATCCAGCCTCGGTAATGCATGGCAGGGGGAAGAGAACTGCAAGGATGCCTTCTCCATCGCAATCATCGTGGATGCGAACTGCAATGGTGTCCATCCATTCTTCTTTCGCGACAATGGCAAAAGTTGAAAAAGCCCATGAGTTCCTGCAGCGAAGGTGGAATGCACGCCAACAGCAGGCCGAGCTGCATCTGCAGAAGGAGAGAATTGCAAATAATGTAAGAAAATCACATACCCAACCCCCCACATCCAGTTTGCAGTGCCCTTTTTATCACCATGCAGTGCCCTCTTGCGTCAACTACAGTCCCATGTATCTCCCTGTAAAAAACAGAAAATATACTTCGAAAAAAATTAAAATGCGCTATGGCTGAACAATGCAGTCCACCATGGCTTACATATGTAGAGCGTTGTGGATTAAAACTGAAGTGCATTGTTTCTTCATGTTAACTCCAAGTGCCCCTGCCATAGAATGAAAAATTGAACTGCAATTTCTCAAGTTGGATATATAATGATATATAGTACGAAGATGCAGTTCATTTCACTATTGACGTGCATAAAAGCTTTGGCTTAATATTGTGCAGGAAATTACTATGCCTCCAAACCAGAAGATACCTCGATTGATTCACAACCCAAAGCCCCTGAACTGCATTGGAAGAGAAGAGTGGGAGATGGCTAGATGGATAACACCTGAAATACCCAGGGGTTTCTTTAACACAACAAACAGAATTGCGTACTAGGTGGAGGAAGATGTAGAGGATAAAGATGAAAACAGTGAACCAAACATCATTCGAGATGGAGAAGGCGGTGAAGAAAAAAGCGCGCAAGATGGGGAGGACGACGACGATCTGGTCTTCATGGGGGAGCATGCGCACAAAGATGATGAGGAGGATGATGATGAAGAGCAAATCATAACAGTTATGCAGCCAAGGTACACGCGTGTCTTTGAAACATTTGTCCAGCAGATTAGAATGGATGATATATCACCTCCACAAGCAAATGTTGAAACCCAGCAAGTTCGACAAGTTCATGAGCAAACGATTCGTCGACGAAGAGATAGTGGAATTCCACCCAGGCCGCCTACTGCACACCAAAAGAATCGGAAGCAGAATCAAGGAGAGCCACAAGCAACCAAAAAAGTAAAGTTGTCAACACTTCTGCCTCCTCGCGATCCTAAATTACACAGATCTGTTGTCACTCCTCCATGCCCAATAAACATTGCTGAGCTGCAAACACCGTTAGAGAAAAAACAGTACACGCATGTAAGCTTCCTTGCCTAACTACTGCAGTTCACTTACGCATTCTTTCAACTTGTGCATTCTCATTAACAAAAAAAACATTCCATATTGTGTGTGTAGAATGAGAACATGCTCCAAGAACTTGTGCCTGTGAAAGGTATGCAATTCACATCATACGCTGCGGCGCGAGACTTCTACAACACGTATGCGAGGCATGCAGGCTTCAACACACGCAAAAACGACGGATACAGAACAAACAGATACATAGTGTGCTCAAAGGAAGGCAGAAGCAAGGAAACTGTCACAGATTATGACAGAAAGCGAGAGAAAACATCAAAGAGGACTAGTTGCAAGGCGAGAATGAGATTGAAAAAAATCAAGGATGTGGTTGTGATAGCAGAAATTGAGCTCAATCACAACCACAGGATGATTGACAGCCCAGCTATGCTTCTACACATGCACTCGCATAAGACGGATGATCCGTTACTAGATAAACTAGTGATGGACATGCAGAGCGACAACCTAACGCACACGCAGATGATGTCAACCCTGTCAAGGATGTTAGGAGGGCTGCACTTTATGGGGCGCACTAGCCGTGACTGGGTGAACATGTACGTTCACTAAACAAAAAACGATATCTTGTCTATTTCATGCAGTTCGCTTGTGCATTTCTGTATGTCTCTAATCCTGCAAGTATATTATTATTTTGAACTGCAGGAAGCACCAATTCGCGAGGGAGGAAACAGAAGACGATGTCAAGAAACTCCTGGCTTTCTTTGAGAAAATGCAGCAAATAAACCCGGAGTTCTTCTATGATTACGACAAAGATGTCGATTACCGTGTACGAAACATATTCTGGGCGAACGCGAGCTGCCGGGGATTGTACGAAGATTTTGGAGATGGTGTCACATTTGACACGACCTACAAGACCAACAAGTTCCACATGACTCTGGCCGTCTTCGTTGGAGTCAACCACCACATCCAAAGTACAATATTTGATGTGGCTCTCATCAATGACGAAACAATGCCGACTTTCGAGTGGGTTTTCTGGACTTTCTTGCGTTGCATGAACAACAAGCGGCCAATCTTCATACTTACAGGTATGCTAAAAAAGAATGGGTTTAAATAACACTACAGTTCACTGCCAAGTTTTGTAGTCCATTTCTTCCATCCAACGAAAAATTCAGCAAAAGCAGAAAAAAGATATGCAGTTCTCTCAATAACTCACTGCTCGGTTTTTTCAAAAACATGCAGATCAATGCCCCTCCATGGATGCCGCGATAAAAAGTATGCTAATAGGCACGCTGCACAAGTTATGCTATTGGCATATACTGAAAAAATACAAGGATCACCTGTCCTTGTTGTACAAAGCGTATGAGACATTCAAAGATGAGCTGACCTCCGTTCTCAACCACCCGCTAATGCCATCAGAGTTTGAACGCGCTTGGCATGAGCTCATGGAGAAGTATAACCTGCAAAATGATGAAATTATGAAGGCGCTCTGGACAGACCGAAAAGAATGGATATCAGCTTACTACAAGGAGGTGTTTCGTGCACGGATGACGTCGACACAGAGAAGTGAAAGCATGAACCGGATCTTGAAGAGGAACATTGTCAAGGAAAGACACGACCTACACATCTTTGCATCGCAGGTGGACAGGTGCATCCAGACAAGGAAGGGCGTCGAGCACGCGGAGACCATAGCTAACAAGGTATATAACCAGAGCAATGTTTTTAAGCTGGATGAGCAATTGATAAAACACTACTCGTTTTTTTTATTTTTGCTGTGAAAAACAACTACTTAACTGGTTTTATTTCTTTCACAGACGGAAATAAAGACTACTACTCAGTTTGGTTTCAAGGTTCAGCTCTCGAAGATTTACACTAGGGCGGTCTTTGCTGACTTCAAGCAAACGCACTACCGCAGCACTGCATTCAGATCAGAGCAGTCCACTGACAACCCGACGAAATATTTGGTGTGCCACTACAACCGGTCTCATGATTTTGATTGGGCAAGACACGAGTTCCAGGTAGTTGCTGATGTGACGAACGGTATCTACGAATGCGAATGAAAGCTGTGGACACACACAGGTCAGTGAGACAGGAAACAAAAAATAAGCACACAAAAAACATAATGAAGTTCACTTATTGCTGGTAGCAAAAAGAGATGAAAAACAAAAACAAAAACTTAGTGAAGTTCACTAGAACAGAAAAACCAGGACCTATTTATAATGCAGTTCACAAACCAAAAAATCAAATGTTGCATATTTATGTGAAGTTTGCTGACACGAACAACCCAAAAAAATCTTTTGCTGCAGGCCTGTTCTGCGTGCACATCATTTGCATGTTAGATCAGCTCCGGGTGGACAAGATACCTGAAGAGTACATATTGAAGAGATACACACGGAACGCGCGCCAAAATGCAACTTTTGACCACAGAGACTATGAGCAAACTGCTCCAGATGGGAGTTCGATGTTCTACCGTAGGAGACTATTTGTAGAAACAGTGATGGACCTGGCAAACAGGGGTGTCAAATCGGATAGAGGGTACAATAGAGCTTTAGCTGGGATGAGAGAACTCATACAAGAAGTCGACGTAATAAAGGAAGAAGAAGAAGTAGAGAAGATCATCGATGCGCGGCGTGAAGAACAAGGAGAGGAGCGTGAACATGCCGCTGATGGTGCAACTCATAATAAGGATGACACAATTCTTCCCCCACCTATTTCAAACACAAAAGGAAGAAAGAAAGACAGGAAATCAGCCAATAAAAAAGCTGCAGCAAATGAAAAAAGTCCTAAAAAAATAGCAGGCCTAAGCCAGAACTGGACAGCGAAGGAAGACCACTGGGGGTAAGGATGTGCAAATCATGCAATAAGATTGTGGGGCACAACTCAAGAACATGTAAGGAGTGGCTGAAAAAAATCCAGGCTGAAAATGCCTCCACAGATCACCAAGCTGACCAACAAGATGATATGACAAAGAGAAGACTATGTAGCGTCTGCAACAAGAGAGAGAAGCATAACGCGAGAACTTGTCCAAATAGAACAGAAGAAAAAGATGAAGAAGATGCTGACAGAGCAGAGAACGAGGAAGAGAGCGAAGCTGATGTAACTGAAGAGGAAGATGAGGAAGCAGAAGAGGAAGATGAGGAAGAAGATGAAGAAGATGAAGACATCGAAGAACCATCATCAAAAATGAGGGGGAGAGGCAGAATGCAGAATCCAGCACGTAGGCAAGCATCACAGTCACACGGTCGCGTTACGAGGGGTAATGCGAACAACAAGAACAAAACAGAAGCAGCAACAACCATTGAAACAAATGCAGTGCACAATTTGAGAAGAAGCAGCAGGAAAAGGACATAGATCAACACATATACAGTTTTACCTTTTAGAATATATTAACTTCATCCTTTATATATATCGTATCGTATATAAGATATAGCTTGTGTTCAGTGGACTGCAAAGAAAGAATTCAACATGTAATATTGAAGTTCAAAATGAATAGATATAACATAAAACAGATATACTTTGTGATCAATGTGCTGCGGGTGGTATGCTTGATAAAATGCAGTTCTCTTCTATATGAAAGTAATAAGATGAGAATGTCATTCTCAGAATGCAGTTCTCTTCTATATGAAAACCCTGAGATCAGAATGTCATCTTGAGAATGCAGTTCTCTTCGTCGTATAGAATCTGAGATGACAGTGAATCAATATAGAATGCAGTTAGAAGAAAAATCTATAGAGTGAGACTAGGATTCACGTACAGTGCAGTGCATGTGTAGTGCGTTTAAAGCTTACAATGCAGTCCGCTTCGAGTATACAGTGCAGTGCGCTTAGTGCAAAAAATGTAAAAATTGAGCTCTCACTTAACACACACGGTTGATTTTCTGTCTTCTAATACATTTTTACCAAAATTTTGAACCTCGACGACAAACACGTTGAATTCGTCTTTGCTGTCCCATGTGATAAGGTGACATGCAATGCGGATGCGTAAAAAAACTTGGCTTCTACTCATATGAGAGAATGCAGTGCGCTACGAACATGTTACAATTCACAAGGAGGAATTGGCTGAAAGCTCCATTATGTACATATTTGACATTGTCACTGTCTGCCACAAAAGAAAAACACAAAACTAATTAGACCGGAATATACAAAAGCACACATCATGGTGTGAAAAGTTTTGCAGATCGAGAACTACACACAGCGACATACATACCGTTTACAAAAAGTTTTGGAGCACACACGAAAAGACATCAACACACATAAAAAGATCTGCTATCATTCTATGCCTCATCCTGCTCCTGCGAATCCAGATTTGGAGAAAAGCCAAGAGAAATGCAGAGATTTCTTAGATCCTCTGGGAACTCGGTGACTACGACCATGTTCTCAGGGTGGAACAGGATCTGGAACAAGAAGTCAGCCTGCCATTCCTCAATAGCAGCTTCCTGCGATGAAGGGAAAAAAATAAACAAATATACAAGATCATCTACAAAAAAGAACTAACAAAAAAAAATTAAAGAATGAGGGATTATTATTGGTTTAAAAAAAGATACTTATATTACGCTTTGCGAATTTCACAACAAAGCTTTTGCCGTCGTAAAACTGAGCCATCTTCAAAACAAAGAAGCCGCACTCGTTGGGGCCCTACTCAGGGTCGCCCAAAAAGCTAGCTTTCTTTGAAACATCGACCCAGTCTACCGACTCCTTTCTCTTGTACTCCTTTTCTCCGTCAACCTTCTTCAACAATGCAGTCATCCTGATCATCTGGTGAAAAAAATACACATCACAACAATATTGTTCGACACGTGCACGCATGAAAACAAAGAAGAAGGTGAAAAAGGAAATTTTTTACCATTTCAGTGCGGTCGCTCTGGTATTCAGACTTATGCCACCTCGTTGTTTGATCAATCGGTCCACTGTACCTCCTAGTGTCATGAATATCAAGGGTCTCACGGTGCCTATTCATCGTGTATAGCGAGTAATGCTGGTCTTTCAACCGTGGTAACAAAATCTGATTTTGTTTCATCAAAATTGTTATGGGTTTGATGAGTGAAAAAGGATTACTGGACAAAATGGGAGAGAAAATAAGTACATAAGGCTGAACCAGCAAATCTGATAACTTACTAATTTGCAATCAAGAAGGTTCTCGTCATCACGAACAAAAACTTTGAACTGCTTTGCTACATCGTCAACGTTAAACTTGCCGTGGACAAAAGGCAACACAACGTTTCCATCTTCATCTCTATCCACGTGATCATTCATTTGAAGCACAAACTGCGAGTGGGTAATTCACAAAAGAAAGTTAAAGAAGTTCCCCCTCAAAGTTCACTTTAACGCTTAATGAAAAAACAGATCACACTTCTCTAACAGTATGCAGCTCACACTTCTCCCCAATTTGTTTCATTTAAGATACATGGGTTAAACACAATAATGTATGCAGTTTGGTACATTGCTAAAACAAATTATTAGACACTATTAACTGCAGTTCACTCCAACGGAAAAAAGAAAAAAAAAGGGGGAAAAGAGAAATACCGTGATAAACAAAGGGGACAGGAGAACGTGTTCGCCAGATCGATAAACCACATTCATATGCTCGTCATTCTTCCAGTACCTGATGATATGATCCATCAAATCCGAGTCCATGAAACCACCTCTGGTGAAAGTTAAGAACATGTAGTCCACATTCACAGTGTAGACTTCGACAAGATTCCTATGCATGAAAAGCGTGCACCTGCACAAAACAAACGGCGAGGGTGGGGGGATTAGGAACACAAAAGGAAAAACACACAAACATTACACACATTAAAAATCAAAAAGCGAAAAAACTAACGAAAAAATAACTGACTCGCTGTATTTCTGCCTGAATGGTGTGCTCATGATGAGTTGCAAGACTTTCCTCATCTCCGCAAGATAGCTGAAACTCGCAGGCTTCAACTTCTGTACCGGAGATCTAAACTTTGATGGCTTCTGCACAGGCCTCTTATTTGATAGAACTAGTGCCTCGCTGTCGGTTGGGCGTTCTACAGCTGCGCTCCTGGTCCTCCTAGGCACTGTAGGTGGCCTCTCAAAATCATCATCACTATCTTCAGCATTCGGAGGGCTGACTGCTATCTTCCCACGCTTGACCTTGACAGGAGATTTCTCAAGAGCTTTTTCACTCGAAGTGCCGGCGCCACTCCTCAACCTCTTACGCACCGGATCTTTTACAAGCTTAACGGGGGGTTCATCAAGGACAAATTTCTGAATCGTTGGAGTGTGAACCTGATTATCAAACAAGGAAATACCACCTTGGTGTGCGTCTTCGTCAAAACCTGCACAAAAAAATGGATAATGAGCAAAATGAAAAGAATCATCAAGTTCACTAACGAAAGTCATTTTAACACGCAAATGGGGTTCTACTAAAAGATGTGTGTGACTGAAAAAATGTAATAACCTTCTTTAAAAATTAAAAGTGATGTCAGGTCTAGACAGCAATGCGACGAGGTCATCCAACTATAGAGCATCTCCTTCCTGATGTAGCCAATGTGCTCCTTCCCAAACTTGGCAATCGTTTCACCATCCTAGGTCTGCATGAATTGGAACATGTAAAATCCACAATCATGCCTGCAAAGAAAACCAAGATAAACACATTACTAATGCATTTCACTCAATAATGAAGTGCTACTGATGTTAGTAAAACAATGCAGCTCCATACACACAAAAAACTGAGGGAGAGCAACTAATAACACATTAGTAATGCAGTTCGCTCAAGGAAAAATGTGCTTCTAATTTAGTAAAAACAATGCAGCTCACTTACACAAAAAAACTGAAGGAGGAAAAAGAAAAGGGGAACAAGTACAAACCCGTTTCCCTGTTGCGGGACATTAACATGAGTGAGCACGAAGCCGTCAAGGGTGGGAGGGTTCAAGGGCTCATCGCAGCTTGCGCTGCCATCTTTCCAAACTTTTTTGATGTTCCTGACCACTTTCTTGAAGACAAGATTTGCAGGAGCGCTGTCGGCGTCGTTCAATGAGTCGAGAAACTCAAAACGCTTCTCTCGCAGGTTGAAAGTGACCAAGCAGTAGTGGCCTATCGCGTCCTTCATTGATGAGGGAGGAGGATCAAATGGTGCAAACATAATCTGAAATAAATAAAGAATAAAACAAACCAGATGAGAAAATAGAAAAACAGAAAACTTATTTTCAAGATCACGGAAATGGTCAAAATGCGTTACCAAGTTTTTCTTGTCCACACGTTCCTCTGCGCTTGAAGAAAACATCTTTTTCAAAGCCCTATTTGTGGCACCGCCATTCCAAATGGAATTCTGCCAAAAAGACAAAACCAGAGAGTTAATGAAAATTCTTATAGCACAATAAAAATTGGATGAGGGATAAATATAAATTAATGAAAATGCTTACACATAAATATAAATCATCGTTTGAGATCCTTTGAACCTCTCAGCTAACATAGAGACGCCAATATTTGCGAGGCGCGTGCTCAGCGTTCCATACGACCAAAAAGGTTCGCCAACCTGACCGATGGTAATATCACCAAACTCACCCTTGAATACAACTAGATGCCTTCAGACAAAAAGAAAAAAGCCCAGCAAAAAGTGATAAGATGGGTGTCCCTGAAAAAATAACATATTAAATAACCGGGGTGTAAGACAAAAAATGTCATACTTCTTCTTATTATCCCTTCTAGCCCTCGTAACAGCGTCATATAACTCATTGTATCAGTGCTCGAAGGAGTAACAACAGGTAATTCCTCATCTGCATACAGAGTGGGAACGGTATCAGAGAATAAAACAACACGGTCCATTTCGCCCGGGGAAAGAACAAAAATAATGCAGTTCGCTTACCTTCGGTTTCAGAATAAACTTCCTGCGGCTGCTAAGATACATCTTCGCTGAGCGTCAAGTGATCCAGCCCGGTAATATCATCGTCAAGCGACGCTTGATTACTCATGTCCAGAGAGAGTCTTGGCTGTTCCTCTTCAGAACCAATTGAAACTGTCTCAGCTGGGACTTTGGTTGTCTCGGCTGGGAAAGCCAGATTGCCATTAGATTGCTTGGGGGCGCGAGGGACGACACAAAATTTCTCAGGCACATCATCGCCAAGCAACAAAACAGTAGGCCCAACAGCACCATCAATGCCAGCGGATGTCCCCGCAGCATCAAATCCAACTCTAGGAGATCCTTCTCTCTCTTCTCCCATTTCAACTGTAACACGAGGAGCTCCTTCTCTCTCTTCATCCTTATCACCATCCATAATATCCTCCCTTCCTTCTCTCTCTTGTGCCTGATCAGCCTCAACAGAACACTCCCCTCCTACTATACCTTCTGCCTTATCAACCTCCGCATTGGGCTCCTCCCCTTCTCTCCCTTCCACATTATCATCCTCCATGGTGCGCTCCCCTTGGGTTTCAACATTTAATCCGTAGTTCCGATGAGTTAAAAAATAAAACACATTACACAAAAAGAGAGAATGCAGTTCACTAACAGAATGGACCACGAACCTCGCATGAAAAATAAAAATAAAACACAAAATGCAAAATTATCTATACTCACCAGACAAGCGTCGCCTTCCATCTCTTTAGACTTGTCAGCCTCGTCGTCCTTGCCAGCGTCACCCTCTGCCTCCTTCCCATGTATTTCGACGTTTGATTCGCCGTCTTAAAAAACAAAAAACATAAATAAAACTATTATCCAAAATGTAGTTCTACAACAAAAGCCAACACCAGATCATGCAGCTCACTGCTAAAAAATGATGCTTCTTCTCTAAACAACAACTGCAGTGCACTACCACTACTGGTGCACACTACAAAAAAGTTAAAACTGCAGTTCGCTGCCACTACTAGTGCAAATATGATTGTTTGTTTTGGACACTACAAAAAATTAAACAATGAAGTCCCCTGTAAAAAAATAGGAAGAAATCAACCCTTGTCGATGACGCCTTCGTCAAGAGGATTGTCTTTGGCAGCTTCGTCAACAGGGGACAATGGCCTATCAAACAAATAATCAGAATCAACACCGTAGTGGTCATGGTGGTCATCATCACGGCAAGCGTTAGCATTAGAAGATTCTCCTCCACACTGCAAAAAGAACAAAAGGATGCGAAAACAAATAGTCAATTCCACAACACACAGAAAAAATCGATAACAAAATGGGTAAAAAAAACTGTTCACATATGAAAAAAGACATACACCCACAGTTGCGCCGTCGGGCAATGAAGGCCGGACAACATCTTCACGCCTGTTCATTTCCTTCACAATTGCCTCAGCTTCCTGCTCATACCTAGCACACTTGTCGTCCTAAGACTGCTTAAACTGAACGAATGAAGACCTGATATTCGTAACTGTCTGCTTAAGGAATTCAAGCTGCCCACGGTCAAAGTTATGAGCGGCCTCGATTTCTGCTTCAGAAGGGCATTTGCCTTCAGGAAACAATCCAGCATTATTCATCATCCTGGAACCGGATGTTGGGATATCAGAAGTTAAATTGATGACCCTGTTGAGAAGCTCATTGACCTGAACAAATTTATTGCCGTCAGCAGAAGCCTCGCTAGAAAAACCTCCAGCAGCCGCCCTAGCAAAACCATGAACCCGTCTAATTGGAGCCGCCCTAGCAAGAGGCTCACAAAACATTTCAGGCACTTCGGCAACTGCAGTCCGCTTGTACACAATGTTCCCTTCCGCCTTCCACTGAACAAATTAACAAAAAAGAGATGCAGCTCACAAATAAAGTACATAAGAGGTTCACATTTAGCATGGCGAAAAAAAAGGAATAAAACAAACACAAAGGCTGGCTATGCACTGACCGGCAGCTTGCCAAACTTGTAAGTGTCCAGGTGTATCTTTCCCTTGACAATAATGCCGGCGTTGTGAATCTTCTTCAACTGCTCATGTGACAGTATTGAAGCATGTGGCGTGCGTGTATGCATAACCGACACAGTGCGAAGATTCAACGAATCGAGGTACATGAACAGGGGCACGATGGTGCAACCCTCAGCGCAGTTCTGCTTGCTCCCTTCAGAATTCCACTTGTACACAGCGGCCTCCAACTCGTCGACAACAATTTGACAAAAGTCCATGCTAGCCATAGATGCAAAATCCAAGTTTTCAACCATAGCAGCTACCCTGGACAACCGAGTTGCAGGGCTGGGGCAAAGCAAGCTCTGGAAAACAATGAGAAAAACCCTTCACAGTCTTATTAACCTTCGCACGGTCCGCAGCCAGCGTGCGAAGTAAAATAAGCAGGTCCTACACATCTATGCTACGAGGACGGTTGAAACCAAGTTCATCCTTCAGATTAGCTAGCGAATCATCATGGCCGCTGACAGCAGGCCTGGTAGCAGTGTGAGAACCCATAGGGAAATCAAAAATGTGATGGACAGCCTCACGATTGATTTCCAGAACCTTGTTTGACCCGCAGTCCAATCTCATCGTATCAGGGTCGATCTTTCCCATCAGCTTGCACATGAGAACACGAGAAACATTCTTCTGTACTTTCAGGTCGAAGACAATGCCAAAACCTGCTTGCCGCACCAAAGTTCTGTGCGGCCCATCCAATAAGGCAACAGCTTTGCATACGTTAGGAATGGACAGCCGAACAGTCTTGTTAAAATGCCATTCATGCGCAACATCATCTTCAGACCTCTTCCTCTTGGTAGTCTTAATAGTCTACAAAAAAAGAATAAAAAATGTAGTTCACGTCAGCAAACTCATGCGAAACAACTTAAAAAATAGAAGAATAAATAAATAAACAACGTATACCTTCCTAACATCAACATCCTCCTCATCAGAATCACTGTCCAGCGCTTCTCCAGCTGCATTTTCACGCGCCAGCTTTGATGGACGCTCAGAATCAACACCCGAGTGATCGTCCGCGCGTCTCCGCTTTCCTTGAATCCCATGCACATCAACCTCAGCACAATTAGGCCTCTTTGAGTAATCCACACGCGGTCTCCGCCGTGGAGAACTTAAACCTTGCTCTGCAATAGTGTTGAGTTTTCTCTTCATAGGATTCTTTGCGGGGCCAAACTTAGCAGACTTCTTTGAATCTGCAATCCTCCTTCCTATCTCCTTACCCTCATCAAACTTTACTTGCTTCGCCTTATGAGCCTTCACGAAAGTATTACCGAGCGCAATCTCTTTCTTCCTTTTCCTCTCAACATCAGCTACAATCTGATCAGGGACCATCCAATCCTATGTAACTGGTTCTGTGCCATCCATAGATTGCAACTGGGTTTCACTCAACTCAGGTAGAATGCTGCCCTGATCAGATGTCCCGCCACCGATAATATCGGCTGTGAAATAACGTGTAATCAAATAGTTAACACCACCACCCCCGGACCCACCAGGACATAAAACTATAGGTAAGAAAAACATAAGAAAATATGTGTGTGAGAGGGAGACCTAAACTTAATCCAGCTCATATCAACTTGGCAACACAATCTAGAAATGCAGTGCTCTCTTCAGCAGTTTATGTTTAACAATTAAAACATAACAGAAAACTTAATGCAGTTCATGTCACTTGAATATCAATTTACCGCGTGTCTGAAAATGGACCTTGGTAAAGGGATATATGATGCAGTGCACTAATTCGTTCAGTAAGAAAATGGCCACATATAAAATGAAGTGCGCTTAGATATACAAAACAGAACAAATTCATGCAGTTCTGTGAGAGGGAAAAACTAAAACTTAATGCATCTCATATCAATTTGGCAACCGCATTGTGGATAGACAAAAAAATACAAAGAAATGTACAAATGCAGTGCTCTCTTAGCAGTTTATGTTTAACAATTAAACATAACAAAAGAAACTTAATGTAATTCCAAAAAAAAAACAATTAACTTGAGGCAGTTCATATCACTTTGCCACATGACTGAAAATGGGCCTTGGTAAGGGAATCTATGATGCAGTGCACTATTTCGTTCAACAAAAAGCAATTGACCGTGTATAAAAAATGCAGTTCACTTTGATGTAGTACCAGATGGGGGAGCCGTGCTGACTGGTGAGGCATCAATTGGGGAGGAAGAAGCCATGTTGTATCTGCAATCAGAAAAGGATAATAATTAAACCCTAGATAGCAACCAAAAAACAGACAGAGAAAAACTTTCAATCCATAGGGCGTTGCAATTCTAAGCATACAAAACGAAGTTAAGAAGAGGATGCTGGCTCCAAAAATAACCCTAGCACCAGATCTGGAACGTGTTGGGGGCGATTTGGGGCTCACTATGAGATGATGTGACGGCCGGAGGAGGCGGCTGCGGACGGCGACGGCGGAGGAGGCGCCCCTAAGGACGGCGGCGGCTGCGGGCGTCGTCGCTCTCCACCACGAGAGCGCCCCTACGGACGGCGGCGGCTACGGGCGTCGTCGCTCTCCAACACGAGAGCACGAGACGAGGGGATTTTTGTGCGGGGGAGATGAATGAGAAGGGGACTGCAAGAAACATAGAAGAAAAGAGATGCTTAATGAATAAAAGGCCCACAGGACCACCGGTCATAGACAAAAATAAAAAATGGCTTGGTTATAACACGATGCAGTTCGGTTACAAAAAATGGTTCAGTTATAAAACGATGCAGTTCGGTTACAAAAAACGAATCAGTTCGCCTGCCCGAAATATACGCGCCCACGATCGCCCGAAGCGCCGCGCGCCCGCTCCTCTATCCGGCCGGTTGGAAAACGCGCGAAGGCCACGATCATCACGAACACACGATCGCCATGCCGGTTGGAGGACGAGATCGTGCGCTCGGCAGAAGTTGCTGCCGCTCCCCTTTAAATTCCGCGCCCCATCAACCTGATAATTCGCAGAAACACACAACACTGTGCTTCCTCCTCCTGTTCCTCCTCTTTCCAGCCATGCCGTTCACCAAGGTCTACGACGATGTCCTAGTGCACGAAAAGACCAAGCTCAAGGTGGTCTACACCAACGACATGGACGCCATGGCGACGTACGTCGACGAGTACAAGGAAGTTCTCCGGGGGTGCCGCGAGAAGATCGTCGGCATCGACCTCGAGTACACACCTGACAAGAGGCACGCCGCCGTGATTCAACTCTCCATCGGCAAATATCACCCAGTGCTGCTTTTCCAAGTATGCGCTACAAGGGGCGATAGATGCATCACCTTCGACAGGTTCCTCGGCGACCCAAGGTAAGCCATTCTTTCTGCTGACTAAAATATAGTTGCAGGCCGATGGGTCTCTCCTTTTCATATGTGTGCAGTTCTATATATCGTCTGTATGCAGTTCCCAAAAGAATAACTTGTGGTTCACTTCGCTTAGGTACGAGTTCGCTGGTTTCTGCATCGACCAGGACAAGGAGAAGCTTTCACGCTGCAACCTCCACATCCCCAACTTCGTCGACATTCAGGCGAACTGGAGGGTGCCTGAAGGAACGAAGACACTGGACTCACTTGGCGATGTATCTACTGCCATCATCGACGATGTATACGCAGACATGAAGAAAAAGATGACAGACCAAGACCACCGCCAGTGGACTTCGATTCTCAGTAGGAGGCACGTTGAGTATGCTGCCAAGGATGCCTACACTACATTCGAGATATGGAACCGCATCACCACAGTGCAGAAAGGCCTGACCCGCTCTGTAAAATAGAAGACAAGGAAGCACCCGAGGTCATCCTGCAGGGTGGCGGGCAAGGGGGGATCAACTTCCACCTCCACCTCCCACGGGTGGAACTGGTGAAGCAGGCCAGATGCTGATACCAAGGATTCCTGTCACAATTGCTCAATTTGTTTCCTTCTGCTTATGTAGATTAGTTTGCTTTGATTGTAATTTGCTTTGGCACAATGTTTGCTTATGTTGCATTAGTTTGCTTGATGATGTACTTTGTTAATTATGAGCACAGAACCTTGGTTTGTATCTATCAACAATTGGCAGTTCTCAGTGGTTTGTTTTCAGTATGTATATTTTTTCAACTGCTGCTGCAGCTAGGATACACATAAAAAACTCTCTATGAAAGCAGTTCACAGAGAGTTTTCTTTCACAAAACTGCTACTACTATAATGGTTGATGCAGTCCTCTTTTATTAAGCACTATAGTTCCATATGTGGGTTACAGAAAAAAAAAAGCTCAGTGGGTGTTTCCAGTCTGTATATTGCTTCAACTGCTGCTGCTGATAGGATGCACATAAAAAACTATCTGTGAAAAGCAGTTCACTTATACTCAGATTTCTTCTAGAAAATAAACTAGAAGCCACACAAAAATGTCAAATTATTACAACAAATTGTCTCATGCTGCCGCTGCTCAAGCAAGACTGATCTAAAGCAAATTTAACTTGATTTCTGAACACTTTGCATGCCTATAAAACATAGCCATGACAACATCCCCAGCCTGAAGACCAGCTTCCTCTACCAATTCCTTCCAGCCATCTTTGAGAACCAAACAATCATCAGAGCCAACAGAATACATAACATCAACATCATGATATCTTGCTAACCAAGACCAAATTAACACAGCTTTCTGTTACCCTGACTAGACCAGAAGGGAATTTCTGCAAGTAAATGAACAAGAACAGAAAATAAGGACAAATAAGAATAAGGTTACAATCTTCAGAAACTAAATTGCTGCTACAATCTTCATAATAAATATTGATGTCAACATATAATAATATTGACTAGACCAAATTGTTGCTGCTCCTACAATATTCATAATAAAACTCTATGTGAAAACAGTTCACTTATACTTAGTGAAAAATGTTTCTTCAGAAACTAATACTGCTACAAATATTGAGATAATGTTAACTACATACAATACATGAAAAGACTATGCGAGAAATACGTACCCATGAATCATTGACATCATCGTCAGTCATCTGATGGACGAATGGAGCCCGAAATCCAATACCTGAAGAATAGAGCAGGGAACATAGCGCGCTGTGCCGCTGCCTCTTGTTCAGAACCAACCCTTCAGAAAAAACGCAGGTCTCCAGCATGGGCTCCATCCTTGCCAGGCAGCCGCACGCGCAATCCATTGCCAGGCGTAGGGTCTGGTTGGGAAGAAGACAGATCAAGGAGGGGTGGCAAAAAAGAGGAGGTAATGTTCGCCGCCAGGGATAACGTGGGAGGGGAGCCGCCAGGGATAAGGTGGGAGGGGAGCCAATTGACCCAGTCATATATATATATATATATATATATATATACATATATATATATATATATATATATATATATATATATATATATGTACAGACACAACCCAAAAAAAGTAAAACGACAAATAAAGTAGTGCGGTAACATGACAAGGTGCAGCTCGCATTACATATTACCGCAGTTCACTGCGCTTGACCAAGCAAAAAACTAATTAAACTAGTCCCCCTCCCCCCTCCATGATTCGCAGACGAGAAACACAGGCTGTAATGCAGTTCTAAACACTATATAATGCGCAAAAACTCAAAAAACATCTTGAGTAACGACCAACCCAGTGGCGCCCGCTCGAACACAAAAAGCATCGACAAAGTTAAATTCTTCAAAATTAACAACTTACTCCACTGCAATTCATACAGATTGGTGTAAGGCAACACGTAATTGCGGAAAACAACAGAAAAATTACATACAAAAACACAAAAATTTGATCCTGAAGCAGGAGGACAGAGACCTTGCAGTTTTTGCGCTAGAATAGAGAGAAACTCGAACAATTATCCTAAAATTTCAATCCTATTACCAAATTAATCTGTCTCGGAATAACACAAACATGAACGCGAACTTAGTAACACACTAGGATCACGGCTATAAAATCGAATATGAACCCCGCCAGCAAGATGCGAAGCTCCTGCCCGTGCGGAAGAACAGAGCCAGATCCGCCAAATCCATCGATTTCTATCGTTTCCTCGCAGAATTGCGTGTTTAATCACATAATAAATCAGCGCACACACAAATAAAACAATAGAAATCGATCAAACTAGCCAGAAACGCTGCTCCGTGAAGGTTTGCTACTGCCCTTCTCTGCGGTTCAGAACAATAGAAGAAAGCAGTGCGCATAGCTTTCCAATGCAGTAACACAATGCAGTTCGGAAGTGTTATGAGAATATTATTCTCATAATGTTATGAGAATAGACCGGCTGTATATATATATATATATATATATATATATATATATATATAATTCTGATCACGATGAACTAGATGCATAGGATGAAACTTCTTATGAAATTCCAATTTCAATCGGTTGTAATTCCAGGCCCCAATATCATCACATAGCCTATACCATGTCAGTGCATTTCCCTTCAAAGATAAAGGGAAGACCTTCTTTTTGACCTCATCCTCGGCCTAACCTGCAAGCTTAAATAATCCACAAACTTCATCCACACAGATTATATGCTATTAGGATGTATTGTTTCATCTCCTGCATAAGGATTAGCTAGCAGTTTCTCAATCATACCAAAAGGAATTTCATAATAAATATATTCAGTAGGTTTAGTAGGTTAAGGGGCAACTGTTTGTACTTCCGGTAGAGGTGAAGATACCCCTAAAAAACCCTCCAAGGATTGTTTTCCATTGTGACAAGTGACAGTAAATTTCAACACGTAATATAAATTTTTCCTTACCAAATTCCACTCACCAAAGGCGCTTCACTCCCCGGAAATGACGCCAGAAAATAGTCTCGATGACCCACAAGTATAGGGGATCTATCGTAGTCCTTTTAATAAGTAAGAGTGTCGAAACCAACGAGGAGCAGAAGGAAATGACAAGCGGTTTAAAGCAAGGTATTGTCTGCAAGCACTAAAATTATCGGTAATAGATAGTTTTGTGATAAGATAATTCATAGTGGGTAACAAGTAACAATTGTAACTAAGGTGCAGCGAGGTGGCCCAATACTTTTTGTAACAAAGGACAAGCCTGTACAAACTCTTATATAAAGCAAGTGCTCCCGAGGACACATGCGAATTATTGTCACGTTAGTTTTCATCATGCTCATACGATTCACGTTCGTTACATTGATAATTTGATATGTGGGTGGACCGGTGCTTGGATGTCGTCCTTACTTGGACAAGCCTCCCACTTATGATTAACCCCTTTCGCAAGCATCTGCAACTATGAAAGAAGAATTAAGATAAATCTAACCATAGCATGAAACATATGGATCCAAAATAACCCCTTATGAAGCAACACATATAGTGGGTATTAAGCTTCTGCCACTCTAGCAACCCATAATCTACTTATTACTTCCCATTGCTTTCCCCTAGGCCCAAATAATGGTGAACTGTCATGTAGTCGACGTTCACATAACGACAAGACTTCTCCCATGTCCTGAGGAACAAATGTAACTACAGACAAAGCATATTCATGTTCATAACCAGAGGAGTATTTAATAGCATCAAGGATCTGAACATATGATCTTCCACCAAATAAACAAACTAGCATCAATTACAAGGAGTAATCAACACTACTAGCAACCTATAGGTACCAATCTGAGGTTTTGACGCAAAGATTGAATACAAGAGATGAACTAGGGTTTGAGAGGAGATGCTGCTGGTGAAGATGTTGATGAAGATTGACCCTCCCTCGATGAGAGGATCATTGGTGATGATGATAGCTTCGATTTCCCTCCTCCTGGAGGGAAGTTTCCTCGACAGAACAACTCCGCTAGAGCCCTAGATTGGTTCTGCCCAAGTTCCACCTCAGGATGGCGGTGCCTCGTCCCGAAATTTTCGTATTGATTTTTTCTAGGTAAAAACCTTTAATATATCCAAAGATGGGCATTGGCAACCTGGCATGGGGTTCACAAGCCTTGGGGTTTAGAGTGCGCCCCCCGGGCTTGTGGCCACCTAGTGGGTCCCCCTCTGGATTTTCTTCACTCAAATATTTTATATATATTCCAAAATAATTCCCCGTTGATTTTTAGTGCTTTTCGAGTTGTGCAGAATAGGCCACTCAGATTTGCTCCTTTCTAGTCCAAAATTGCAGTTGTCGGGATTCTCCCTCTTCATGTAAGTCTTGTAAAACAAAAGAGAAAAGGCATAACTATTGTACTTCAATGTGAAATATCACTACATAATGCAATAAATATCAACATAAAAGCATGATGCAAAATGGACGTATCAACTAGGTTGCTGTCGTTGATGGTGAGGATTGAACGGGACTGATGTAGTCTCGGCCCTTTATACGCTTCAAGCGTTTATTCGCCAAACCCTTTGCAAGAGCTTGCCGAAGTCCGTTGTGTGGCCTAGGCCACATTGGTGTAGTCATGCTGGCCGGTTCTTTGACCGAAACATGACAATGTGGGGGCTCGAAGCCACGTCGCTCCTTGGTCGAGCCGTTTGACTTTTCTGTAAATTTTGGCTTGTTAACGGCCCAGGGAATTTTGTGTGCAAAATTATGCACCCTGGGGACATAGTGCCCCATCCATGGTGGGTGGTCAAGGATCCCTATACCTATTTAGGGTGCAGGGGGTTATGGTCGAGGTCGACTTGCGCAACCCGTGTGCGCTTCGAAGAGTTGCTGGTGCATTTACTACTACGGGATGCCTCCTCGGATGCATGTACCTTGCCTGCAAAAGCAGCGATCTAATCCTGTTAGGTCCTGGAATTTTTACGCTTGAGATAAGCATAATGCGGGACCGCATTGAAGCATGCAAAAGTTGTGCGCCCTAGGAGCGCATGGTATCCACTTCGAAAGGGGACGATATATAATATTAACACCTTGCTACTGAAGTTCTCGGGTGAGTAGAAGACTACCTCCAGCATGACCGTTCCGATACAACATGCTTCAATGCCTAAAATGACACTTTTGAAGGTGGTGGTGTTCGGCTTGATCCGAGATGAGTCAATAACCATTTTCCTAACCATGTCCTGGTATATTAGGTTGAGGCTGCTTCCTCCGTCCATAAGGATGTGTGTCAGATGATAACCATCGATAACTGGGTGTAGGACTAGCAAAGCCGATCCGCTAGGACTGATGCTTGTTGGATAGTCATGCTGGTTTCCGAATGTGATCGGATGGGCCGACCATGGGTTGGACTTCGGGGCGACTAGCTCTAACGCATAGACGTCCCGAAGCACTCGTTTCCTCTCCCTTTTAGGGATGTGGTTAAAGTAGATTATATTGACTTCCGTTACCTCATTAGGAAACTTATTTTCGCCTCCATTATCAGGCTGCCGAGGTTCATCCTAATCTTTTCTTCGATTTTGGGCTTTACTTTGGCCCTCTGTCGCTACCTTGCCAGCTGCTTGAAGACCCAAAAATTGCCATTAGGCTGGGTTGCTGGTTTGTCCCGAGAGCCATGGATTTGGTACGGCTGATCCAGGATCATGTCTAGCTGACTAAGTCCGTCCTTGTTCCCTTTAAAGGGCTTCCTTTTCTATCCGGATCTACGTCTGGTGAACCCTGCATTGACTGCCGTGTCCTCTGTGTCGCTCCCACCATTTTTATGCATGCGTTTGTTCTTATTGTGCTTGGGCTTTCCATTAGCGACGCGTGCTTTCGAGGTGCCCGCGTCGCCGTTATGTCTACTGCGAGCAAGCCAATTGTCTTCTCCGGCTTAAAAGAAGATCATTAATGAAGTGAGAGCTCCCATGGTCCTCAGTTTGTCTTGGCCGAGCTGGCGGGCGAGCCATTCATCTCGGATGATGCTTTTGAATGCAGTGATGGCTTCAGCATTAGAGCAATCTATTATCTGGTTCTTTTTGGTAATGAACTTATTCCAGAATTTTTGAGCTGATTCCCCTGGCTGCTAGGTGACACGGCTGAGGTCGTCGGCGTCCAGAGGTTGGACGTAAGTGCCTTGGATATTTTCCTGAAAGGCATCCTCAAGGGCTCCACAGCTACCAATAGAGTATGGAGGCAGGTGTCGGTGTCAAAACCGGCGGAACTCAGGTAGGCAGTCCCGAACTATGTATCTAAGGTCGATGGTTACAGGAGACTGGGGACACGATGTTTACCCAGGTTCGAGCCCTCTCTATGGAGGTAATACCCTACTTCTTGCTTGATTGATCTTTTTGAATATGAGTACTAGAAGAGTTGATCTACCACGAGATCATAATGGCTAAACTCTAGAAGCCTCGTCTGTATGACTATGGTAATATGTATCTATCCTCTCCGGACTACTCCCTCCAGTTTATATAGACACCGGGGGGGGGGGGTCTTGGGTTACATAGAGTCGTTTACATAAGAAGGAATCTTCATAGTTGGTCACCAAGCTTGCCTTCCAAGCCAAGGAGAGTCCAATCCGGACACTGGTGCAGTCTTCGGCCTCCATGTCTTCACAGCCCATCAATCCGGCCCATGGATAATAGGTCGGACTCCCAAAGACCCCTTAGTCCAGGACTCCCTCAGTAGTCCCTGAACTAGTCTTCAATAACGAGGTGTTCGTCACACGAATTGTCTTCAGCATTGCAAGGCGGGTTCCTCCTCTGGTGACCTCCAAGTAATGTATTCGGCCGCTGACCCAATGTCGCTCCCCTCGGCTTCTGCGCGTTATATAACTTCGTCTTCCACGTGTCGAGCGAATGGGGAAGGTCAGGGTATTTTTTGCAAATAGCACCCCATCCATGCAAGTAAGAGCGCCTATTTAAAGAGATTGGATCTTAGACCCATTTGTCCCTACGAAGAGAAAATCCCCGGAGACTGCTAGGAGAAACCATTCCAACATGGCTAGCGTTCCCAGCTCCTCCTCCCGTTCCGGCCCAGAGAAAGGCGAGTGGGAGAGGTATTCTGTATCCCATAGTCAATTAGTGAAGCTGCAAACCCAGGGATTTCTTTCTCCTATAGATCTAGTCCCTGTACGAGCGGGGCTAGCCTCCTTAAATGGTGAGACTCAAGAAGAGGACTTCCCCAAACCCTCCGGGGGTAGCGAGTGTGCTTCGTCCCCTATCTGCTGAGGGGCGTCGGATTTCCAATCCATCCGTTCCTCTGAGGGCTTCTGGAATACTACGGCCTCCAGCTTCACAACTTCACCCCTGCCTCATTTCTGCATATTGCGGGTTATGTTGCTTTATGCGAATTATTTCTGGGCGTTGAGGCCCATTTTAAACTATGGAGGAAGTTGTTCTGTCTTGTCTCGCGCAACCATGACGGGTCAATATTTGAAGTGGGCGGAGCCGAAGTATGGCACATTGCCGACACCGGATACCTGTCTGGCACACCAAGGAAGGCATCTGGAGAATGGCCTTCTGAATGGCTCTATATTGAGGACGTCGCGCTTCCCGACCCAGTTCGAAATGGTATTCCTGTATTTGCTAGCGTTCCGCTGAAGAAGCGCCACAGTTGGCGTCCCCGGAGTCCTGAAGAGGATGACAGCGCGGAAGTACGTCAGCTCATGAGCAATATAAAGATACTCACTCAGTCCGGACTCATAATAGTCGAGGTTATGGCGACTTCCATAGTGCGAGGGGTTCAGCGCTTCAATACAGAAGGCTCCCAATGTGGCACTATAATGGAGAGGATGACGCCTCCCGCTGTGGCCGGAAAGGTCCGGATACCCCCGCTGCTCTGGCCAAGATATTGGCCGAGCTGTTCAAATGGGAGGAAGATGAATTTCTTTGCATTAAGCGCAGAGATGGGTATTCTATGTACAATCGTCCCAGTTGGGTAAACCCCAACCTCTCTGTTTTACTCATTCCAATTCCGGATTACCTTTGAGAAATTTCTAATCCGTTTGTCATGGCAGCAGTGGCGAAAGGTCACTGAAGGACTTCATAGTCCCGCCCCACAGCCGGAGAACCACAACCGGGAGCTTGATCCCAGGTTTGAAGAGGATCCGGATATATTCGAGGTGCTCGCGGAGGGGGTGTTTTACCAGACGAGCTATGATGGCACAAAAGTGGCCATCACCGCCGATTACCCTGGCCTTCGTCCCGCTTCACATGTAATAATCAAGAGACACTTCTTCCAAAAGAGTACTCTTATTCCGCCTCACACACCGCACTGTCTCATGCTCCACAGGGGAGGCGTTCGGCGATTCCGAAGAGATCGATTCCCACACCGGGCAATCCTGCAAAGAGGAAGGCCGGTGAAGACACAGCTAGGCCTTCCTCGAAGAGGTAGGGATTTATAAATATGTTTTTCAACGGCCACATCCAACTGTTGCTTGTGCTTTGTCTCGTTACAGGAAAAAGGTTCGCCGAACTGTGGCCGGCTACCCGGTCGGTCATGCTCCCGACAACCGGGATTTAGATCCCACCGGAGAGACGGGGGCCAGTGTGGGAACAACGCTTGACTGTCCTTCGGCCGAGGGTTCGGAAGATATGTCCGTCACCAACTCGGAAGTAGAGAGCGCCATGAATCATCGGCGCTGCAGGGCTGTCTTACGAGACCCCAAGTTCTCGGAAGAGGCATTTAATTCCTTCAGCTCAAGTGACGCATACATCCGAGCTGCTCGAGATGGGCTTAGAAAAGCCACGAAACAATATTTGGCAGATGTGCAGGTAAGTTTTCTTTGTCCAAAAAAGGATAACCATATGCCCGTAGCCCTCGAGACTGAAAGTAGTTGGTACAACTGATTTAAGGATCATCGTATAACTAGGTCCTTACAGAGAAGAATGGCCTGCTAGCCCGAGAGCTGAAGCAGTGCCGGGCGCAGCTAAATGTTGCAACCGCCGAACTAGAAAACTTCAAGAAGGAGTCTTCTAATAACATTCCCCTCCATCGAGGAACAATAATTTTATACCAACTTTACTGATAATGTTGTTGATCGCATAATAGGATCGCCCGAGCATCTTGAAGGGAAGTTAATGATCGCCAAAGAGGGAGAAAGAGAAGCGAGAAGGCTACAGGATGCGGGCGAGCATGTTCTGACCGAGTAAGAGGGAAGAAAAATAAGCTACAGGATTCCAATGCTAAATTGGGTGAAGAATTGAAAGATGTGCGAGCCCAGCTAGCCGATTCCGTGAAGGAGAACAAGAAGCTATGGGGTGGTGATACGTCTCCAACGTATCTATAATTTTTTATTATTCCATGCTATTATTTATGAAGTCTTAGATGTTTAATGGGCTTTATCATTCACTTTTATATCATTTTTGGGACTAACCTACTGACCCAAAGGCCCAGTCCAGATTGCTGTTTTTTGCCTATTTCAGGGTTTTGCAGAAAAGGAATATCAAATGGAGTCCAAACGGAATGAAACCTTCGCAGGAGATATTTTTGGAGGAAATCACGCGAGATAAATTTCAGGGCCAAGCCAGAGGACAGGGGACCCACCCTCGAGGGTGGGGGCGCGCCCCCCTTCCCAGGGTGCGCCCCCTGCCTCGAGGGCAGGCCTCGTGGCCCCTGGTGCTCCTCTTCCTCCTATATATGCCTACGTACCCCAGAAACTCCATAGACATAGAGAAAACCCTAATTCCACCGCCGTAGCTGCTGTTCCCGTGGAGATCCCATCTTGGAGCCTGTTCCGAGAGGGGGATCCATCACGGAGGCCTTCATCATCATCATCATCGCCCTCACCATGAGTTGTGAGTAGTTTACCACAGACCTTCGGGGCCATAGCTAGTATCTAGATGGCTTCTTCTCTCTTTCCGGATCTCAATACAAAGTTCTCCTCGGTCTTCGAGGAGATCTATTCGATGTAATCTCTTTTTGCGGTGTGTTTGTAGAGATCCGATGAATTGTGAGTTTATGATCAAGGTTATCTATGAAAGATATTTGGTTCTTCTCTGAACTTTTTATGTGTGCTCATAATATCCTTGCAAGTCTCGTCGAATTATTGCTTTGGTTTGGCCTACTAGATCTATAGTTCTTGCAATGGGAGAAGTGCTTGGCTTTGGGTTCAATCTTGCGGTGTCCTTTCCCAGTTACAGTAGGGGTAACAAGGCACGTATTATATTGTTGCCATCGAGGATAAAAATATGGGGTTTTCATCATATTGCTTGAGTTTATACCTCTAAATCATGTCATCTTGCTTAAGGCGTGACTCTGTTCATATGAACTCAATACACTAGATGCATGCTGGATAGCAGTCGATGTTGTGACGCCCGAACACCGACGTCCCAGAAGATTCCAGATGTTCCAGGTTCTCCCGTGTGTTTCATTTGTGCTTGTGTTATTTATTTTTGCATTGCATCATGTCATCATGCCATCATGTCATTAATCTTTGCATCTCAACTAAATAAATCGTGTGGACCTTCGGTCCATTTAAATCGAGGGAAGGATGACTTCTCTTTATAACATATATATATCCTCCTAATATTTATGGAGCTATTGTAAAAATATCCCATTAGTTTGGGATCACCGTAACACACTTGCAATTATTCTCCAGACCTCTTTTGCTTCAAGTTTCACCATCAAAACATTGTCTATAATTCTTATCCGTTTTATTGAGGTTCCTCCAAAAATTCGAACATTTTTGGACACTTCTGTAACCATGTCCTAATTCATACCATTTGAATTAAATTCAAATGAGTTTGAATTTAACTCTTGCATCTTCCCCTTTTCTATTTTCTTGGAACCAGCGCATTTTTGCGAGTCCAGAGAAATTTCCCTCAGGCCCAAATTCTTTCCCTAAGTGCCCTTTGTTTTTCCTCTCTCTTTTTCTTCTCTTTTATTTTTTTAGGGAGAAGAGAGGCCCAGCCGCCGGCCTCTAAGGCCATCAGCCTTCTAGGCCCATCAGGCCCAGCTTCTCAACCCTAGCCCCAGGGTCCTCGACTCCGCAGCATCGCTCCCTCGTCCCCTTTTCCCTCGCGCCGCCGAGCTCGCCCAATTCTCTTTCTTCCTCGATCCCTTCCTCCTCTTCGCCAGATGCGGCCCCGCCTCCTTCTTCCCCACCAGCGACCTCCTCCTTGCCAATCCATGGCGCTCCGCCGCCCCGGCCTCGTCTGCATGGCGCTTCCCCTCCCTCCATTCGGCACGCTGCCTCCCGGGGCACAGCCGCCCGGATGGCCCCGTCGGCCTCCTCAATGCGTCCGCCGGACCGGCAGGCGAGACCTGTCCGTCGCCTCGCACGCCGCCTGGAGCCCCATCGCCGGCAAGCCCGCGCCCCGCCGCCTCTGCTCCGTCCGAGGTCGCCCGCAGGCCCGTCAGGTCGCGCCCGGGCACATTCCTTGCAGCGTCCGCCGCCACGTGGAGCTTCGACCCGCCGCCTTCGCCAACTGCTCCGACGCCCTGCCGCGGTCTGCTGCTCCCCCGCGTCTTCGTCTCGCCACAGCGCCCCGCGCCCTCCTCCAACCAGCACCGTCGGCCTCTTGTTTTGTTTTGGACCAGCAAGAACATCGACAAGTTCCTCTTCAATGTACATCTACGCACGGTTGCTTCAAGATCATCTTCGGTGATTTCGCCAAGTACACCACAGGCAAGACCCGGACTCCGAACGCCAAGTACAACTACGAACCCGAAAGAACAAGGATGCGCCAAGTTCGTCTACCGCCGCCGTGGAATCGCCAAGACGACAAGTACCACTACGACACGTCAAGTACCACTACCGTCGCCGAAGAACCGTGAACGAAAACGCCAACGTGTACGACTACCGTCACCCCGGAAACGATGGATTCATCAAGTACCTCTCCGAAATGGAACGAGTATCTCTACGTCAATGACGACCCCGACGCCCCATGTACGACTATGAACAGAACGACTACTTCCCTCTACGAACGTGTACCACGACTCGCGAGTACCACTACTTCCACTACTTACCCTACGATCTTGATCCTCCCCGAAATGAACGTTCCGAAGGTATAACCCCGAGACGATGACCCGTGGAATGCTTGTGGTTGTATGAGATGTTTCCCTTGTGTGCATCGTGCCCGTTTCGTCTTTTGTCATGCTCCTCGGTTGCCTCGTTGCCAACCCGTGGGAACCCGGTGACGGGATCACCCCACCTTTCATCTTGTTCGACTCGCTCACGCCACATTTTCTTTTGCTCCGGTCTCTCAACAAGTTACCGGAACCGAGATGTTGCCGTTGCATCATTTTTGGATCGTTGCCGTGGCACCCTTCCTTCCACCACGGTGACAAGTACTTCATATCTCTTCATGTTAACTTTTACTAAAAATTGCATAAAACTTGATCATGTCATCCGCATCATGTTAACAACATTAAAATGTGTGAATTGTTGTTTGCTTAAAATTGCTAAACATGCATATGGGGATTTCCGAAATTGTTGTTGTAGTTTCCGGCCTCATTTAAACATGTTGCTTGTGTTGTTTTTCTGTGCTACCTATCTTGCCATGTATTGCTTCCTGTATAGACTTGTCATGCATCATACCTTGCCATGTACTGCATCATATAGGCTTGTGTTGTTTTTCTGTGCTTCCTACCTTGCCATGTTTTGCTTCCAGTATAGACTTGTGGTGCATCCTATATAGATCTGTCATGCATCATACTTGGATGTGCATCGTATGCCATGTTTATGCTTGTGTGTTTACCGTATTGCTTGCTTCTTCTCGTTAGTGCTTGTTCCGTTGCGATCGTGAGGATTCGTTTGACTTCTCGTGGTTCTTCTACAAGGCTTCTTCTTCGTCTTCTTCTGGACCCGTTCTTCTCCCTTGCGGAATCCCAGGCAAGATGACCATACCCTTGGATACCTTTACTATCATTGCCATGCTTAGTGTCTCGATGCTATCGTTACATGTCGCGCTACCCATCTTATTGTCACCCCTCTCCTTGTTGCCATGAAACCTCTAACCTTTGACAACTTCTAGCAAAAACCATTGTTTGGCTATGTTACCCGCTTGCTCAGCCCCTCTTATAGCGTTGTTAGTTGCAGGTGAAGATGAAGATCGTTCCAGGAGGGAACTTGTTGTTGGAATATCACAATATCTATTATTATTATTATTATTATTAACACACCTATATACTGGGCATGGGTGGAAGGCTTGGCCTTTTGCTCGGTGTTTTGTTCCACTCATGCCACCTTAGGCGCCGATAAACCGGCATTATGTTCCTTAATTTTGCGTTCCTTACACGATGGGTACATGGGGACCCCTTGACAATTCGTCTTTGAATAAAACTCCTCCAGCAAGGCCCAACATTGGTTTTAATTTGCCTCATAATAACAACTTAATTAATTAATTAAAATTGCATAGGGGGTTGCGTCCCCGGGGATTCTTTTTACATAACAGGGGGGGGGGCAGTGCTGACGGTGTTGGTCCCAAACGGGCAACCTGCGGGGCCGCCTCGGGGAAACTAGAGGTATCTGGCATACCTGTAGCTTGTCCCATCTGGGCGTGGCCTGAGACGAGATACGCGCGGCTACTAGGGTGTTAGCACGCCGGGAGGTCTTGCTGGACTTGTTTTGCCATTGTCGAAATGTCTTGTGCACCGGGATGCCGAGCCTGATTGGATTTCCCTAAGATAAGGGGTGATGATATTATATTTATCACTTCAGCTAATCGTGAGAGCTTGTGATGGGCTAAGTTGGGACACCCCTGCAGGGTTATGATCTTTCAAAAGCCGTGCCCGCGGTTATGTGGCAGATTGGAATTTGTTAATGTCCGGTTGTAGAAAACTTGACAGAGGATCCGAAGTAAAACACATAACTGTGTGAGTAACCGTGACTGTCTCTTTTCACTTTGAGAAGAGAAGACGGTGGGGTTACGTTTGACTCGTAGGTAGTTCAGGATCTTTAGCGATCATTACTAGTTTGCGACCGTTTGCGTAGATGCTCATCTTATTCTTGTACTCGTAAGTTAGCCACCATATTATGCTTAGCCGTTGCTGCAACCTCACCACTTTACCTCTTCCTACCCATAAAGCTTTACTAGTCTTGGTACCCATGGTTATGGGATTGCTGAGTCCTCGTGGCTCACAGATACTACAACACCAGATGCAGGTTCAGCCGAGAATGATGCAGGAGCTGGGTCAGAACTTCCGGGAGTTCCATGAAGAGAGTGGCCATATGTTTGTGACGTTTTCGACGATCAGTAGTGGTTTCTACTAGGGGCGATTCGGACCTGTGGCTTTATGTTTTTGGTATCTTTCTTTCGGATCTTCGCCCTTAGTCGGGTTGTGATGTTTTGGATGATGTTTTGCTTATGTAATGTATTGTGTGACGTGGCGAGTGTAAGCCAACTATCCTTTTGCAATTTCATCCCTATTTTTACATGAGTCGTGCAAATATACCAAACTTGAGATCATTCCAGAATGGGCTTATACCTTTAAGTCGTGCCTTGACACGTAGGAGGTATAGTCCCATCCTGGGCACTACAAGTTGGTATCAGAGCCTTCTCCGACCTAGGAGCCCCCACTGATTGATCGAATCGTTGACGGTTGAGTCTAGGCACACACTTGAAAATGTTTTGAGTCCTATATATATATCGGAGAGAAGGATTTCTTTTGCTCCTCATCTCTTTTCACTCTGGTGAGGACTCCTGACGACTGCTCTTGTCTCTTCTACTCTCAAAAATTCACCAAATTTTTTTTAGGATCACACGAGTATTGTTTGGATTGTTCCAATGTCTTTGTGACGAGAACATTGTTCTCGATGTCTCCTGTCATTTAGGGGTTATGGCAGTGTCCCGGGGAGTTGAGCTCTGAGGTGTTGTCGTCACAAATATATCGCAGCAGTTCTGGAATACTTAAGACGGCAGACATCAAAAACTCTCCTATGCGGTTAGTGGCAAGATAATCCCGACATCACCCAGTACTGGGGAGGTAGCTCGGGAGTATTGCCATAGCTTGTATAGTAGATGTGTTTCGATGGTCCGAGGTAAACGGTTTCCGGAAATAACTGGTTATGTGTTGAAGGATGGATACATATGGATGTAGGATTAGAGTTGAGTGCGCGATGCTCCCCCTGTATCCCCAACACTTGATTACATAACTGGAAACTTTCGGAAATTAATAGGTGGGTTCATCCAGTAGTTCATAGGCATTCTTCCAACGAATGCATGATATGGAGTTCGGGGTTCTACATTGAGTGAAGTAGTTTTATGGGCTTGTTCCGATCGGGAGTTGCATCTTAAAGGGTCCTTGGCTATGCTGATCCGGGGATTGCAAAACCCTTTTGTAACACGTTCCATGAGCTTTCAGCACGAATATGTGGAATGAAGCTTCTATCTTGTATTTGTTCTATCTGATCCTTGTTGCTTTTATTTACCTTTTGTTCTCCCAAGTGGCTTCTCGACAAGTCGATGTACCTACGGAATTCATTCGCTCAATTCTCTGTTCGGATGATTTGTGAATATTATGTTGCAACATATCTATCCTTTGTTTTTATTTTGATTCTGGTATTCGAGTTGCTTCGATGTCAAGTGTTGATTCCATACCTTTCCTAATCGGTGTTCTCATATTTCTATGGGAGTGCTAATTCTTCTTGACCATCGAGATTTTCATGTTAATCCTTTTCAACCGGTGTGCCTTCTCTTCAAGTTATTCCATACGTACGCCGTTGAGAAATCTAACGATTTGTCTGTTTCATTCATCCCAAGTTATCTTTGTTTTCCCCACCCTCCCACCCTTCTTCTTCTCGGAGCAGGAAATCTCATATCAAATATCCATTTTATCATGTTTCTTCATTCTTTCGTTCAATTTCATTATCCAGTGATCTCTCAGGAAGATGCTCAGGAGCTTCAAGTTTATCGTTGTTCCATTCGCGTTTCTTCTCCGGTGGATTTAATTCAAGCCTTGGTGTTGATCATATCCTTCCTCTTGTTTCACATGTTTTTCCATGTTGAAATTTATTATCCGAAGGCTCTCTTATTTATTCAACTCTCTAATTCTTCTCTGGAGTGCTGAAGATATCTCGGAAGATTCGTGTTTCCATTCTTAATCCGTTCAAGCTATTTTGAGGATTGCTATCTTATTCAAGCCATTTAATTCAACCGGTGCAATATCTCTTAAGCAATCTTTTTTTTCAATGGTGATTTCTTTTGAGTGGGCCCTAACCCACAGGTCTTTTCCCAGGATCTTACTTGACTCTTCTATTTTCTGGAGTTATACTCAAATTCTTTTCAAGTTTGACGTAAGAATGGTTTTCTCATCGGTCAAATGTATCCTCCAAGATCGCTTTCAAACTCTTTTCATCATTGGTTCAACCTTTTAATTCTCATTACGGAGTGCCTAAACAATTCTTCATGGCATTTCTTGTCTTCATTCTCAACATTTGAAGACCGAAGAAGAATTTCTCCTAAATCTTGGTCTTTTTCCGTCAAGATTCGTGGTTCTAGCTTCATGCCATCCTCATTATTGTTCCAATTGTGAGGAATTCTTTTTTATACCCATCCGAAGCATTTCATAAATTATTTCCATTGTGATCCTCCGAAGGCCATCATTTCAGAAGATTCTTCGTTCTCAGTTTTCAACTTCGTCCTCCAAATATTCTTCATTGATGCCTCTTCGTTCGTCTCCATATTCTTACGGCGGTTCATTCAAGATTTCTCTTCCTTTGTTATCGTATTAATTCACTCGTTCTTTTCATAATCCTACTGGTGGTTCGTTGAAGATTTATCCAAGGTTGTACTAGATCTCTCTTTAATTCTTTGCAACGAGAATAAGTAGTATGCCAAATCCTTTGGTTGTCTTCAACTTAAATTGGTGAATGATATGCATAACACAAATTTTATTCTAGTTTCTTCCAAGAGGTTAATCCCTTCCTTCGGAGATTGTTCAGAAGGAATATATCCTTGGTTCTAAGTTGTTCGTCTTGTTCCCTGGTGTTCTAAGCTCTCTCAATTATCTTGTCACGGAGCTCTATCTGAATTCATTTCATGCCTTCAATCTTATTCATTTCATCTTTCACTTCTCATGCTTTCATTATCAGAGTTCTCATGGTGGTTCATCAAGATTTAATTCATCCTCGAAGTCTTCATCAAGATTCTTGTTGGAGCTCAAGCATTCTTCATCATGCTTTCCAAGTGCAATTCTTGCTCCCTTATCTGTGGGGGTGGTGTTATGTCATTCTTGATAATTTTCCTTCATGAATCATGATTCACAAGTTGTCAGGAATGAGATATTTAATCCTGTCATTTTCTTCGTTGGAGTTATCTTGGGTTGTATTTCACCTAAAGCTTTCCCTTAGGATTGTTGCTAATTATGGTGCTTATAAATGACCCAAGTTCTTCATTATCATTCCGGTGAAATAAGTTTTTCGTCTCCTTGTTGATCTCAATCCAAACCATCATATCGTTTTATCAAGATCATGTTCTTTTCTTTTCTAGTCCATTTAACAGGAGTGTCGTGACCTCCATTCTAATTCTCTCATCTTATCAAGTATTGCCTATCTTTTCAACCGGGGTGCTATCTGAAATCTTTCTTACCCCTTGTGCCATTCTTTCAATTGTTCCGGAGGCTGTGTGTTGTTGTTTTCATCAAGTATCATCCCAACTTGGCAAGTTCATGTTAATTCCTTCCATTTTTCAGACGGAGTGCTGCCCGATTTATGTCATTCTTATTCCTTGGCTATACCATTGCAGTTTCATATTATTTTGGTTCGTAAGCACTTGTTTCATGTCTTTCAACCTACAAGGTTCTCATTGTGTTCCTTGTTCCTCCTTTACCGGAGTGTTTTCATCTTCGTCCATCTATGTTGCATTGTTCTTTCAACTTGTTTTACCTATCAAGGTTCGTGGTTTCACTCGTCTGTCAAAGAAGCAACTTTGTTTACCTCTTCTTTTTCGTTTCTACCCGGTGCTATCTCTAGGATATCGGGTCGAGATCCTCTAATAGTGTGGGAGAGTTGTGACGCCCGAAGACCGACGTCCCAGAAGATTCCAGATGTTTCGGGTTCTCCTGTGTGTTTCATTTGTGCTTGTGTTATTTATTTTTGCATTGCATCATGTCATCATGCCATCATGTCATTAATCTTTGCATCTCAACTAAATAAATCGTGTGGACCTTCGGTCCATTTAAATCGAGGGAAGGATGACTTCTCTTTATAACATATATATATATCCTCCTAATATTTATGGAGCTATTATAAAAATATCCCATTAGTTTGGGATCACCGTAACACACTTGCAATTATTCTCCAGACCTCTTTTGCTTCAAGTTTCACCATCAAAACCTTGTCTATAATTCTTATCCGTTTTATTGAGGTTCCTCCAAAAATTCGAACATTTTTGGACACTTCTGTAACCATGTCCTAATTCATACCATTTGAATTAAATTCAAATGAGTTTGAATTTAACTCTTGCATCTTGCCCTTTTCTATTTTCTTGGAACCAGCGCATTTTTGCGAGTCCAAAGAAATTTTCCTCAGGCCCAAATTCTTTCCCTAAGTGCCCTTTCTTTTTCCTCTCTCTTTTTCTTCTCTTTTATTTTTTTAGGGAGAAGAGACGCCCAGCCGCCGGCCTCTAAGGCCATCAGCCTTCTAGGCCCATCAGGCCGAGCTTCTCAACCCTAGCCCCAGGGTCCTCGACCCCGCAGCATCGCTCCCTCGTCCCCTTTTCGCTCATGCCGCCGAGCTCGCCCAATTCCCTTTCTTCCTCGATCCCTTCCTCCTCTTCGCCAGATGCGGCCCCGCCTCCTTCTTCCCTACCAGCGACTTCCTCCTTGCCAATCCATGGTGCTCCGCCACCCCGGCCTCGTCTGCTTCGCGCCTCCCCTCCCTCCGTTCGGCACGCTGCCTCCCGGGCACAGCAGCCCCGATGGCCCCGTCGGCCTCCTCGATGTGTCCGCCGGCCCGGCGGGCGGGACCTGTCCGTCGCCTCGCACGCCGCCTGGAGCCCCATCGCCGGCGAGCCCGCGCCCCGCCGCCTCTGCTCCGTCCGCGGTCGCCCGCAGGCCCGTCAGGTCGCGCCCGCTCCCATTCCTTGCAGCGTCCGCCGCCGCGTGGAGCTTCGACCCGCCACCGTCGCCAACTGCTTCGACGCCCCTGCCGCGGTCTGCTGCTCCCCCGCGTCTTCGTCTCGCCACGGCGCCCCGCGCCCTCCTCCAACCAGCACCGTCGGCCTCTTGCTTTGTTTTGGACCAGCAAGAACATCGACAATTTCCTCTTCAATGTACATCTACGCACGGTTGCTTCAAGATCGTCTTCGGTGATTTCGCCAAGTACACCACAGGCAAGACCCGGACTCCGAACGCCAAGTATAACTACGAACCCGAAAGAACAAGGGTGCGCCAAGTTCGTCTACCGCCGTCGTGGAATCGCCAAGACGACAAGTACCACTACGACACGTCAAGTACCACTAACGTCGCCGAAGAACCGTGAACGAAAACGCCAACGTGTACGACTACCGTCGCCCCGGAAACGATGGATTCGTCAAGTACCTCTCCGAAACGGAACGAGTACCTCTACATCAACGACGACCCCGACGCCCCGTGTACGACTACGAACGGAATGACTACTTCCCTCTACGAACATGTAACACGACCCGCGAGTACCACTACTTCCACTACTTCCCCTACGATCTTGATCCTCCCCGAAACGAATGTTCCGAAGGTATAACCCCGAGACGATGACCCGTGGAATGCTTGTGGTTGTATGAGATGTTTCCCTTGTGTGCACCATGCCCGTTTCGTCTTTTGTCGTGCTCCTCGGTTGCCTCGTCGCCAACCCGTGGGAACCCGGTGACAGGATCACCCCACCTTTCATCTTGTTCGACTCGCTCACGCCACCTTTTCTTTTGCTCCGGTCTCTCAACGAGTTACCGGAACCGAGATGTTGCCATTGCATCATTTCGGATCGTTGCCGTGGCACCCTTCCTTCCACCACGGTGACTTGTACTTCATATCTCTTCATGTTAACTTTTACTAAAAATTGCATAAAACTTGATCATGTCATCCGCATCATGTTAACAACATTAAAATGTGTGAATTGTTGTTTGCTTAAAATTGCTAAACATGCATATGGGGATTTCCGGAATTGTTGTTGTAGTTTCCGGCCTCATTTAAACATGTTGCTTGTGTTGTTTTTCTGTGCTTCCTACCTTGCCATGTATTGCTTCCTGTATAGACTTGTCATGGATCATACCTTGCCATGTATTGCATCATATAGGCTTGTGTTGTTTTTCTGTGCTTCCTACCTTGCCATGTTTTGCTTCTAGTATAGACTTGTGGTGCATCCTATATAGATCTGTCATGCATCATACTTGGATGTGCATCGTATGCCATGTTTATGCTTGTGTGTTTACCGTATTGCTTGCTTCTTCTCGTTAGTGCTTGTTCCGTTGCGATCGTGAGGATTCGTTCGACTTCTCGTGGTTCTTCTTCAAGGCTTCTTCTTCGTCTTCTTCTGGACCCGTTCTTCTCCCTTGCGGAATCCCAGGCAAGATGACCATACCCTTGGATACCTTTACTATCATTGCCATGCTTAGTGTCTCGATGCTATCGTTACATGTCGCGCTACCCATCTTATTGTCAGCCCTCTCCTTGTTGCCATGAAACCTCTAACCTTTGACACCTTCCTAGCAAAAACCATTGTTTAGTTATGTTACCCGCTTGCTCAGCCCCTCTTATAGCGTTGTTAGTTGCAGGTGAAGATGAAGATCGTTCCAGGAGGGAACTTGTTGTTGGAATATCACAATATCTATTATTATTATTATTATTATTATTATTATTATTATTATTATTATTATTATTATTATTATTATTAACACACCTATATACTGGGCATGGGTGGAAGGCTTGGCCTTTTGCTCGGTGTTTTTTTCCACTCATGCCACCTTAGGCGCCGATAAACCAGCATTATGTTCCTTGATTTTGCGTTCCTTACACGATGGGTACATGGGGACCCCTTGACAGTTCGTCTTTGAATAAAAGTCCTCCAGCAAGGCCCAACATTGGTTTTAATTTGCCTCATAATAACAACTTAATTAATTAATTAAAATTGCATAGGGGGTCGAGTCCCCGGGGATTCTTTCTACATAGCAGGGGGGGCTAGTGGTGATGGTGTTGGTCCCAAATGGGCAACCTGCGGGGCCGCCTCGGGGAAACTCGAGGTATCTGGCATACCTGTAGCTTGTCCCATCCGGACATGGCCTGAGAGGAGATACGCGCGGCTACTATCAGGGTGTCGGCACGCCGGGAGGTCTTGCTGGACTTGTTTCACCATTGTCGAAATGTCTTGTGCACCGGGATGCCGAGCCTGATCGGATTTCCCTAAGATAAGGGGTGATGATATTATATTTATCACTTCAGCTAATCGTGAGAGCTTGTGATGGGCTAAGTTGGGACACCCATGCAGGGTTATGATCTTTCGAAAGCCGTGCCCGCGGTTATGTGGCAGATTGGAATTTGTTAATGTCTGGTTGTAGAAAACTTGACAGAGGATCCGAAGTAAAACACACAACTGTGTGAGTAACCGTGACTGTCTCTTTTCACGTTGAGAAGAGAACACGGTGGTGTTATGTTTGACTCGTAGGTAGTTCAGGATCTTTAGCGATCATTACTAGTTTGCGACCGTTTGCGTAGATGCTCATCTTATTTTTGTACTCGTAAGTTAGCCACCATATTATTCTTAGCCGCTATTGCAACCTCACCACTTTACCTCTTCCTACCCATAAAGCTTTGCTAGTCTTGGTACCCATGGTTATGGGATTGCTGAGTCCTCGTGGCTCACAGATACTACAACACCAGATGCAGGTTCAGCCGAGAATGACGCAGGATTTGGGTCAGAACTTCCGGGAGTTCCATGAAGAGCGTGGCCGTATGTTTGTGACGTTTTCGATAATCAGTAGTGGTTTCTACTAGGGGCGATTCGGACCTGTGGCTTTATGTTTTTGGTATCTTTCTTTTGGATCTTTGCCCGTAGTCGGGTTGTGATGTTTTGGATGATGTTTTGCTTATGTAATGTATTGTGTGACGTGGCGAGTGTAAGCGAACTATCCTTTTGCAATTTCATCCCTATTTTTACATGAGTCGTGCAAAGATACCAAACTTGAGATCATTCCAGAATGGGCTTATACCTTTAAGTCGTGCCCCGACACGTAGGAGGTATAGTCCCATCCTGGGCATTACAGATGTGTGGAGTAATAGTAGTAGATGCAGGCAGGAGTCGGTTTACTTGTCTCGGGCGTGATGCTTATTTACAATGATCATGCCTAGATAGTCTCATAATTATTCGCTTTTTTATCAATTGCTCGACAGTAATTTGTTTACCCGCCGTAGAATACAGTTATCATGAAAGAAGCCACTAGAGAAAACTATGGCCCCCGGGTCTATCTCTATCATATTAGTTTCCCGTCAACTAGCCAATTCCTGCCGCCGTTATTTATTTGCTTTCTTTACTTTCCGTTTCTATACCAAAAATACCAAAAATATAAACTATCATCTCTATCAGATCTCACTATCGTAAGTGACCGTAAAGGGATTGACAACCACTTATCGCGTTGGCTGCGAAGTTCTTATTTGTTTGTGCAGGTGCGAGGGACTGGCGCGTGGTCTCCTACTGGATTGGTACCTTGGTTCTCAAAAACTGAGGTAAATACTTATGCTACTATGCTGCATCTCCCTTTCCTCTTCGAGGGAATACAACACAAGCTCAAGAGGTAGCAAGAAGAATTTCTAGCGCCGTTGCCAGGGAGGCTTACGCAAAAGTCATATACCAAGTACCTATCACAAACCCTTATCCTTCGCATTACATTTTTTGCCTCTCGTTTTCCTCTCCCCCACTTCACCCTTGCCGTTTTATTCGCCCTTCTTCCGTCGTGTGTTTCTCGTTCGCTTGCGTCTTGTTTGCTTGTGTGTGTTGGATTGTTTGCTTGTCACTATGGCTCAGGACAATACCAAATTGTGTGACTTCTCCAATACCAACAACAATGATTTTATTAGCACTCCGATTGCTCCTATTACCGATGCTGAATCTTGTGAGATCAATGCTGCTTTGTTGAATCATGTTATGAAAGATCAATTCTCCGGCCTTCCTAGTGAAGATACCGCTACCCATCTAAGCAACTTTGTTGATTTGTGTGATATGCAAAAGAAAAGGGATACGGATAACGATATTGTTAAATTGAAGTTATTTCCGTTTTCACTTAGAGATCGTGCTAAAACTTGGTTCTCCCCTTTGCCTAGAAATAGTATTGATTCGTGGAATAAGTGCAAAGATGCTTTTATCTCTAATTATTTCCCTCCTGCTAAGATCATCTCTCTTAGAAATGATATTATGAATTTTAAGCAACTAGATCATGAGCATGTTGCACAAGCATGGGAGAGAATGAAATTAATGATACGTAATTGCCCTACACATGGTTTGAATCTATGGATGATTATTCAGAACTTTCATGCTGGCTTGAATTTTCCTTCTGGAAATCTTTTAGATTCGGCCGCCGCATGCACTTTCATCAAAACTACCTTAGGAGAAGCTACCAAACTCCTAGATAATATTATGGTTAATTATTCTCAATGGCACACTGAAAGATCTACTAGTAAAAAAGTGCATGCTATCGAAGAAATGAGTGTTTTGAGTGGGAAGATGGTTGAACTTATGAAATTGTTTGCTGCTATGAGTGCTTCTTCTGATCGTAATGATATGCCTTTGTCCACTTTGATTGAGAATAAGAATGAATCTTTGGATGTGAATTTTGTTGGTAGGAATAATTTTGGTAACAATGCTTATAGAGGTAATTTTAATCCTAGGCCTTTTCCTAGTAATTCCTGTAATAATTTTGGTAATTCCTACAACAACTCTTATGGAAAGATGCCTTCTGAATTTGAAACTAGTGTTAAGGAGTTTATGATCTCGCAAAAGAATTTCAATGCTATGCTTGAAGAGAAATTGCTTAAAGTCAATGAATTGGCTAGAAGTGTGGATATAATTACTCTTTATGTTGATTCTTTGAAACTTAGATATATTCCACCCAAGCATGATATCAATGAGTCTCTCAAAGCCATGAGAATTTCCATTGATGAATGCAAAGAAAGAACCGCTAGGATGCGTGCTAAAAGAGAAGATTATATTAAATCGTGTTCTTCTAGTTATCGTGAAAATAAAGATGAAGATCTAAAAGTTATTGATGTTTCTCCTATTAGATCCTTGTTTGCTAGTATTAATCTTGATGCAAATAGGATTGGAGATTATTCTGCTTTAAGGTGTCCCAATAATTTGGAGTTTTTAGATCTTGATGCTAAAATTTCTAAAAGTGGGATTGGAGATATTAAAACTTTGCATAGTGATGAACCCACTACATTTGATTTCAAGGGATTCAATTATGATAATTGCTCTTTGATTGATTGTCTTTCCTTGATGCAATATGTGCTAAATTCTCCGCATGCTTATAGTCAAAATAAAGCTTTCACTAAACATATAGTTGATGCTTTGATACATTTTTATGAAGAAAAACTTGAGTTGGAAGTTTCTATACCTAGAAAGCTTTATGATGAATGGGAACCTACTATCAAAATAAAAATAAAGGATCATGAATGCTATGCTTTGTGTGATTTGGGTGCCTGTGTTTCCACCATCCCAAAAACTTTGTGTGATTTGCTAGGGTTCCATGAGCTTGATGATTGTTCTTTAAATTTACATCTTGCGGATTCCACTATTAAGAAACCTATGGGAATAATTAATGATGTTCTTATTGTTGCCAATAGGAATTATGTGCCCGTAGATTTCATTGTTCTTGATATAGGTTGCAATCCTTCATGTCCTATTATTCTTGGTAGACCTTTCCTTAGAACGATTGGTGCAATCATTGATATGAAGGAAGGAAATATTAGATTCCAATTTCCATTAAGGAAAGGCATGGAACACTTTCCTAGAAATAAAATCAAATTACCATATGAATCTATCATGAGAGCCACTTATGGATTGCCTTCCAAAGATGGCAATACCTAGATCTATCTTGTATCGTGCCTAGCTAGGGGCGTAAAACGATAACGCTTGTTGGGAGGCAACCCAATTTTATGTTTATTGTTTTTGTTGCTGTTAGGGAATAAATATTGCATCTAGCCTCTGATTAGATGTGTTATCATGTTCTTTTTAGTGTTTGTGCCAAGTAGAACCATTGGTAAGACTTGTGTGAAGTTTATTTGATCTTGCTGTGAAAAACAGAATCGTTAGCGCTCGCTAAAGTAGTCCTCGGATTTTACTGGAGCGTGCTTTTTAGTTGATTATTTTTGCTTCTGATTGGTAGGCAATTTTACCAATTTAGTTTGAAATTTTTCGAGTTCCAGAAGTAGGCGAACCCATCAGATTAATACAGACTGATTTGTTTTTGACAGATTCTGTTTTTTGTGTGTTGTTTACTTATTTCGATGCATCTATGAGCAATATTGGAGGATATGAACCATAGAGAACTTGGAGTACAGTAGGTTTAACACCAATATAAACAATGAATGAATTCCTTGCTGTACCTTTGAGTGGTGGTTTGCTTTCTCTTACTAACGGAGCTCACGAGAATTTTGGTCTAAGTTTTGTGTTGTGAAGTTTTCAAGTTTTCAGTATTGCTTTGATGGACTATGGAACAAGGAGTAGCAAAGGCCTAAGTTTGGGGATGCCCATGGCACCCCAAGTAAATTCAGTATAATCAAAAGCCTAAGCTTGGGGATGCCCCGGGAAGGCATCTCCTCTTTCGTCTTCATCCATCGGTAACTATACTTGGAGCTATATTTTTATTTGCAACATGTTATGGGTTTTGCTTGGAGAGTCTTGTATAATTTGAGTCTTTGCTTGTTAGTTTGCCAAAATCATCCTTGCTGTACACACCTATTTGAGAGAGTTAAATATTCCCTAGAAATTGTTAGAACACTCTATATGCTTCACTTATACCTTTTGAGTTGAATAGTTTTTGCTCTAGTGCTTCACTTATATCTTTTAGAGCACGGTGGTGGTAATATTTTGTAGAAATTGTTGAACTGTCATGCTTCACTTAGATCTATTTGAGAGTCTATTAAAACAGCATGGTAAAGTGTTTAGGCTAAAGAAACTAGTCTTCACATGATAGAAATCCAATATCAATGTAGTAAAAAAATTCACATCAAGTGCATTAAGTAGGAAGAGATGTTGGATGATTGATAAATGTTTTGAGATATGAGGATAGTGATATTAGAGTCATGCTAGTGGATTAATTATGAAATTGTGAAATATTTATGTTATGGTTGGTGATTCCCGTAGCATGCACGTATGGTGAACCATTGTGTAACTAAGTTAAAGCATGAGGTATTTGTAGAGTGTCAACCTTTGTGTGGAGGTCGGGGGCGCGCGATGGTTAACTCCTACCAACCTCCCCCCTAGGGGCATGCGTTGATTGCTTTGTTTTGATTACTCGTAGATTTTTGCAATAAGTATATGAGTTCTTATGACTAATGTTGAGTCCATGGATTATACGCACTCTCACCCTTCCACCATTGCTAGCCTCTCTTGTACCGCGCAACTTTCGCCAGTGTCATAAACCCACTATATATCCTTCCTCGAAATAGCCACCATATTGTTCCTCAAAACAGCCACCATACCTACCTATCATGGCATTTCCATAGCCATTCCGAGATATATTGCCATGCAAATTTCCACCATTCCGTTTATTTGACACGCATCATATTGTCATATTGCCATTGCATGATCATGTAGTTGACATCGTATTTGTGGCAAGGCCACCATGCATAATTTTATACATGTCACTCTTGTTTCATTGCAGATACCACTACACCGCCGGAGGCATTCATATAGAGTCATACTTTGTTGTTGTAGTATCGAGTTGTAATCTTGTGTTGTAATGAAACTGTGATGATCATCATTTATAGAGCATTGTCCCATGGGAGGAAAGGCTGAATCTATAAAGCCCTCCGCAAAAAAAGAAAAAAAGAAAGAAGAAAAAGAAGGCCCAAGAAAAAAAGAAAAGAAAATAAAAGAAAAAAAGAAAAGAAAAAAAGGGACAATTGCTACTATCTTTTTCCACACTTGTGCTTCAAAGTTGCACCATGTTCTTCATTGTAGAGAGTCTCTTGCTTAGTCACTTTCAAATACTAGTGGGAATTTTCGTTATAGAACTTGGCTTGTATATTCCAACGATGGGCTTCCTCAAATGCCCTAGGTCTTCGTGAACAAGCAAGTTGGATGCACACCCACTAGTTTCTTTTGTTGAGCTTTCATTCATATTTAGCTCTAGTGCATCCGTTGCATGGTAATCCCTACTCACTCACATTGATATCTATTGATGGGCATCTCCATAGCCCATTGATACGCCTAGTCGATGTGAGACTATCTCCCTCTTTTTGTCTTCTCCACAACCACCTCTATTCCACACATAGTGCTATGTACATGGCTCACGCTCATGTATTGCGTGAAAGTTGAAAGGTTTGAAAAGATAGAGCATGAAAACAAATGCTTGGCTGAAATCGGGGTTGTGCATGATATGAATATTTTGTGTGATAGCAAGGGAGCATAGCCAACACTATATGATTTTGTAGGGATAACTTTCTTTAGCCATGGTATTTTGAGAAGACGTGATTGCTTTGTTAGTATTGCTTGAAGTATTGTTATTTCTTATGTCAATATAGACTTTTATCTTAAATCCTTCAGATCTGAACATTCATGCCACAATTAAGAGAATTACATTGAAAAACTATATTGGTTGGAATTCCACATCAAAAATTCTTTCTTTATCATTTACCTACTCGCAGACGAGCAGGAATTAAGCTTGGGGATGCTTGATACGTCTCCAACGTATCTATAATTTTTTATTGTTCCATGCTATTATTTATGAAGTCTTAGATGTTTAATGGGCTTTATCATTCACTTTTATATCATTTTTAGGACTAACCTACTGACACAAAGGCCCAGTCCAGATTGTTGTTTTTTGCCTATTTCAGGGTTTTGCAGACAAGGAATATCGAACGGATTCCAAACGGAATGAAACCTTCGTAGGAGATATTTTTGGAGGAAATCACGCGAGATAAACTTTGGGGCCAAGCCAGAGGACAGGGGACCCACCCTCGAGGGTGGGGGCGCACCCCCCTTCCTAGGGCGCGCCCCCTTCCTCGAGGGCAGGCCCGGTGGACACTTGTGCCTCTCTTCCTCCTATATATGCCTACGTACCCCAAAAACTCCATAGACAGAGAGAAAACCTTAATTCCACCGTCGTAGCTGCTGTTCCCGTGGAGATCCCATCTTGGAGCCTGTTCCGTGAGGAGGATCCATCATTGAGGCCTTCTTCATCATCATCATCGCCCTCACCATGAGTTGTGAGTAGTTTACCACAGACCTTCGGGTCCATAGCTAGTATCTAGATGGCTTCTTCTCTCTCTCTGGATCTCAATACAAAGTTCTCCTCGGTCTTCGAGGAGATCTATTCGATGTAATCTCTTTTTGCGGTGTGTTTGTCGAGATCCGATGAATTGTGAGTTTATGATCAAGGTTATCTATGAAAGTTATTTGGTTCTTCTCTGAACTTTTTATGTGTGCTCATAATATCCTTGCAAGTCTCTTCGAATTATTTGTTTGGTTTGGCCTACTAGATCTATAGTTCTTGCAATGGGAGAAGTGCTTGGCTTTGGGTTCAATCTTGCGGTGTCCTTTCCGAGTGACAGTAGGGGCAGCAAGGCACGTATTGTATTGTTGCCATCAAGGATTAAAAGATGGGGTTTTCATCGTATTGCTTTAGTTTATCCCTCTACATCATGTCATCTTGCTTAAGGCGTTACTTTGTTCGTATGAACTCAATACACTAGATGCATGCTGGATAGCGGTCGCTGTGTGGAATAATAGTAGTAGATGCAGGCAGCAGTCGGTCTACTTGTCTCGGACGTGATGCCTATATACAGTGATCATGCCTAGATAGTCTCATAATTATTCGTTTTTCTATCAATTGCTCGACAGTAATTTGTTTACCCGCCGTAGAATACCACTATCATGAGAGAAGCCACTAGAGAAAACTATGCCCCCCGGGTCTATCTCTATCATATTACTTTCCCGTCAACTAGCCAATTTCCGCCCCCGTTATTTATTTGCTTTCTTTACTTTCTGTTTCTATACCAAAAATATAAACTATCATCTCTATGAGATCTCACTATCGTAAATGACCGTAAAGGGATTGACAACCCCTTATCGTGTTAGCTGTGAAGTTCTTATTTGTTCGTGCAGGTGCGAGGGACTGGCGCGTGGTCTCCTAATGGATTGATACCTTGGTTCTCAAAAACTGAGGGAAATACTTATGCTACTGCGCTGCATCTCCCTTTTCTCTTCGAGGGAATACAACGCAAGCTCAAGAGGTAGCAGGCGGCATATTCAGTATGTATTTGAACTATTTTAAGTTAGTTCGGAGATAAATGGAATTGATATAGTTATAATTATAGGTATATTGATAGGCCGTCCTGAAGAGGAGGTGTCCGGATCATCAAGTGATCTGCTGCACGGGCAGTCGCAAGTGCACGAACAGGCTCAGCTGGTGATGCGGAGTGTTGCCAAGGCCCTATGGCCATCCGCCTCCCCTCCAGGAAGTATGGAGGAGCTTGTAGAGCTGTTCAAAGGAGCGCGGTGGCGTATCCGACTATGGAAGATATGGGCCTGCCGAGAGGGTGTGCGAGAGGCCTGAGCCATGGTGAAGACGTGATATACCAAGCTAGATCCTAATCGCATGGCCCGTATCGAACCGCTAGGGTCGAATGGGGATGAAATTCCCGTTAGTTTAGTATATGACCAAGTAGAGGTGGCCGCCAAATATTCCCAGCAGGACTATAAGTTAGACGGTCTATTGGACGGTATAGAGGAGGAAGTGTTTGAGTCCAAGTGACTATGTACTTTCCTTGACAGGTGGAATTCTAGCTGAATTGTATAGCATTTGTCACGGCGGACCTTTTCGCTTCAACCTCCAGACCCGAGGGTGCGGCGTGTTTCCAAATACCATCGCGACCGAATAGACCAGGGTATGCATGGAAAACTAGGCGTAGGGGTCATAGTTGCTTGAACAGTCAAGTTGTATCCGCCAAGTTATGTTATATTACATTGAGATTGTAAGAAACATCTTCTAGAGAGAATAGTTCCGTTAAGGGTTCCTTTCCCTGGGTGTGCATGCATTAGTATACATGTACGAATTGTGATGTGAAAATCACAGTGTGTATAGCTTCTGGGGGTTCACAATGGAGTGAGTGCAAAAAACATCTTTAATTCACCGACCGAATATTCCCTTAAGAACGCTAGCTTTCGGCTTCACCCAGTCTGAGGTACACATCCAGATAACCCGGCAGTAAGAATCGCAGAGGTGCTCCCTTTATGCCCTAGCCGAACTAACGGGAATGTAGGGCATAAGCACAGGAGCCAGGCAACCCAGCTTGGCCAAAACTTAAGTCATATCGATGCATATAGTGGCGAATAAAAGGTACATATGGAAAAAACTCATATGCAAAGAGCTTGATGCTCAAGGAATAATAAAAAAAGCTTCTGTCCAAAAAGCCCCCAGGTATAGTGGACGTACATATTCAAAGATGTATGCGTCAGGGGTGTGCAGTCGAGCCGTACGAAATCTTTAAAGCGAGAAAAAAAGTAATCACAAAAGAGAGGAAAAATAATGGAAACTACAGAGGAGAAGGAGACGAACAAGGAGTTCGGCGCTAGGCATAGAATCTTCGGAGTCTGGCCGCGTTCCAGGGGTTTGGCTTGAGGCGATTGTCTGATGCATCGCGAAGACAATACGCCCCTCCGGTGAGAACTTTGTCAATTATGAAGGGACCCTCCCATTTGGGCTTGAGTTTGTCCTTTTTCTCCTCCGGCACGCGTAACGAGTTTGCCAATGTTGTTGGTCTTGGCCCGTACTTCTCTACTTTGATATCTTCGAGCCTGTTGTTGGTAAAATGTTGAACGGGCTTTTGCGACATCGCGCTCCTCTTCCAGGGCATCAAGGTTGTCCTGCCGATCCAGCTTGGCTTCTCTCTCTTCATACATACGCACTTGAGGTGAGTCGTGGATAATATCGCATGGCAATACAGCCTCCGTGCCATAAACCATGAAGAAAGGTGTGTATCCGTTAGTACGGTTGGTCATGGTCCGCAGCCCCCAGCGTACAGAGTCGAGCTCCTCCACCCAATGCTTGTCAGATTCTTTCAAAGACCGCACTAGTCTGGGTTTAATACCACTCATAATAAGACCATTGGATTGTTCGACTTGACCGTTTGTTTGTGGCTGGTAGACAGAGGCGTAATCGAGCTTAATGCCCAGATTAGCACACCAGATTTTTACCTCATCGGCTGAGAAATTGGAGTTGTTGTCGGTGATGATGCTGTGTGGGACACCATAACGATGCACAACGTCGGATATGAATGTTATCACCGGCCCAGACTTGGCCGTTTTGACTGATTTAGCATCTATCCACTTGGTGAATTTGTCCACCATGACCAGCAGATATTTTTTCTTGTGGCTTCCCCCTATAAGGGGTCCAACCATGTCCAGTCCCCAGACCGCTAAAGGCCAAGTAATGGGGATTGTTTGTAAGGCACTTGGGAGAAAATGGCTTTGGTTGGCGAAGAGTTGGCATCCGACGCAGCGTTGTACAAGGTCCTGAGCGTCTGCTCAGGCCATCGGCCAATAAAACCCTGTACAGAAGGCCTTGCTAACAAAGGCCCGGGCTGCGGCGTGGTGTCCGCCTAGACCAACATGAATTTCCACCAAAAGCTGATTTCCCTCTTCCTCGGAGATACATATTTGAAGTACTCCGGTAGTACTTTTCTTGTTGAGCTCTCCGTCGAGAACCATGTAGGCCTTCGAACGCCGGACAATGCGGTGGGTCTCATTCTGGTTTTCAGGGAGTTCCTTCCTATTAATGTCGGCCAAGAATGGTTCGGTCCATGGGGCAATGACTGCCACAATGAGATGGGCCGACGGTGTAATTTCGGTGGCTAAGCCCCCGACGATATCGGTATGTTCGGAATCTGGGGTTGTGCTCGGATCCGGACTGTTGTTGCCGCCCTCCCCTTGCCACACCATGGATGGCTTAAAAAGCCTTTCCAAGAAGATGTTAGGTGGGATGGGGTTGCGCTTAGAGCCAATGCGAGCAAGGACGTCCGCAGCCTGGTTACTTTCTCGGGCGACATGATGAAATTCAAGCCTCTCGAACCGAGCCGACATTTTTAAGACGACATTACGATAAGCTACCATCTTTGGATCTTTGGCATCAAAGTCGCCGTTTATTTGAGATATTGTGAGGTTTGAGTCCCCACGCACCTCCAGGCGTCGTATGCCCATTGATACGGCCATGGAAGACCTTGCAATAAGGCCTCGTATTCGGCTGCGTTGTTGGAGTCTGTGTATAATATTTGGAGCACATACTAGACGACATCTCTAGTGGGGACGTTAACAAGACGCCCTCTCCCAGCCCAATCAACATTTTGGAGCCGTCAAAGTACATTACCCAATTGGAATATGCTCCGTACTCTTTAGGGAGTTCGGCCTCTATCCATTCGGCGACGAAGTCAGCCAGTACTTGAGATTTGATGGCTTGACGTGGCTTGTATGTTATGTCAAATGGAAGTAGCTCTATGGCCCATTTGGCAATCCGGCCCATGGCATCACGGTTGTTTATTATGTCATTCAGTGGTACTTCAGAGGCCACCGTGATTGAACACTCCTAGAAGTAGTGTCGTAGCTTTCGGGATGCCATGAAGATTGCGTATGCCATCTTTTGATAATGCGGGTATCAGGATTTCCATGGTGTGAGGACAATAGATACGTAGTATACTGGTTTTTGAAGTGGGAATTTGTGTCCGTCCTGTTCTTGTTCGACAACGAGCACGGCGCTCACCACCTGATGTGTTGCCAATATGTATAGCAACATGGCTTCGCCGGCGTTTGGTGCAGCCAGGATTGGGTTGCTTGCTAAGAGGGCCTTTATTTCCTCCAGTCCGACAGTCGCCGTGTCTATCCATTCAAAGTTATCGGTGCGTCGTAAGAGGCGATAGAGTGGTAGTGCCTTGTGGGGACCCCGACTCATAAGTCGTGATCGCCGAATGCACGTGTATAGTGATCCCAGAGATCAATGCTCACCGAACACACAGAAGCTGAATAACAAGAGTCTTACATCCATACATTCCGTATTACACAAATAGGACCATTATGGTCAAGTCTTGAGTATATCACTGCAGTGGAAATCTTCAATAACAACTTGGACCCATGCCATCTGCCGTAACCCTACAGGCATTCTGACTGGGAAGCATCCTAGCTCGCATGTTCGTCACCAAGAAATCTTCATCATATCCTGCTCTCTCATGCCTGGCCAATAAAATAACCAGTGGCAAGCCAATGAGTACTTTGAATGTACTCGCAAGCAACCCAAGTGTGATGACAGAATAATAATGCAAGGCTCTTCTGCTAAATTGGCAGTTTTGCGGAAAGCTAGATTTTTATATGCAAGTATGATCAACATATAACAAGGGCATGTCTGCGTCTGCAACAAGTACCAGGAGGGTACAGACATCAACATCAGAAAAAAGTTAAGAACAACTCTTGCTCACGCTCATCGTGACTTTCTCACTATCACATCAACAGATTTACCCAAACCGTGTTGTTTTCCAGAAACTTATGGACATAGTCTAAGGAGCACCTCCCAACTGTCCTTGACCATGGACACAGCTATTCGAATAGTTTTACACTCTGCAGAGGTTGCACACTTTACCCACAAGATCCGGGAAACTTCCGTGTCATCCACGACCCGCGGTACCTCAAGTACCCGGGGTAAGCACCCGATCACTATCTTTCCCTAGACGACACTAACACAGAGTCCACTTGATTGGTAGCAACCCCCGTGCCCCACATTTCAGATCTTAAGATTTTGGAGCCTCGCTCCCATATTCATCACATACCACATGCACGGGGTACCAACGGTGTGTCTGGTGCCCTGTAAAGACAGTCATGGCCGCCTATCCAAGCACGACCCCGTCCCGAGAGTGACCTCATGTCACCCTCGTCACTAGTAATGCGGGCACCATGCTAGTATCGACCTAGGTAATCAATAACGCCCTTTCCCATATAAGGGTAGAGTGGTTGCGCATGTTTGGTTGGGACGGTAGTCACACATAAATCTAATCCATCTCTGTAAACAACACTTTCATCAAGCCTCGGTACACTACTTCTTCACCAAGTAGTGCCCTAGTTTCTCATCATCTCCCAGGGGCATTAGTGGCACCCACTGGGTCATTTGCAAGTATGTCTTACCACACTTGTTTCACTCAATGCATAACCCTGACCCATTTGTGTAGCTAACTACTATAGCATACATCTATCTACTCCCACCGGCATAACCCTCATAAGAAGGTAGGGTCATGCATAATGCAAGCATCAACGAGGAAGTGCAGTGGCAGACCATCAAAGTGGTTCCACCACATCATGATTTCCGTAGCAACAACATTATGGTACTATATGACATGCATAAAAAGGTTTCTCAAACATGGTCAAAGGGCTGCTTGCCTTATCCTTCCGAGTCTTCAAACCTTGTGGTCCATCTCCGAGTACTCCGTTTATTTCGTCAACTAACGATGGAAACAATCATAATAAGCAACACGACAAAGCAAAAATAAAAGTGCTCTAAAAATAGGAGTTGGACTTTTCTAGGATACCTCTGGTCATATGAAAAATAACCAAGGTGGTTTCATTGGAGTATGATCAATGGATGGTTTGGCATATTTCAATGTGATGGAATCAAGGGGTTTATGGATTTGAAAGAAGTGTACATAAATATATTTTTGAAAAATGAGCAAAGGCACCCATTTAACAAATCATGATTTTAGAAGCATCTAGGAGTTGGTTTCACTGGATTTGGAGTTCAAATGAATTTCCAAGATTTTTGGAAAGTTGGTAAATTTGAAGAAATGGCTCATTATTTGGTGGGGTACAGAAAGTATTAATAAAATGTTCCAAAACTAAGTTTGGATATGACAAGCATCTAGGAATTTGAACCACTGCATTTGGATCAAATTTGAGCTCTCTGTGATTTTCTAAAGTTCATCACAGAAAATGGAATAATGACATTTTGATAATATTTGTAAAAGAAAAGTTTCTGGAAAAATGTGCATGTTGCTCCAACAGGTAGTTCAGGATTTTAGAAACTCCTAGAAATTTGAATCATCAAATTTGGAATACATTTGATTTATTTATGGATTTTTGAAGTTGTCTGGAAAAGAAAAAGAAAAGGAAAAGGGTTATACCCTTTACTGCGCACAGGGCGACGGATAGACCGTGGGCCGGCCCAGCGGCTCGGCTGTGCGGGGAGAGGTGGTGACGCTGAAGGCGTCATCTCCGAAGTGCGCCTTCGCCTGGGGAACGCGGTTCCCGCCTGGCCCGTCTCCACTCAAACCGCGCAGCTGGCCGACGGGGTCACTGACCTGCGGGCCCCACCCGCAGAGTCATCCCCTTCCTCCCACGCCCGCGACGGAGAGGCTCGATGACTCGGCTGTACGTCGGCCGGCGCTTGCCCACGGCGGTATAGGCCACCCCCGGCCAAGATCCGGGCACCGGAGGGGCCGCCGGGAAGCGAACCATCAGGGAAAGCCCTCGGGGACGGCGGGGGACGGCCGAAGCGCGTCCTACACCGGCCGTGGCGGATGGCCTCGTCGGGCGGTGGTGGTATGGGCACCACGGGGCACGGGAAGAGGCGGCGAAGGTACGGGAAGCTCCGTAGCCCAGTGGCAGTTCTCCTGGAGGTTGAAGGGGAGGTGGAGGGGCCCTGGTTCACCGGAGCCATGCGGAGTACGACGGCGACCGAGGCGGCGATGGAGAGGCAAGGAGAGCCAGAGGGAGAGGTAGAGCGTGTCCAGGAGGTTGCTGGAGTAGTGGGAGAGCGAGAAGAGTCAAGAGAAAGTCGAAGGGGGCTCTATATAGTGCGCGCATCGGTGCACCGTGGGCGCAGTCCATGGAGCACTCGGGCGAGCTCGTAGAGGGGAGAGGAGAGAGGGTCAGGTGGGGGTCGGCGACGTGCCGTGTCCCAGACGTCGAGGCGACCTCGGGGGACATGCTGGGGAGGCCCGAGGCTGTCGGGGCATCGGGATGCGGGGCGGGTATAGTGCGCTAGAGCACTGTAGCGCGCTCCAGAGCACGCATATGGCTGCCATTGGCATTGCTCTAGCGTCCAGAGCGTGGCCAATGGTGTCTAGGGGGTAGAGGGAGTAGTAAAATATAGGGAGGTGGTCTTGGATGCCCTGGTGAGCTTCTAGAAGGGGAGTGTGCTGAGAGACAAGGGTGAAAATGGAGATCCAGAGATAAAAAATGGGGTTTTACCCCCCTCAATCATTGAGCAGATGAGGGGAAAGAGTTCCTGGAGGTAGAGGGTGGCTAGGGGCAGCTGTGGTAAAAAGTTGAGCTCAAGTAGAATAGTAAAAGGGGGCAAAACAGTGGTTTTGGTAAAATGGCAGAAGGTGTTTGATGTAGTTTTGGGCAAGCAAATGACTTCCAGTTGACATGAGACTTAACAGGATCAAATGTCACATACATTTAAGCCCTTCCACCAAATTTGAGCTCATTTGGGCCAAGTTGCCAATGTAACTTTGGTGAACCCTAGAAATCAACAGAAATGGATTTTCCAAGATTAAGTTAAGCAAATCATATCTCCTTGATGCACCACTTGGTGTAGTGTCATCATTTGGGTTCCTGAGCATGCCCACAAAATTGGAGGCCTCAAGTAAAAAGTTGGCAATGTAGAGTTGTTCAAATTTGGATCTGGTCAGAAAGGGTTTTGGGGAACTTAGATCAAGTTGTCCTCCAAAACTTGTGCCATTTGGCATAGATGTATAATTACATCATTTCAGCATGAGCACCAAGTTTGAGAGCATTTGGACAAGTTTGGCAATGTAAAGTTGCTCAAACTTCAAAATGGACAGAAATGGTTTTGAGGGGATTAGATGATGTTTCCTTGATCTTCAAGGCATGAGGCTTTGTAAGATCATCAAATATGTCATATTTGACATGATAGAATTTCCCTGGAATGTTTGGAGAATATTTACTTTGTAAATATTTCAAAAGCTTGAAATATCTAGAAAGGGTTTTGGAAGGATTTGTCCAATATTTTGAACATGACCATGTGTTGGAACTCTTATATATCGACAATATATGTCCTATGAGCTTCCCTGAATTTTGCAAAATATTTTTGAAATAATTAAATAATTTTTCCCTATTAAAGAGCATTTCTGGCCTTAAGAAAAAGCTTTTAAATAAAATATAAAAATAAATTTTAAAATTATAATTTTGTGGTTTATGGGGGTCCTATACCCAATAGGATTCAAATATATCTTTTGAAAGATTTTTCACACCCTAAATAAGGTACTTGTAGTGCAAACCTCAATTCTGGGGTTTTTGGAAAACTAATTTTAGAAAATACTATTTGGCCAAAATATTTTTATAAGAAAATACTATACTGGTCTATACACATGGCATGATCATTGGGAAAAGGTTTTGGATCAAGGAGATGAAGTATCAGAGTTGGATGATTTATTTGATTTTTAGAGCACTATCAAACAGCAGACAGAAAATCAATCAAGCAAAGTCAAAAACACCCAAAAGTTTTTGTCAATCCACATTTTTAGCATGATTATAAGCTTAAGTGTTGTGGCATGAAAATCAGGGTGTGACATGCCTTTTCTCCTAATCTGGAGATAAAGCGACTTAACGCTGCCACTTAACCAGCTAGTTTTTGGACTTGTTTGAGGTCTGTTGGCGTAGCCAACTGTAACAGAGCTCGGATTTTAGCTTCTATTCCTCTATTGGAAACATTGAAGCCCAGTAGTTTTCCATCGGGGACGCCGAAGACACATTTTACCGGGTCGAGCTTAATGTCATACGCACGAAGGTTCTCGAATGTAAGACGTAAGTCGTCTATTAGTGTTTCGACATGACTAGTTTTGATGACGATGTCATCGACGTAGGCTTCTATTGTCTTGCCGGTCTGCTTGTCCAGGTATGTTTGAATCATGCGTTGGTATGTGGCGCCGGCGTTCTTGAGCCCGAAGGGCATGGTCTTGAAGAAGAATGGCATGTATATGGTAATAAACACTATTGCAGCTTGATCGGACTCCATTTTTATTTGATTGTATCCGGACTATGCATGGAGGAAGCACAGTGAGTCATGTCCTGCAGTGGCATCAATGATTTGATCAATGCGGGGGAGGGGGAAGGGATCCTTAGGGCAAGCCTTGTTGAGGTCTTTGAAATCGACACACATGCGCCAGGATTTGTCCTTCTTTGGTACCATCACCAGGTTTGCCAGCCAGTCCGGATGTTTGATTTCTCTAATGAATCCGGCCTCGATAAGCTTGGCCACCTCCTCCCCCATGGCTTGTCGCTTGGGTTCGGAAAACCGCAATAGTGTTTGCTTGGTCGGTTTAAATCCCTTTAATATATTAAGGCTATGTTCGACCAGCTTGCGTGGGATCCCTGGCATATCTAAGAGGTGCCAGGAAAATATGTCCCAGTTTTCGTGCAGGAATACTCGTAGTGCGGCATCAACTGTTGGGTGAAGTTGCACTCTGATAGATGCCCTTTTCATGGGGTCCATTGGGTGGACCTGAAAATTGACTATTTCTTCTACTGGTTTGAAGGAGGTTGATTTGGGGGCATTTGCCGAGGATCACATCATCCCTGTCCACCGTGGAGCGTAGTGCGGTTAATTCCTCGGCTGCGAGGGCTTCGGATAGTGCCTCAAGGGCGAGGGATGCGGTTTTGTTTTCAGCGCGGAGTGCTATGTCTAGTTCATTGACGAGAGTGATTATACCGTTTGGTCCGGGCATTTTGAGCTTCATATACCCGTAATAAGGTATAGCTTGGAAGCATGTAAAAGCATCCCGCCCCAACAGGGCGTGGTATCCATTGCTGAAAGGGGCCACTTGGAAAGTAATTTCTTCGGACAGATAATTCTCCAGCGTGCCGAATACCACGTCAAGTGTGATTTTTCCCACGCACCGTGCCTCCCGACTGGGAATGATTCCTCAGAAGGTTGTGCTACTTTGCTTGATGCGACTCCTGTCTATTTCCATTTTGTGGAGTGTGTCCTCATAAATGAGGTTTAGTCCGCTGCCGCCATCCATGAGGACCTTAGTAAGTCGAGACCCGTCCACGATGGGACTGAGTACTAGTGCGGCTGGCGCTTGGACTGTCCTGTACCTCGATTCGTCACCGGCATTAAATGTTATAGCGGTGTCGTTCCAAGGGTTATTGCGGCAATTTGGCAGACTTCGGCAAAGTCGCAAAGTGCCCTTTTGCACTTATTGTTTGAAGTGAATGTCTTGAAGACCGTCAATATGCTTGTGTCGTCATTTTCTGGAGGGTGCTGCTCTGGAGTGTCCTTGATACGGATCCCCTCACCGCTCTTGGCTACCTGCCCGGGTATCCAACATACTCTAAGGTTGTGGGTTGCCACGGTATCAAGTGTCATGTGTATTTTGCATGGGCCATCGAGCCATTCCTCCAGAACGGTGTCGTGCCGCGTAATGGGTTTATGTTTCTTGACTATTGGACTAGGCGTGCCACGGGGGTGCGCCCTCTTCGCCTGTAGGAGGAGTCGAGTTGGGGCCTACGGTTCCCTGCAGGATGCCTGAGTTTTCCAGGCGCTTTCCATCGCGCTGTACTTCTGTACGATAGTTGCTAAGTCGGCGAACTTCAGTATGTGGCGGCGATTGAAGGCGTTCATAATTCCTTCGTCCGTGCAATTGTTGCAGAACGCTCATATTGCGTCCTCGTCGCGGAAATCTTTTATCTTGTCTTTGACAAGGAGGAATTTGGCCCAGAAGTGGTGGACCGTTTCCTCAGACTTCTGTTTTATGCTCATGAGAGCATCTATGTTTGGGTGCGTGGGTGGAATTAGATCCGAACCCTGACCCGGTCGATTGTCCGGAGTCTGAAGACCTCCCAGACTCAACAGTCTAGGCTCCGGAGTATCTTCTGATTGTTTAGGATTGTCGTCTGATTCTATGTTCGGAGGGCTGGTCACATCCTTTCACTGGTGGGTATCCGACTCTTCCTGATCGACGATCCGAACATAGTCTGTCTACGATATAGAAGAAGACTAGCCATCCTGCTCCACGACTACCGCTATCTGGTGGGTGACCGGTGGATTCCCATTCGATCATAATCTGTGGTGATTCCCAAAGCGGCGATCCGATCTAGGAGCTCGTTCAAGGACGAGAACACTGTTGGATCCATCTGCTTGGAGTGTCCGGAGTTGATGCGAAGTGGGTTTTCGATGGCCCAAGAGGTCATCGTCGGCTAAGCGGCCGAACGGGCGATTATGGTAAAGCCGCCCAGCCGGAGGGTTTGGCCTGGGGCCAGGACTCCCCCGGAGGTGATGTTGTCTTTAAGGACAAGGAAAGCCATCGAACCTCTTGTCGACATCACAGTGGAACTCTCAATGAAAGCACCAATGTCGGTGTCAAAACCGGCGGATCTTGGGTAGGGGGTTCCGAACTGTGCGTCTAAGGTCGATGGTTACAGGAGACAGGGCACACGATGTTTACCCACGTTCGGGCCCTCTCTATGGAGGTAATACCCTACTTCCTGCTTGATTGATCTTGATGAATATGAGTATTACAAGAGTTGATCTACCACAAGATCGTAATGGCTAAACCCTAGAAGCCTAGCCTGTATGACTATGGTAATATGTATCTATCCTCTGCGGACTACTCCCTCCGGTTTATATAGACACAGGGGAGATCTAGGGTTACATAGAGTCGGTTACATAAGAAGGAATCTTCATAGTTGGTCGCCAAGCTTGCCTTCCACGCTAAGGAGAGTCCAATCCAGACACGGGTGCAGTCTTCGGCCTTCATGTCTTCACAGCCCATCAATCTGCCCCATGGATAATAGGCTGGACGCCCAAAGACCCCTTAGTCCAGGACTCCCTCAGCAGGCTATTAAGCCAATGCCTAGCTGACCCCTTTAGCTAGACCGGCAAATATTTGATGGCATGGAGATCATCTCCATTGCCTATCACTGGTGCGTGTCGGTCCTAAACAAACAGTTTTTAACCCCTTTCCGCGCCGGCATTTGGAATCGTCTACAAGTGAGTGTGGGCGATAAGGGGTCCTTCCCACACGACCTAGAAACCGTCGTGGATAGGGAGCCTTGATGCATACAGTTGTCCCTATATAATCGTTTCTGATATCTAGAATATCCCAAACGCTTCATTTTTGCTACTCGTTTATGCTCGCATTGCCATCGCAGTCGGAGTTTTGTGGTTCTGCCGAAAACCAGGCAGATTCTAGGCACGGGAGCTTTCCAGACAGATTCTAGGCAGATTCCAGGCACAGGAGATTTACGATGCCTGGCACATCATAAACATTTCATGATTATAAACCGTGTACGATAGGTAGACAATCACACACATTTAGTTTTCCCGCACTATATGTGATAGTGTGTTACATCACACACGCTTTGCGAATGGCAACTCTGTGCATGCTTGCACACGTTTTCTCTTTGTGAACCGTCTCAGATTATGGTGTATATCGCAAACGTTTGTGTTTTACCCACCGTGTGTGCCGTAATGACCTGCACAACGTAATTTCGCCCTAAATTAATTGCTGCTATTTAAAATTGTACCTAATTTATACTTGAAAGTAGGATATAGCTTTATTCATATCCATCGGGTTCATACAACCAATGCATTATTCGATTCACAGGTACATATGTTTAAGAATTACAGAAGCACCAAATAAAGAATGATGTACCAGGGTTCTATACTTGTACTATTACAGATGGTAAAGAAACAGGTGACATACATTCTAGTTGTTGAACAAGGTGAAGCGGAATGGCCCTATTATGCTTTCTTGGATGCAGAAGTCATGCAAGACTCTAGTCCAACCCCTTGTGATGGTCGGCCGCCAATCATGTAGTTTGAGAGGTAATCTTGAGTAAACTGCTTCAGGATCCACTGCAAAAGAAAAAAGATTCATCTATTGTCATCTAACACAACTCATTACGGGCAGAAAAAAGAAGGCTACAAGATTCTTCCTTACCATCCTGCTATTCACTGTTGTCTTGCAGAAAGTGTAAACAAATAGTTCGATTGACATATTTCGACCCATTTTAGTAACAATCTTTATCAGTTTCCTCACTTGATGCTGGTTCATTAATATCTCATGGCCCCATACGCAGAAAGGGTCGACGTTTGGATCTTTGGCAATGATATATGTACCAAAAAGCACCAAGTTAATATTGGAAGCAAAACTACAATTGAAAAATGATGTAGTACAACACTCCATCCATCCCATTATATAAGGATTTATTACATGTATATCTAGACATCATCAGAACATTAAGGTAACACTCTTCCTTGTTGCTATGTAGCCTGGGATTGCATATTTAGTCATTTAGTACAATGCATGTTGCTAAACAACAATTGAAAAACGAAAAGGCATGTTAACTGCAATATCTTTAACAACAACCAAATATCGTAATTCATAGTGTTATTGTTGAAACTGTTATTGATGAAATTGAACTGCACAGCAAATAGTTGCACATATAGAGCATCACATTGCGAAGAACTGAAATAAACAAGTCATAACGACATCTCTAGGTGATCCTTAAAAAGTTAAAGGACTAAAACCCTTAGTTGATATATATATATACTCCAACAATTTTTGGCCTTTTCTAGTCGATCCCCTAAACTTAAGGTTGTAAACTTCAATTTAATCAAGTTCAAAGCAGGTTCAATCGAAAGTAGCATGCATTCGAACATAAACATAGATAGTTTTGCAGAATCGAACATAAAACATAAATTTAAACTAAGCTTAACTACTTTCGGTCGAAGTAGAGGTCGAGCCGATCCTTCCTCGTCATGTACGGTGTGCCACGAGCCGGGTCCAGGCCAGTACCGTCGTTAGGGTCGTTGGGGAAGGCACTCCTCCACTCGTCGACGTCGATCTCCTTGTCCCCGGGGCCCACCTCGACACCCTCCATGCCGCCCTCGCCACCGCCTTCGACATCGTCATCAGAGGAGAGCGCGATAACCTTACCTCCCTCCGCGCCGCCGTCCTCGCCGCCTTTGACCTCGTCATCGGAGTAGAGCGCGATAACCTCCCCGCCCTCCGTGCCTGCAAAGATCGACCGCTTCGCCGCCACGAGCTCCAGGTGCTGGCGGCGGAGCTCTTGCATGTAGGCCTCGTCAGCGGCCTCGGCCTCGATGCGCTCCCACGCCTCGCGGTCCTCCCGCACCATAGCCGAGCTCACCACCGCTGGCTCTGGTGGAGCGAGTTGCACCTGACGTGTGCCGAAGGGGAAATTGAGCCTAGCCGTCGCGCCGTGGTAGCGGACCTAGAAGCGGTAGTACTCCATGGCCGCGAGCGTGGCCGTGTAGAAGCTACCGAGCCACCGGCGGGTGTGGGTCTCTCGATCTTTAATCTCGGCAACCCACGTCCCCACCGCCGCTGCCGGACCCCGAGGTAGGACTTCGTCGGCTGCCAGGTGTCACACCCTGCATTTTGTAACATGGCTACTGCATAAATAAAGCATGAAAATTTTGGACAAACCAAAACTTTTTATATTATTTGGCTTTCTATTTGGAGTTGGTTTTTCTCTGTGTGATTTCAAGTGCTCTCTATGGTCAACATAGCCTAACCTTCTATACTTTACCTCCTTGCCCCAAACTTCTGCCCAATGATCATACCATGTGTATAGAACAGTATAGTATTTTCTTACAAAAATAATTTGGCCAAATAGTATTTTCTGAAATTAGTTTTCCAAAAACCCCTAAATTGGGATTTGCACTGCAAGTACTTGATTTGGGGTGTGAAAAATCTTTCAAAAGGAATATTTCGATCCTATTAGGTATAGGCTCCCCAAAACCACAAAAATATAATTATAGAAGTTATTTTCCTATTTTTTTAAAGGCTTTTTCTTTAGGCCAGATATGGTCTTTAATAGGTTAAAATTATTTAAATGTTTCAAAAATATTTGAGAAAATTCAGGGAGACTCATAGGACATATATTGTCCATATATAAGAGTTTCAACACATGGTCATGTTCAAAATATTGGAAAAATCCCTCAAAAACCCTTTCCTGGATATTTCAAGCTTTTGATATATTTACAAAGCAAATATTCTCTGAAAATTCCAGAAAAATTCTAGCAAGTCACATATGCATAATATGATGACCTTGCAAAGTTTCAGCTCAATCCAAATTGTTTTGGTTCACAAAAGTGCCCCAAAACCATTTCTGTACAGATTCAAATTTGAACAACTTTACATTACCAACTTATTCCAATTGCCCACAAACTTTGTGGATATGTTCACAACCTCAAATGATGACACTACACCAAGTGGTGCATCAAGGGGAATGGATTTGCATGACTAGATCTTGATAAATGCATTTCTGTTGATTTATAGGGTTAATAAAAGTTGCATTGGCCACTTTCATCATTTGACCTAAAAATTGGTGGACACTGGTATTTTGTCATGCCACTCACTCCTGTTAAACCTCAAATCAAGATAAGAACCTTAGCTATCCCAAACCACTATCAAACACCTTCTGGAAGAAACCCAAAATTCATGTTTTGGCACATTCCACTAATCTCCATGGGTTGAAATTTTTACCACAACCCCTCCTAGTCCCCCTCTAGCACCTGCCAGCTTTCCTGCCCGAGAAAGCAATGATGAAAGGGGTTAGAACCCCATTTTCTTCTCTGGATAGTAGTTTTCTCCCTCTTTTTAGCCCTCCCTCTCTCCCCTCAACTTTCCAGAGCATCCAAGGCTCTCCCCAGCTTTTTCCCATGCCCCCTCCGGCTACCAGACGTAAGTGGATGCGCGAGGACGCGGGAAAACCGCAGATGCCGGCCAAAGCCGCGCTCTCGAGCGCCTGGCAGGGCACCCGACCATTGACGCCGCGTCCCCCGACCACCTCGAGCCTCTCTTGTGCGCTAGTCGATGCCCCTCGACGTCCGCTCCATGCCAACAGGCCACCCACTTGCTCCCATGCCTTCCTCTCCCCCCTGCAGCTCGCGCCAGAGCGCCGCCCTGCTCGGTCAATACTTGCGTCACTCCTGTGGCCCACCTGCAGCTTGTCCCGCTTCTCCTCTCTCTCCCTAGCACCCTAGAGCACTCCCACGAATACCCCTGAGCCATTCGTTCCGCCTCTAACGGCCACCCGAGTCGTTCCCGCGGGCGCCCGTAGGCCGCGCCTACTATGGACCACGGCCAGCCCATATAAGGCGGCCCCGAGCCTCTCTCTCGCCTCCTGTCGCTCTCCCGCACTCCCAATCTACCTCCCGCACCACCCATACGGTCCCGGAGAAGCTCAAGCTCGAGCTCCGCGGCCTCGGGTCATCGACGTCCACACGGTACAGGCCTCCTTCGCCCCCGTTCTCTCTCGATCTGGAACCGCGCTGCATCGATGACCCTTTCCCCTCTCTTCCCTGCTCTTTTTGCAGCCAGGAACGCAGAACCACCGACGCCCGAAGCAACTCCGCCGTGTGACCTCGTGGATGGAGAACCAGGCTGCTCTGGCGACCACCTCCACCACCACTCGAACGGCGACATCCCCCTGAGTCCAACAGTGCCACCCGCTCGACCTGCCGTGCCCTGTAGCGTTGCATGTGAGCTCGGCTACCTCTCTGCCGTGAGGTTAGAGATGACAGGTGGAGCCCACCTGTCATCCTCACCTCTCCCTCGCCTCGCTCTCTCTCTCTCTGATGTCGGGCCCCGCCCGTTAGGTTGAAAATTTGGCGTGCGCGCCGCCCCGGCTCGCCTGGGCCTCTTCCCCTCTGGGCCTGGTGCACTGCAGCTGTTCTGGCCAACAGGCACAGTGCCTCTTATCCTTTTCCTTTTATTTTAAACTTGCAAAAAATCCACAGGATTAAATAAAAATAAAAATGTAATAATTCCAACTCCTAAAATCTTGTTATATTCCCACCTATTTAATGGTGTAACTTCATACATATTCATAAACCTTTCCTGTACAGTTCAAATTTGAACAATGAAACATCTGATTAAATATCCATTCATCCTATTCTGTCACTCCAAATCCAAAACTAAGAATTTTCCCCTTCTTTGTTTTTCTCCTAGTATTTTACAATAATGAGTTGACATTTTTTTGAGCACTTTGACTTTTCTGTTTTTATTATCGTCTTATTTTTTCTCGTTATTTTCTGGCGACGATTAGATACCGTATTTGACGAAGTTGCTGAAGAAGAAGAAGGAGACGGAATTGAAGACATTGAAGACCAAGCCAATCCAGGCAAGCAGCCCTTTGACCATGACACCCCTCTTGCTCGTCGGTACCCTTTTCCGATTGCATGATGATGAAATATGACGCTGGTGAATTTGTTGTGAACCACCACATGATGCATACCCTACTCATGACTTTACCTTGTTCATGAAAGCAATTAGTTGTTGATGCATAATGATGCTTGTGTGCCATGAACTATTTGTTGTTACATTCTTTCAAAAAACCCATTGGGTGCCCCTAACACCCTTGGGTGATATTGAACTAAGGTAACCACTTGAGGAAGAAGTGGTGTACCAAAGAGAGCTTTTGGTGTGTGTGTGTGTGTAAAATGATGGATTAGATTTATGTGTGATACCGTCCCAACCAAACACGTGCAACCACTCTACCCCTTTATGGGACGGGGCATTATTGATTACTTAGGATGATACTAGCATGGTACCCACATTACTAGTAATGGAGGTGACTTGATGTCACCTTCGGGATGGGGTCGTGCTTGGATAGGCAGCCATGACTGTTTTTATAGTGCACCGGACACACTGTTGGTCCCTTCGTGTATCTGCGATGATGTGAAAAGGGCGGAGTCGCACGATCTTTTACTTATACACGAGGGTCGTGCACCAACGAGTGGACCGTATCGTAGTATCGTCTAGGGAAATGGACTGACCAGGTGCATCCCCCGAGTACTTGAGGTACTGCGGGATCATGGATGACACGAAAGCTTCCCGGATCTTGTGGGTAAAGTGCACAACCTTTGCAGAGTTTCAAACTATTCGAATAGCCGTGTCCACGGTCGTGGATAGTTGGGAGGTGCTACTTAAACTATGTCCAAAAAATTACAATCTTGGTGCATATTTGTGTGGAAGAGAACTATTTGAGTCAAGGCGGTGACTTGACGTGTTGAATGAGCTAGTATTGATTCAAACTCTATTTATGTTGATATATGTAACCTGATCTCAAGGTTACCCACGTTTATTGATGCATATATCACAAGATGGTAGAACATCTCATCTAGCTTGAAGCTAGGTTGCTTATTTGTTGTACAACTTGCATTGTTACTTTAAACCAAATCATGGGTTGCTTGAGAGTACATTCAAAGTACTCATTGGCTTGCCACTAGTTATTTCATGGGCCAGGCATGGAAGAGCAGGAATTCGAAGAAGAGTTCTTTGGAGACGAACATGCGAACTAGGATGCTTTCCCAGTCAGAATGCTTGTAGGATTAAGGCAGATGGCATGGGTTCTACTTATCTACGAAGACTTCCGCTACTCGAGATTATTTGATGCTCAGCCCTTGAGGGTTTATCTGTGTTAGACTGACCATAAGGGTCATAATTTGTGTAAGACGGTATGTATGGATGTAAGACTCTTGCTATTAAGCTTTTGTGTGTTCAGTGAGCATTGATCTCTGGGATCACTGTACACGTGCATTCGGTGATCTTGACTTGTGAGTCGGGGTCCCCACAGAGCTGGTATCAGAGCCATCCTGACTGTAGGAAGCCCTAGTTAGCCTGGACGTTAGATAGAACGAGGTTCTTTACCAAAACAACCAATATACCATCTTTTTCTAAAAATATCCCAAGCATGGGTCCTAACTCCTCTATTGACCTTTCCCCTTCCACTTTTGTAGATGGCCGTTGTACCCGAGGACTTACTGACCACCGGATTCCCCGTGCTTCTTGAGGACAGCCTCAAGAAGTGCAAGTTCACTCGAGCCCCCACCTTCTCCTATCACGAGCACTGGATCGACAACACCAATAAGGAGCATCACGTGGAGGTAGTCGTGAGGGCGAACGACTCCCCGACGAGCTTGTTCTTCGAGGGACCCCAGATGGCGACCCTACTTCTCGCTGTTGAGACTGCTGCCCTCAAGGCGCTCACTCGCCTCCAGGATCTTCTGCCAGAGCTGGCAAGTGAGCCAGCCACCCATTACCTGCCTTATCGGAAGGAGGGTGATGACGAGAGCAGCACAGCAGCCCCACCCATGGACGAAGGACTTCTCCTCCGCTTCCAGACCTACTTCAGCTTGTGTGCTGACAGCCTGGCACAACACCTGGCCTCGGAGTTGATGGAGCTGCGGAAGGAACTCCACGAAACCAAGGAACTCCTCCGTCTAGCTCAAACAAAGGTGGACAGGATCAAGAAGGATGGTGCACCCGCTGGACAGCCCGTTGTTGCCTATCAAGGAGGGCGACCCCCGTAGGTTACACATGCCAAGGGATCATCTCAGCCACGCCGTATGATGGCGATGGACTATCGCAACCTCTTCACGATGCCACCGGCGAAACAGCGCCGTGTTCAGCTCCTCCACTCTCCCACTCCCTCAAGTGACAAAGAAACTGAGACAAATGAAGATGAGGAGGAAGACCCAGAGGAGCCAGAATACGCGACCGAGCATTCCACCACTTAGACATCGTTCTGGACTAGGATAGGCCCGTCTGTAACCCTTAAGGTAGGATAGGTCATGGATCCCTGATGCGAAGTTGAGTCCATGTAATGGTTCAAATGAAACCATGCTGTGTTTGCTTTCAACTTGTTTTGATGGAAGTTGTACTTTCCCTTTCGGGAACTTATAAACGACTACATCACCCATTTGGATTTTAATGATGTGTTTGGCCTTTTTGGCCCCTGCATGAAAACAATTAGTGTCATACCCACCCCCTTACTAGGCACCCATCTTTATTGCTTCCCTCATCATTCCCAATTAGAAGACCTTGACCGCTCCAACAGGATGCCTGTTGTAACTCGTACTGGTACCTCTACCCTGTAGACCGAAGCCGGAGCATCCGCCCAAGCAGATGCCAGCCAATACCAAACCCAAGGACAAGCTCCAACACCACCACCTCCCCCGAACATGGACATGGCTCAGCTTCTCCAAGCGTTCCGAGAGGAACGCCAAGCCAACACTGCAGCCCTCCAGATGATTGCAAAGCAGTCACCAATAACCGCCAGCCGGCGGGAAATGGCAATGGATGTTTCAGGTTGGCGGAGTTCAAGAAGAATGCACCGGCAACGTTCATCGAGACTACTGAACGCCTCGATGAAGACAACTGGGTCTGCACCATTGTGGACATGCTGGAACTAGTCGGCTGCACTAAAGACCGCGAGAAGGTGGCTTATGCCGCCCACTGTCTCGGGGGAACTGCTAGAGCTTAGTGGGATGGATTCAAGGTCATGCATGCTGGGCAAGACATCACTTGGAATAACTTCAAGGAAGAATTCCGCAAGGCCCATATTCCTTCCGGAATCATGGCTATCAAGAAGCATGAGTTCCGAGCCCTGAAGCAAGGAAGTGTTACTGTCAATGAGTACATGTAGAAGTTTAGTGTTCCTTCAAGGTATGCCCCTGAAGATGTCAGCACTTATGCTACAAAAAGGGAGCGCTTCATGGAAGGCCTCAATCAGACTCTGCAGTTCTCGCTTGTCGTGTGTGACTGCTCAAGCTTTCCTGACCTGGTGAACAAAGCGCTCATGCGTGAAGACAATCATCGTGCTCTAGAAGACACTCGCAAGCGCAAGATGATCAGCAAGGGAAGTTCTACTAACCAGAAGCCTCGCCCGTGGCAGCCTACCTCGGTCGGGCCAACCTATCAGCAGCCAATAACTCTCGCACCTCGCACCAATTATTAGCCTCAGCAGTATGCCAACCCCAGGCCAGCTTTCAACAACCCCAATAACAATGGTGGCAACAAGATCAACAACCCAAACCAAGTCACTTGCTTTGGATGTGGTCAGTCGGGACACATCTCAAGGGTGTGCCCCAACAAGAAGCCCGATGCCCCACGCCGCAATCCGCAGAACCCAGGACAAGGCCGCGGAATGCCACCAAGGAACTCAGCTCCTCGCAACCCGCTCAACAATGGCAGGGGCGTGTGAATCATGTCACTGCAGAAGATGCCCAGGAAGACACGGGCGTCATGCTGGGTATGTTCCTTGTCAACTCAGCACCTGCAACTGTCTTGTTTGATTCTAGAGCCACGCATTCATTTTTCACTAAAGGATTATAATTAAAAAGTGGCATGACCCCTACACCCCTGAATAACCCCATGGTGGTACAATCCCCGGGAGCAGAGATGAGAGCCAAGATAGGCTGTAAGGGAGTCGATATCGTCATTAATGGGGTAGATTTCCTAGCAGACCTTATCGTCCTGAGATCACAAGGCTTGGATGTGATCCAAGGCATGAATTGGCTCAGCAAGCACCAAGGCTTGTTAGATTGCGCCAACCAGACTGTCACTGTGACCAATGACCAAGGAGTCGAAGTTAAATTTGCCTCCAACTCCTCTTCTGCTCATGCCGCCCAAGTCAACTGTTTGTCTGAAGTTGGATTGGAGCAAGTGCCAGTAGTATGTGAGTATCCCGATGTCTTTCCTGATGAGCTACCGGGAATGCCTCCTGACTGTGACATTGAGTTTGTCATCGAGCTCATGCCCGGGGCAGGACACATCTATAAGAAGCCTTATAGAATGGGACGGAAGAATTAGCAGAGTTGAAGAAGCAACTATAAGAGCAGTTGAGGAAGGGATTTATCCACCCTAGTGCCTCCCCTTGGGGATCACCGGTTCTGTTTGTGCCAAAAAGGGACGGTACCATCCACTTATGCATTGACTATCGTTCCCTCAATGAGGTTACAATCAAGAACAAGTATCCACTCCCCAAGATTGAAGATCTATTTTATCAACTTAGTGGAGCCAAGGTGTTCTCCAAGATTGACCTCAGATCTAGGTACTACGAGCTAAAGATTAGACCCCAAGATATTCCGAAGACGGCATTTGTAACTAGATATGGCCTGTATGAGTGCACGATCATGTACTTTGGATTGACAATGCCCTAGGTTACTTCATGTATCTCATGAATAAGGTCTTCATGGAATATTTGGACAAGTTTGTTGTTGTCTTCATTGATGACATTTTTGTCTTCTCGAAGACGGAAGAAGAGCACGAGCAACATTTGAGTATGGTCCTAGACAAGCTTCGAGAGCACCAACTATATGCCAAATTCAGCTAGTGTGAGTTCTGGCTGCATAAAGTTGGGTTCTTGGGTCATGTCTTGACCGAGGAAGGATTGTCGGTTGATCCCGCGAAGATCGAAGGTGTGACCCAATGGCAGTCCCCAATGACTATCAAGGAAGTTAGAAGATTCCTCGGACTTGCGCGCTATTACCGCAAATTCATGGAAGGATTCTCTAGCATTGCCTGCCAGTGACTCAGCTCTTGAAGAAGGACAAAAAGTTCGAATGGATGCCGAAGTGCGAAGAAAGCTTCCAGGAACTCAAGAAGAGATTGACCACCGCCCCAGTTCTGGCAACACCTGACATTCACAAGGAGTTTGTGATATAATGTGATGCCTCTCGAACCAGATTGGGAAGTGTTCTAATGCAAGAAGGCCGAGTCATAGCTTACCTTTCAAGGCAGCTACGACCTCATGAGGAGAACTACGCTACTCAAGATCTTGAATTAGCAGCAGTGGTTCATGCCTTGAAGACATGGCAACATTATCTACTAGGGAAGGGGTGTGATATATACACAGATCACAAAAGTCTGAAGTATATTTTCACTCAAAAGGAATTGAACATGAGGCAGCGAAGATGGTTAGAACTGATCAAGGATTATGACCTCAGTGTCCAATATCACCCCGGGAAGGCTAATGTGGTAGAAGATGCCTTAAGCAGAAAGGCTTGCTCCCTGAATGTCGTAGTTAAAGGAAGGCAGCCAACCCTGTTTGAAGAGCTCGAACAGTTTGGCTTGGAATTGGTTACCCATGGATTTCTAGAACATCTAGAAGTCAAACTAACACTGATGGACGAAGTCAAGGAAGCACAGAATGGACACGCAAGCATTAAAGGCCTCAAGAAGAAGATGAAGCTAGGCAAGGCCCCAGGATTCTCCGAAGGCGAGCACGAGATTGTTTGGTACAAAAGCCGTGTATGCGTACCAAACAAGATGGAGCTAAAGAATTTGATCCTCCAAGAAGCCCGCGACACTTTGTATTCCATCCACCCCGGAGTAACCAAGATGTATCAAGACTTGAAGGGAAGATTTTGGTGGCACGGGATGAAAAGGGAGATTGCCACCTATGTTGCAAAGTGTGATGTATGCCAAAGGGTCAAGGCTGAGTATCAGTGACCTGCTGGATTGCTCCAACCACTTAAGGTTCTCGTGTGGAAATGGGATAAAGTCAGGATGGATTTCATCACTGGACTACCTAGGTCGAATAAGGGGCATGACTCCATCGGGGTCATAGTCGACCATTTGACCAAAGTGGCCCATTTCATTCCTGTCAAGACTACCTATGATGGCAACCAGCTGGCACCTCTATACATCGATAGAATCGTAAGCCTTCATGGGGTTCCTAAGGAGATTGTGTCAGATCGAGGAACCCGGTTTACCATGAGGTTCTGGAAGAAGTTCCTAGAGGGCATGGGAACCAAGTTGTCTTCCAGCACTGCTTTCCACCCATAGACCGGAGGCTAGACAGAACGAGTAAATCAGATACTCGAAGACATGCTCCGAGCCTGTGTCTTGGCATATGGAGCCAAGTGGGAAGATCGCCTCCCTTTTGCCGAGTTCTCCTACAACAACAGTTATCAGTCAAGCCTTCAGATGGCACCATTTGAGGTGTTGTACGGACGCAAGTGTTGCACACACCTAAATTGGTCCGAGACCGGAGAAGGGCTAGTCTTTGGACTAGATGTTCTCCGTGAAGTAGAAGAACAAGTGCAGCTAGTCAGAGAGCACCTAAAGACCGCAAAGTCAAGACAGAAGAGCTATGCCCAAGTCGGAGACCATGTGTACCTGCGGGTAACTCCTCTTAAGGGAACCAAACGTTTCCATGTTAAGGGGAAGCTGGCACCATGATTTATTGGACCCTTTGAGATCACTGCACGACGAGGAGAAGTGGCATACTAGTTGAAACTACCACCCGAACTATCCGATGTGCACAACGTATTCCACGTGTCACAACTCCAGAAGTGTATCCAAGTTCCGGACAAGCCTGATGTCTACAAGGATGTTGATCACCAAGCCATTGACCTCCAACCTGATTTAACCTACCATGAGAGGCTCCTTTGCATTTTATCTGAAGCAGAACGACGAACGCGAAACCGTACCATCAAGTACTTCAAAGTCCAGTGGAGCAACCACACTGAGGCAGAAGCAACCTGGGAATGTGAAGACTACCTTAGATCAGAGTTTCTCGATTTCTTTTAAAGCCTAGTTTACGAATCTTGGGGACGAGATTCTTTTAAGGGGGGTAGGTCTATCACACCCTGCATTTTGTAACATGGCTATTTCATAAATAAAGCATGAAAAATTTGGACCAACAAAAACTTTTTACATTATTTGGCTTTCCATTTGGAGTTGGTTTCTCTCTATGATTTCAAGTGCTCTCTAAGGTCAACATAGCCTCACCTTCTATACTTCACTTCCTTGCCCCAAACTTCTACCCAATGATCATACCATGTGTATAGAACAGTATAGTATTTTCTCACAAAAATAATTTGGCCAAATAGTATTTTTTGAAATTACTTTTCCAAAAACCTCTAAATTGAGATTTGCACTGCAAGTACTTGATTTGGGGTGTGAAAAATCTTTCAAAAGGAATATTTGGATCCTATTATGTATAGGACTCCCAAAAACGACAAAAGTATAATTTTAGAAGTTACTTTCCTATTTTATTTTAAGGCTTTTTCTTTAGGCCAGAAATGGTCTTTTATAGGTTAAAATTATTTAAATGTTTCAAAATTATTTGAGAAAATTTAGGGAGACTCATAGGACATATATTCTCCATATATAAGAGTTTCAACACATGGTCATGTTCAAAATATTGGACAAATCCCTCAAAAACCCGTTCTACATATTTCAAGCTTTCGAAATATTTACAAAGGAAATATTGTTTGAAAATTCCAGAAAAATTCTAGCAAGTCACATATGCATAATACGATGACCTTGCAAAGTTTCAGCTCAATCCAAATTGTTTTGGTTCACAAATGTGCCCAAAAACCATTTCTGTGCAGATTCAAATTTGAACAACTTTACATTACCAACTTATTCCAATTGCCCCCAAACTTTGTGGGCATGTTCACGACCTCAAATGATGACACTACACCAAGTGGTGCATCAAGGGGAATGGATTTGCATGACTAGATCTTAATAAATGCATTTATGTTGATTTCTAGGGTTTACAAGAGTCGCATTGGGCACTTGCATCATTTGACCTAAAACTTGGTGGACACTGGTAATTTGTCATTCCAATGACTCCTGTTAAACCTGAAATCAAGATAAGCAACTTAGCTATCCCTAATCACTATCAAGCATCTTTTGGCAGAAACCCAAAATCCCTATTTTGGCCCCTTCCACTAATCTCCATGTGTTGAAATTTTTACCACAACCCCTCCTAGTCCCCCTCTAACACTTGCCAGCTTTTCTGCCCGAGAAAGCAATGATGAAAGGGGGGAAAACACCATTTTTCTTCTCTGGACAGTAGTTTCCTCCCTCTCTCTCAGCCTCCCTGTCTCCCCTCAGCTTTCCAGAGCATCCAAGGCTCTCCCCAGCTTTTGCCCACGCCCCCTCCGGCTTCCAGACGCAAGTGGACGCGCGAGCACACGGGAAAACCGCGGATGCCGGCCAAAGTCACGCTCAGGAGCGCCTGGCAGGGCATCCGACCGTTAACGCCGCATCCCCCGACCACCTCAAGCCTCCCCCGCGCGCCAGTCGATTCCCCTCGACGTCCGCTCCACGCCAACAGGCCGCCCACTTGCTCCCGCGCTTTCCTCTCTCCCCTGCAGCTCGCGCTAGAGCGCCGCCCCGCCTGGCCAATGCTCGCGCCGCTCTTGTGGCCCGCCTGCATCTCGTCCCGCTCCTCCTTTCTATCCCTGGCACCCTAGACTACTCCCACGAACACCCCCGAGCCCTCCATTCCCTCTGTAACGGCCTCCAGAGCCGTTCCCGCGGGCGCCCGTAGGTCGCGCCTACGGTGGACCCTGGCGATCCCATATAAGGCGACCCCGAGCCTCTCTCTCGCCTCCTATCGCTCTCCGGCACTCCCAATCTACCTGCCACACCACCCATTCGGTCCCAGAGAAGCCCGAGCTCGAGATCGAGCTTGAGCTCCGCCGCCTCGCGTCGTCGGCGTCCACATGGTATAGGACTCCTCCGCCCCCGTTCTCTCTGGATCTAGAACCGCGTGACATCACTGACACTTTCCCCTCTCTTCCCTGCTCTTTTTGCAGCCGGGAATGGCCAGAACCACCGACGCCCAAAGCACCACCGCTGTTTGACCTTGTTGGCGACGAACCAGGCTGCTCCGACGACCACCTCCACCACCACCCGAACGGCGACATCCCCCTGAGTCCCAACGGTGCCACCCGCTCGACCTGTCGTGCCCTGTAGCATCGTCGGTGAGCTCGCCGCCCTCTCTGACGCGAGGTTAGAGATGACAGGTGGAGCCCACCTCTCATCCTCACCTCTCCCTCGCCCCCCCCC
>LR738709.1:163396973-163485429 GCA_902687465.1 Secale cereale
CCCTCTCTCTCTCTCTGACGCCGGGCCCTGCCTGTTAGGTTTAAAATCTAGCGCGCACGCCGCCCTGGCTCGCCAGTGCCTCTTCCCCTCTGGGCCTGCTGCACTGCAGTTGTTCTGGCCCAGCAAAGGATCGGGCCCGCAAAGGACGATGGGGACACCTCGGCGGCCACCTCACCGGCATCGGGCAAAAAGGCTGCGATAAAACTCTTTTTGGCCATTGGCTCCTCGAGCTCCCCGGCACACATGCAAAGGTTCAGGATGGAGGTGCCGACGATGGTGGCGACCTACCAATGGTTTCAAGGGTTGTGTGTGCCTGTGTGAGCGGAGGTTTTGGGGTGTGTGTGTGTGGAGGGGGGGCAAGCTTGCGTTTGAGGAAATACAGCGGCAACTGAAAATTTTACTAGGCGGGAGTAACAAGGCGGGGCTACTGAAAATTTGTATCAAGGGCGAGCAGATATTTTTGAGATTGCGAGGGATGCAGAGGCGGGAGTAAAATGCCGGGGCTACTGAAAATTTGAATCGAGGGACTGAAGCAGAGCGGGAGTAACAGACATCGCACATGGTCCACACATACTAACCGTGTGGTATAAAACATTAAAACATTCCAGGTGGTAGATATTTTTGAGATTGCGAGGGATGCAGAGGCGTGAGTTTTTGTAACATCCCAAATTTTCAATTTGGAATATTATACATAGATCATATTGCATTTGCATATTTTTGCATTTTTGTTGTGACGTTCCTCGAAAATTCTAAGCAACTCAAGGACCTACGGAGAGAGTTGGGAATTTTACCGTTTTCATATTTGAGTTCGCTCGAATACCGGTACGAGGACAGTGTGATTTTAATTATTTTTCTCTCCTAAAAATATTTCTAATTACCAAATATGAGCGGAGATAACATGACTTCTCCAAAATAACAGAAATATTGGAGGAAAAATATTAAAATCACTTTTGGTATTTTTCTGGATTTATTCGCGAATTTATTTGCATAGGAAAAATAGGCGTTTTTCAAAATTACATTTAGGTCCGGGAAAAATGTTCACTTTGTCCTAAATATTATTAGAGGACGGATAAAATTTATTTCGGGAAATTTGGAGTTCGTTTGGTATTTCTTTCGTTAGTTTTTCTGCGCTGGGACTCTTTTAGAAAAATAAAATAGGAAACCGACTTAGACTCGTGAAGGACCAGGAGACTGGGCTTTATAAGCGCCAGCCCTGCCGGCCCAAAGCCTCGCCTCGCACTGCAGCCCCGCCCGAAACCCTAAGCCGCACCGCTGCCACCCGCCGCCGCCGCCGCCACCCGCCGCCACCGCCGCGCTGCGCGTCGCCGCCCGCCGCCGCCGCCCGCGCCGCCGCCCGCGTGCCGCGCCGCCGCTGCTGGAGCCCGCCGCCCCGCCCCGCTGGAGTCCACCGGAGTTCCGCCGGAGTTGTTTGAGAAGAGGTAGTTTTTTTCGGTTAACCGATCGGTTTTGTTTAGGAAAACTTAGATTTGTTTTTTTGTTAGTTAGAATAGATCGGTTCGGTTTTTTTTTATTTTTCGCCGGTTTAGTTAATTAGCGGATGTTCGTCCGTACGTTCGTTTTAACGAACGGTTTTCGTTAGTTAACCGCAGACACCTAACGTTCGTTCATTAGCCTGTTCGTCGTTTTTCTTTTTCGGGGTATTTATCCGCTGTTATTCCGATCGCGATTTCTGCCCTGATCTTGTTTCGCGTTTTTCTTTTCGCTCGAGAGTCGGAATCAGGTGATTCAAAATCCCAGATCTTCGTCTCGAAGCCCTCTTTATGTTAGATAAACTGGAAAAAGGTTTTGGCTACTGTAAAATTTTACTATAGGCCAATTAGTAAATCGAAGTTCGTTTCTTTTGCAGTTTGAGTTTCGTTGCTTCTTTCGAGTTGATTCTTTTTGTAAACCGGAGTTCTTAAGTTGAACTTTCTGTTTAGATCTCTTATTTGAGTTTTAACCGTGCATTAGTTAAGTACTTATTGTGTGCTTGTTTGATTGCGATAGAGTACCCGGAGTGCGCCGCTTGCTACTTTGAGTCTCTAGGTTTTGCGGATCATCAGCAAGGCAAGTAACACTTTGATCATGCTTTCCAATTAACCAGTTTTCATTGCATTAGTCCAACCCTCACACATTGCATGAGTAGGATTAATTAATTTGTGGGATTGGGAAGTAGTTTGAGGTAGTACCTATTACCTGCATTACATTCAAACCTTTGGGAGTTACTTCTACGTTTGCTGTTAGGACATGCTATGCTCGTAGACGTGGATTGGGTGAGTGAAATCCATGACAGATGTGAGATTGTTTAATTAATGGTTCAACTTAAGGTGGCAACATTAATACACATCTGGGTGGATTGAGGCACCTGGGTATTCCAGCGATTGCCTGTTTTTCTTTTGGACCGCCACCCAGGCTCAAAGGGATCATGAGATTATTCATACTTGAAACTTTCGTGTGCAGCCACAATGCTATTATGGGCTCTAGCATAGTATGAGTAAGTTCTGCGAACTCTTACAATGGTGGACTAGCAGATGTAGGGGATGTAGGTTGGTACGGTCCGCCCGATCGTAAGGTGCTAGTGCTTCTGAAAGACTATGTCTCGGTCATCCGTTTCTCAAACACCATGCAGTGCGAGAAACCAAACGGAGGCGATCGAGTCTTGTGGGAAAAGTGTACAAACCTCTGCAGAGTGTACAAACTGATCATGATTAGCTGTGTCCCCGGTTATGGACGTCTTGAGTATCTAGTACTTGGATTTTCATGTGCATCTCAACATGTTACTCTAATTTAATATTGTTGGGTTTAATGATTACTTTAATTGGGGTTGGGAGGATGTCTATCTTCTCGACGATGTTTCAACTTCCATGATAGTTAAATTAAAATATATTCCTTTGAAGTAGGGAAAAATTGGCTTTACGCAAAAACTTAACCATAGAGCTTTCCACCAGCCAAATATTGCATATAGTATAGCTTTACTTTAATTGCATTCTCTTGTGTTACCTTGCCAACATATTCCATGTGCTGACCCGTTTTCGGGCTGCAACGTTTCATGTTGCAGACTTTTCAGACGACGAGTAAGATGCCCCTTTTAGGTCGTGGTTCTATACTCAGTGATGCCGCTGGAGTTGATGGACTCACTTATCTTCCAAGCCTTCCGCTATTATCGTATTAGATGGCCTTCAGCCATATTATTTGTAATAAATTCATCGTTGGACTATCGATGTAATAAGTGTGTGATTGCTACTCTGTTATAAATCCTTCAAGTACTATGTGTGTCTGCATTACTAATCCATGGATGACACTGATGCACAGAGATCAGACTATTTGAGGTCTGGTCGCTACAAGATGGTATCAGAGCACACGCTGACTGTAGGACACGACCACTAAGACAAGCCCTAGAACACAACTCACTCTTCTCTTTTCTGACTCCTCATCTTTTCTACTCTTTAGGATGATGGAAGCAAAGCACAAGTTCATGCAACCGGATGATGATACACCCTTTGGACGACACCTGAAGGAAGTCACAAGATATCTCAACATTGGATTACCAAGTTTCACTAGAACCTACAATGCCACTCTACCTGAGGAGGAGCGTTGGTTGATTCAAGCTCAAGTTCCAGGAAGGACGTTCGCACCAGTCACCTCACTCATAGCATTTTCCTTTAATGCACCTACATGGAGCCTTGGAAGGAGCATGGCAGCCCACATTGCTATGGGAAGGATTGGAGAAGTCTACAAGCAGGAGCTAAAGGACACTATCTACCAGATTTGTGGACGCCGTGAGGAGAATTGGGATATGATCAGCAGCCGGAAGGGTATATCCATTGCAGCATTCATCCAGGAGTTGAACCACCACATTCGTCGCCAGGAGCACCAGATGTGTGCTGGGATGATAGATTTGAAGAAAGCCCTAAATAGGAATTTGGAGCTAGAGGTAGAACTCAAGTCTATACGCGACGGATATGAGGAGGAGATGAAGATACTTGTGGAAAAGAATGATGATTTGACCCGGAAGTTAGGGATACTCATGGGAGAAGAAGACGAGGAAGAAGAACCCAAGGAGATTCCACTGGAAGACTATATCATCATAGATGACACAGATTCAGAAGCGGAGGATAGCAAGGATGAAGACTATGAAGATGAAGCTGGAGCAGATATTATGGAATCCTCTGCCGATCAATATTTTTAGATGACCACCCTGTGACTAGTAGTTTACCTCCATATATTTGATTTAGAGCACCTTTGTAACGATCGTTAGATTTGTACGACCTTGTTTGAAATTGATTGGTGTGATATGATTGTGTGTTTGTCTCATGTGCATATGGGTAGTGATTTTCCCCTAGACCTCTTTTCTATTCTAATCTCTTCCCTCTACAACCATCAGATGCCTCCAAGACGTGAATTCGAGTTTCCCCCTGAGCTCACCCAGTTGATCCAGCAGCAGAACACCCTGATGCAACTTCTTGTCCAAGACACTCAGAACAACCAGAACAACTACAAAAACCCACCACCACCACCACCCATGGACAACCTGACACGTTTCTTAAGGTTGCAACCACCTGTGTTTGCTAGCAGCATCAAACCAATTGTGGCTGATGACTGGCTACGCAAGATTGGAAGGGATTTGACCACCACCAATTGCTCGGAGGCTGAGAAGGTGCGATTTGCCGCACACCAGTTGTCTGGACCAGCCGCCGCATGGTGGGAGAATTACACAGCCACTTACCCCGTAGCCAATGTGACCTGGGATTAGTTTCAGCAAGCTTTTCGTACCGCCCATGTCTCAACCGGAGCAATGAGTATGAAGAAGCAGGAGTTTCGCAATTTGCGCCAAGGAAACCGTATTGTGGCCCAGTACGTGGATGAGTTTAGTACCCTATCTCGTTATGCCCCAGATGATGTGGCCACAGATGCCAAGAAGCAGGAGAAATTCATGGAAGGGCTGAATGATGAGATGAGTGTACAGTTGATGGTGGCAACTTTCAATAACTACCAGGAGTTGGTTGACCGCGCCCTAATGATTGAAAGGAAGCATCAACAGATTGAGAGTCGTAAGAGGAAGTATGGGCAAGGAAAGTATAATTCTAGAGCACAGCAGAAGCTCCGCTTTACCCCTAAAGCGGTAGGACAGTTTCAGCATACCCATGGAGGAAGTAGCACGCACAACTACAATGACACCAAGAATGGCAATGGAAATGGGAATGGAGCCAATGGAAACCAGACCGCCCTACACCGTCCACACCCACCAAGAGAGATTTCAGCCATGTCACTTGTTACAAGTGCGGGAAGACTGGACATTATGCCAATGAATGCCCAGAAGTTAAGAACGGGAACGGCAATGGAAGCGCCGGGAAGAAGCCCAACCCGTTCAACAGAGGACAAGTGAACCATGTGACTGTGGAGGAGGTAGAAGAGCAACCAGATGCAGTCATAGGTAAGTTATTAGTTCAGTCCTTTACTACACTCGTTCTTTTCGATACTGGTGCATCGCATTCATACATTTCAAGGGGATTCGTGGATAAGTATAAGCTGCCGACCCAAGCCCTTAGATCTCCCATGTTAGTAACCTCACCAGGAGCAGAGTATATGGCTAAGTCATGGTGTGATCAATTGCCCTTAAGGATTGGTAATTACATATTCCCTTCGGACCTAATAGTATTGGAATCTCAATGACTGGATGTGATATTAGGCATGGATTGGTTATCTAAGTATGAAGGGAATATTGAATGTGCCAGTAAGACCATTTTGCTTACTACGCCGGAAGGAAGAAGGATCAAGTATGTATCCCGGCATGAGTCAAAGAGGAGTAGGTTAAATTCCTTGTCAGGAGTTGTTCAGGAGGAAGTACCAGTAGTGAAGGATTATCCGGATGTGTTTCCAGAGGAGTTACCTGGCATGCCACCGGATAGAGATATAGAGTTTTTGATTGAACTTTTGCCAGGCACCGGGCCAATTTTTAAGAGACCGTATAGGATGCCCGCAAAGGATTTGGAGGAAATTAAGAAGCAGATTAAGGAGTTACTGGATAAAGGATTCATAGGCCCAAGTTCTTTGCCTTGGGGTTCGCCAGTACTTCTAGTGGAGAAGAAGGATGGATCGTTAAGAATGGTTGTTGATTACCGAGGATTGAATGAAGTAACGATCAAGAATAAGTACCCATTACCAATGATCAATGATCTGTTCGGTAGATTGCAAGGAGCTAAGGTATTTTCCAAGATCGATCTATGATCGGGGTACCATAAATTGAAGATCCGAGAGCATGATATACCTAGGACGTCCTTTACCACTAGGTATGGGTTGTACGAGTATAGCGTTATGTCGCTTGGTCTGACAAACGCACCGGCATACTTTATGAACCTGATGAACAAAGTATTTATGGAGTATTTGGATAAGTTCGTCGTAGTGTTCATAGATGATATATTGATCTTCTCGAAGGATGAAGAGGAGCATGCAGAGCATTTGCGATTGGTATTGGAGAAGCTCAGAGAACATCAGTTATATGCCAAGTTTAGCAAATGTGAGTTTTGGTTGAAGGAAGTCGGATTCCTCGGACATGTTATATCCGGAGAAGGAATAGCAGTAGATCCCGCTAAGGTGGACACTGTGACCAATTGGGAAGCACCGACAACAGTTGGAGAGATCCGGAGTTTTCTTGGACTCGCAGGATACTATGTGAGATTTATCGAGAATTTCTCAAAGATTGCAAAGCCAATGACGGAGTTGTTGAAGAAGGACACCAAGTTCAGTTGGACCGAAGAATGTGAGACTAGTTTCCAGGAGTTGAAGAAAAGGTTGGTATCATCCCCTGTGTTGATTCTACCAGATCAACATAAGGATTATGAGGTGTACTGCGACGCTTCACGACGAGGACTTGGAGCTGTTCTTATGCAGGAAGGAAGAGTTGTTTCGTATGCTTCACGACAACTAAAAACTCATGAGATGAACTATACCACCCACGATTTGGAGTTAGCAGCCGTAGTGCATGCATTGAAGACGTGGAGACATTTTCTCATTGGGAATCATTGTGAAGTATATACGGATCACAAGAGTTTGAAGTATATATTCACTCAGAAGGAGCTGAATCTTAGGAAAAGGAGATGGCTGGAACTCATTAACGATTATGACATGAGATTGCATTATCATCCCGGAAAGGCTAACGTAGTAGCTGATGCGCTAAGCCGTAAGAGCCATGTCAATACCCTAATGATGGAGGAATTTCCAAAGGAGTTAGCCGAGGACCTACGAGAACTGCGTTTGGACATAGTTCCGAGAGGCTATGTAGCAACACTAGAAATCCAGTCTACCCTGATGGATAAAATCAGAGAAGCTCAGAAAGCTGACAAGGAGGTTGTCGCTATAAAGGAGAGGATGAGCGAAGGAAAAGCTAAAGGATTTCATGAGGATGAACACGACACCCTATGGTTTTAGGATCGAATCTATGTGCCCAATGACCCGGAGATCAGGAAGTTGATTTTACAGGAGGCCCATGATTCACCATACTCGATTCACCCAGGAAATACTAAGATGTATTTGGATTTGAAGGATATTTTCTGGTGGACCGGTATGAAGGCAGAACATCAGAAGCCCGCAGGATTGTTACAACCTATGCTGATACCGGAATGGAAGTGGGAGAATCTTGGCATGGATTTTATCACTGGATTGCCCAGGACCAAAGTAGGATATGATTCAATCTGGGTAGTAGTAGACCGATTGACGAAGGTAGCCCACTTTATTCCTATGAAAACCACTTATACCAGTGCAAAGTTGGCTAAGATATACATGACCAGAATTGTATGTCTGCATGGAGTTCCGAGGAGCATCGTATCAGATAGAGGAACCCAGTTTACATCAAAGTTCTGGAATCAGTTACATGAAACTTTGGGTACAAGACTAGAGTTTAGCACAGCATTTCATCCGTAGACAGATGGACAGACGAACATAGTAAATCAGATTTTAGAGGATATGCTAAAAGCCTGTGCATTAGATTATGGATCGAGTTGGGATGACAACTTGCCCTACACGGAGTTCTCATACAACAACAGTTACCAGGCCAGTTTGAAGATGGCACCGTTCGAGGCACTGTATGGAAGGAGATGCCGAACACCGTTGTCGTGGGACGAAGTTGGAGACCCACAGTTGTTTGGACCAGACTTAATCAAAGAGTCTGAGGAGAAGGTAAAGTTGATCCGAGATAGACTTAAAGTAGCTCAGTCCAGGCAGAAGTGTTATGCAGACTCGAAACGCAAGGAGATCGCCTATGAGATCGGAGAAAGAGCATACTTGAGAGTATCGCCTCTGCGAGGAGTTAAACGTTTCGGAGTTAAAGGGAAGTTAGCCCCGAGATTTGTGGGACGTTACCGTGTTTTGGAACGCATGGGAGAGGTTTCCTACAAGTTGGAGTTGCCCGAAGGATTGTCAGGAGTGCACGACGTGTTTCACGTATCACAGCTTAAGAAGTGTCACGCAGAGATGGCCGATATACCGCTTAGAGACACAGTACCCCTGGAAGCAATTCAGTTGGACAGTGATCTGACCTACGAGGAGAAGCCTGTTAAGATTCTCGAATTTTTGAGCAGAGTTACGCGCAGCAAGGTTATCAAGTTTTGCAAGGTTCAGTGGAGTCACCACACTGAGGAAGAAGCCACCTGGGAGCGAGAAGATGATCTACGCAAGGACCACCCACACCTGTTCCCTAGCCAAGTCGAATCTTGAGGGTGAGATTCATTCTAAGGGGGGTAGGTTTGTAACATCCCAAATTTTCAATTTGGAATGTTATACATAGATCATATTGCATTTGCATGTTTTTGCATTTTTGTTGTGGCGTTCCTCGAAAATTCTAAGCAATTCAAGGACCTACGGAGAGAGTTGGGAATTTTACCGTTTTCGTATTTGAGTTCGCTCGAATACCGGTACGTGGACAGTGTGATTCTAATTATTTTTCTCTCCTAAAAATATTTCTAATTACCAAATATGAGCGGAGATAACATGACTTCTCCAAAATAACAGAAATATTGGAGGAAAAATATTAAAATCACTTTTGGTATTTTTCTGGATTTATTCGCAGATTTATTTGCATAGGAAAAATACGCGTTTTTCAAATTTGGATTTAGGTCCGGGAAAAATGTTCACTTTGTCCTAAATATTATTAGAGGACGGTGAAAACTTATTTCCGGAATTTTGAAGTCCGTTTGGTATTTCTTACGTTAGTTTTTCTGCGTCGGGACTCTTTTAGAAAAAAAAGAAAACCGACTTAGACTCGTGAAGGACCAGGAGACTGGGCTTTATAAGCGCCAGCCCCGCCAGCCCAAAGCCTCGCCTCACCCCGCAGCCCCGCCCGAAACCCTAAGCCGCGCTGCCGCCACCCGCGTCGCCGCCCGCCGCCGCCGCCCGCGCCGCCGCCAGCCCGCAGCCGCCGCCCGCGTGCCGCGCCGCCGCCGCCGGAGCCCGCCGCCCCGCCCCGCCGAAGTTCCGCCGGAGTTGTTTGAGAAGAGGTAGTTTCTTTCGGTTAACCGATCGATTTTGTTTAGGAAAACCTAGATTTGTTTTTTTTGTTAGTTAGAATAGATCGGTTCGGTTTTTTTTTATTTTTCGCCGGTTTAGTTAATTAGCGGGCGTTCGTCCGTACGTTCGTTTTAACGAACGGTTTTCGTTAGTTAACCGCAGACAACGAACATTCGTTCGTTAGCCTATTCGTCGTTTTTCTTTTTCGAGGTATTTATCCGCGGTTATTCCGATCGTGATTTCTGACCTGATCTTGTTTCACGTTTTTCTTTTCGCTCGAGAGTCGGAATCAGGTGATTCAAAATCCCAGATCTTCGTCTCGAAGCCCTCTTTACGTTAGATCAACTGGAACAAGGTTTTGGCTACTGTAAAATTTGACTATAGGCCAATTAGTAAACCGAAGCTCGTTTCTTTTGCAGTTTGAGTTTCGTTGCTTCTTTCGAGTTGATTCTTTTTGCAAACCGGAGTTCTTAAGTTGAACTTTCTGGTTAGATCTCTTATTTGAGTTTTACCCGTGCATTAGTTAAGTACTTATTGTGTGCTTGTTTGATTGCGATAGAGTACCCGGAGTGCGCCGCTTGCTACTTTGAGTCTCTAGGTTTTGCGGATCATCAGCAAGGCAAGTAACACTTTGATCATGCTTTCCAATTACCCAGTTTTCATTGCATTAGTCCAACCCTCACACATTGCATGAGTAGGATTAATTAATTTGTGGGATTGGGAAGTAGTTTGAGGTAGTACCTATTACCTGCATTACATTCAAACCTTTGGGAGTTACTTCTATGTTTGCTGCTAGGACATGCTATGCTCGTAGACGTGGATTGGGTGAGTGAAATTCATGACATATGTGAGATTGTTTAATTAATGGTTCAACTTAAGGTGGCAACATTAATACACATCTGGGTGGATTGAGGCACCTGGGTATTCCAGCGATTGCCTGTTTTTCTTTTGGACCGCCACCCAGGCTCAAAGGGATCATGAGATTATTCATACTAGAAACTTCCGTGTGCAGCCACAATGCTATTATGGGCTCTAGAATAGTATGAGTAAGTTGTGCGAACTCTTACAGTGGTGGACTAGCAGATGTAGGGGATGTAGGTTGGTATGGTCCGCCCGATCGTAAGGTGCTAGTGCTTCTGAAAGACTATGTCTCGATCATCCGTTTCTCAAACACCATGTAGTGCGAGAAACCAAACGGAGGCGATCGAGTCTTATGGGAAAAGTGCACAAACCTCTGCAGAGTGTACAAACTGATCATGATTAGCAGTGTCCCCGATTATGGACGTCTTGAGTATCTAGTACTTGGATTTTCATGTGCATCTCAACATGTTACTCTAATTTAATATTGTTGGGTTTAATGATTACTTTAATTGGGGTTGGTAGCATGTCTATCTTCTCAACGATGTTTCAACTACCATGATAGTTAAATTAAAATCTATTCCTTTGAAGTAGGGAAAATTTGGCTTTACGCAAAAACTTAACCATAGAGCTTTCCACTAGCCAAATATTGCATATAGTATAGCTTTACTTTCATTGCATTCTCTTGTGTTACCTTGCCAGCATATTCCATGTGCTGACCCATTTTCGGGCTGCAACGTTTCATGTTGCAGACTTTTCAGACGACAAGTAAGATGCCCCTTTTAGGTCGTGGTTCTATACTCAGTGATGCCGCTGGAGTTGATGGCCCACTTATCTTCCAAGCCTTCCGCTGTTATCGTATTAGATGGCCTTCAGCCATATTATTTGTAATAAATTCATCGTTGGACTATCGATGTAATAAGTGTGTGATTGCTACTCTGTTATAAATCCTTCAAGTATTGTGTTTGTCAGCATTACTGATCTAGGGATGACACTGATGCACAGAGATCAGACTGTTTGAGGATTGGTCGCTACAGTTTTTGGGGACTGAGCTAGTGAGCTAGAGATGGGAATTAAATTCAAACACCAGGGAACTGTTGATTGCCGGCAAAACGTTGAGATGCCTGGGTTTTACATTCTAGTAAATTCAAAACTCGTCTAAACTTCATGAAACTTGGCATGCTATCATGGAGCGGCATCAATAGAGTTTTTCAATTTCAGGGTCATTTAGCTCTAAAAAAATAGTAAACGCATGAAAAATACCAAATGAACTCAGAAAGGGTTAATAATTGATGATGTGGATTTGAATGGTGCATTTTGAACACACAAAAAGTCTGGACTTCAAATAAGTTCAAAAAATGAAATGCCTTTGTAACAGATGAGTTTTCGTCCGAAACACTGATATTTCGAAAGAAAATGTCCATTTTGTAGACGAAGTGCATCCAGTTTTTGTCGTAACCCTCTCTACTTTTTTGCACATGCTATGTGGGTGAAATACTGAAACCATGCCAACTTTCAACCTTTTCAGAGTTCATTTGAAGTGTTTTTCAATTTTAGGGGCATTTAGCTCTAAAAAAATTCAGTAAAAGCCACTACAACAAGAACCCCCATTTAGCAACGCATCGACGTGTTGTCGTTTGTCTCTATTAGCGTTGCTAAGGTCACACCAACGGATTCATATGCGTTGTCGTTGGTGGCATTGCAAAGGTCTACAACAACGTATATAGATCTGTTGGTAATCTGGAAAATAATGTGTTGCAAGGCAATAACAGATTCATGCAATGCTTCTATGCGTTTGTGGATGCAAAATAGAATATCTCCATATGATCATTCATAACACTGTTGTTCTCTGCACTAGTGCTTGCAAAATAGAATAACCACCATATATTATCATTTATAACAGTTGGTAGTTCGAATGGCAGTGCAAGGTATAACTATAGCAAAATCTGATAGAGTCGAAATGAAAGTAATGTCTGGATTCAATGGAACAATCTGGTACATTAACAATGCAAGTACCATCATTTAGGAGTACATCATTTCCTTATAAAAATTATAAAATATAAAATTTCTAAACATTCAAAGAATTATGTTGTTTCTCCTCCAAGTATCATGAATCATCATATGTTCTCCGAGATCCAATTAATCATAATACTATTTAGGCATAAATTTGAAATTAAGTTTAAAAATATACATAGTATACGCTATACCTAAAAGGATCTAGGATCCACATAAAAATTACCAGGTGTGCCAGAAAAGATTGTTGTGTGTGACGTCTAACAAATCACTTAGTAGGGGTACATGTTAAAACATTGATTATCTTTGACCAATCAGACGTACATGTTCATTGTGAACAACCAGCAGCATGTATTCACTACTAATAATTGTCCAAAGATTATATTATATCAACAACGAGATGAATTCACTAACAAACTAAATGATGAGTAGGTAAGCAATTATATCGATTATACAAAATTGGATATTTCCATTTCGCAAAGGTCTCAGCATTAAATAGTTTTGTGTCACCAGTACTCACGTACTGCTTATGCTTGGTATGATTTGTTAGGAGAAAAAACTCTATGGAAACAGCTCAAAATCAGTAACTAATCTACATCACAAAAACTCGTAGTTACCTAAGAACTACAATGTCACATTAGAAGTTCTCAATTCAAGAATAGGATTCTTAAAACCAGTAGAAGAAATAACATGAAAAATAAACACATCATTAGATTTGGCTTCTCTAAGAAAATGTAGGGGAGTTTTGTTTCTAGAAAAGGTAGGATCCAAGCTGTTTACAGGGACATAAAAACAATTTAATGTGGTACTATTTAATTCTTCAAGACCATTCTAGAACCAAAGCTAAATACATATTTAAGAAAATACACCAGGGGTAACCTATGTAATGGCTAAACAATCTGAATCCAAGCAAACCTAAGTAATGGATGAACAATTATATATTAGTACGTACCCAGTTTTAAGAAATGCAACCATTTGCCTTTGCTGCCAATGTGGCATATCACAGAACCAATAGAATTTTATCTTTATCACAACTCGGCTCCATACTCATGTATCATTTGCCATGCCATCGAATAACTGAATATCAATACCTATAAGAATCTATAAAATATAGGCCTGAAAAAAATTTAAGACCAAAAAAATAGACATATATTGACACACTTAAGTAACGAAGACTCCTTGGACCAGTTAGTGTAAAAATTAAGCACATGGAATAAATAAGAATGCTACATCATGAGGAGAAGATAAGGAAATGGACACCTTAGTGGCCTGAACCAGGGGAGGGTTTATCAAGTAAGCGAATGGGTTGCCCCACTTTCTGCGATGATGTCGTCAGATCTACATTTCCATGTGCCCCTGAAGCTGCGCCCCATTAAAGAAAGTTAATCCCTTACGCAATCATCCAAGGCAGGTTAATTTTTTTAACACAATCTTATCTATTTGCGTATCTATTGTCAACAGTTCGAAACCTCACATGTAGGACAGTCTCATACAAACATCACGGTTACTGCAAGTGTTTAGAGACAATGAGGTTGTTAGTTGACATCTTGAAGGCACAAAAAATGCAAGGGAAATAAATACATGATGAGATACAGGTGGAACAAATGATACAAAAAATTGCAAGTAAAGGAGACCATGGAATCAATAAGGAGCTAGAAGGTTCCATGATTATTTTTACGCATTGTAAAGCATACAGATCTTCTACATTTTTATTTGGGAATACATATATCTTCTATATTTTTTATTTGGGAATGCATATTATCTTCTATCTACTATATAGGTATTAGGTACTACAAGGATCAGCAAAAATCAGCAGCAGCGGCAATAGCTTTCAGTGGTAGCAGCAATAGCAACCAGGGGCAGTAGCAAACAATCAACACCAGCGGCAATGATCTTCTATCTACTATATGTACAGGTACTAAGGAGCAGCAAAATCAACAGTCGTGAAAATAGCAATCAGCGCAGTAGTAAAGAATCAGTGTCACCAAGAGTTGTAATTTCCATCAGCGCGCACAGGCCATACAGATTAAACACACATGCACATGCGCCAAGCACGCACACATCTGCAATAAAACACATGCAGGGCGACCAGAGCAAGACGACACGGGGCGCCAAAATAAAGCCAAAAAGAGCACCATCGCCGCCGAAGGATTTCTGAGCAGCAAGAACCACCCGCACATGTCGGATCCAATTGGCAGTTGAGGAACATCGGCGGAGCTCCACCCCATGGTCCTCTAACCTCGGGTCCGTCTCCACTGCCAGCCACCACCGAGTCGGCAGCAATGACGCGGGGTAGGTATGGCCTCCAAAACAGAGGCGAGCGAGCTGCACCGGCGATCCGTGTCAACTAGGGCTACTGTGGGGACGGGAGAAGTGGCATGGGGGACGTCGCCATGGAGGAATATAGGAGCTGAGTACTGAGGGGGACACCGGCCTATGAGCAACGGCGAGGGACAGCGCCGGATCAGGTGGCGGCGGGTCGTCATGGAAGTCGGGTGAGAGAGAGGGGAATCGGAGGAGAGGAGATGGGTGGTTTGTGTGGACGAGGTACTGATGGAGGTGTGGGTACGGGGAGGTTTGACTTTTTTGAAGGACGAAGGAACTTAGCTCTAAGGGCAGAACGAAGTGCGGGAGGTGGGTGGTCGCAGAATCAATAGATCCTATAATATCGTTGGTACAAATGCGTTGATGTAGGAGGTGTTTTGTTGGAGTGTGCATGAAAAATACCAAATGAACTAAAAAAGTGTTAATAATTGATGATGTGGATTTGAATGGTGCATTTTGAACACACAAAAAGTCTGGACTTCAAATAAGTTCGAAAAAAATGAAATGCCTTTGTAACAGATGAGTTTTCGTCCGAAACGCTGATACTTCGAAAGAGATTGTCCATTTTGTACACGAAGTGCATCCAGTTTTTGTCGTTACCCTCTCTACCTTTTTTCACATTCTATGTGGGTGAAATGATGATACCATGCCAACTTTTAACCTTTTCAGAGTTCATTTCAAGTGTTTTCCAATTTCAAGGTCATTTAGCTCTAAAAATATTCAGTAAATGCATGAAAAATACCAAATGAACTCTGAATGGGTTGATAATTGATGCTGTCGATTTGAATGATGCATTTTAATACATAAAAAGTCTGGACTTCAAATAAGTTCCCAAAAAATGAAATGCCTTTGTAACAGATGAGTTTTCGTCCAAAACCCTAATAGTTCGAAAGAGATTGTCCATTTTGTAAACGAACTGCATCTAGTTTTTGCCGTAACCCTCTCTACTTTTTTTCACATGCTATATGGGTGAAATGATGATACCATGCCAAACTTCAACCTTTTCAGAGCTCATTTGAAGTGTTTTCCAATTTTAGGGGCATTTAGCTCTAAAACAATTCAGTAAATGCATGAAAAATACCAAATGAACTCAGAAAGGGATGATAATCGATGATGTGGATTTGAATGGTGCATTTTGAACACACAAAAAGTCTGGACTTCAAATAAGTTCAAAAAAATGAAATGCCTTTGTAACAGATGAGTTTTTGTCCGAAACCATCATACTTCGAAAGAGATTGTCCATTTTGTAAACGAAGTGCATCCAGTTTTTGCAGTAACCCTCTCTACTTTTTTTCACATGCTATGTGGGTGAAATGATGATACCATGCCAACTTTCAACCTTTTCACAGTTCATTTGAAGTGTTTTTCAATTTCAGGGGCATTTAGCTCTAAAACAATTCAGTAAATGCATGACAAATACCAAATGAACTCAGAAAGGGTTGATAATTGATGATATGGATTTGAATGGTGCATTTTGAACACACAAAAAGTCTGGACTTCAAAAGTTCAAAAAAAAATGAAATGCCATTGTAACACATGAGTTTTCGTCCGAAACCGTGATACTTCGAAAGAGATTGTTCATTTTGTACACGAAGTGCATCCAGTTTTTGTCGTAACCCTTTCTACTTTTGTGCACATGCTATGTGGGTGAAATGATGATACCATGCCAAATTTTAACCTTTTCAGAGTTCATTTGAAGTGTTTTTCCATTTCAGAGTCATTTAGCTCTAAAAAATTTGAGTAAATGCATGAAAAAACCAAATGAACTCAGAAAGGGTCGATAATTGATTGTGTGGATTTGAATGATGCATTTTGAACACACAAAAAGTTTGGACTTCGAATAAGTTCAAAAAATGAAATGCCTTTGTAAAAGATAAGTTTTCGTCCGAAATCTTGATACTTCGAAAGAGATTATCCATTTTGTACACGGAGTGCATCTAGTTTTTGACTTAAACCTCTCTAATTTTTTGCACATGATATGTGGGTGAAATGACGATACCATGCCAACTTTCAACCTTTTCAGAGTTCATTTGAAGTGTTTTTTCAATTTCAGGGTCATTTTGCTCCAAAATAAAATCTATAAATGCATGAAAAAGACCAAATGAATTCAGAAAGGGTTGATAATTGATGATGTCGATTTGAATGGTGCATTTTGAACACACCAAAAGTCTGGACTTCAAATAAGTTCAAAAAAATGAAATGCCTTTTTAACCGATGAGTTTTCGTCCGAAACCGTGATACTACGAAAGAGATTGTCCATTTTGTACACGAAGTGCATCCATTTCTTGTCATAACCCTCTCTAATTTTTTGCACATAGTATGTGGGTGAAATGACGATACCATGCCAACTTTCAACCTTTTCAGAGTTCATTTGAAGAGTTTTTCAATTTCCGGGTCATTTAGCTCTACCAAAATTCAGTAAATGCATGAAAAATAGCAAATGAATTCAGAAAGGGTTGGTAATTGATGATGTGGATTTTAATGGTGTATTTTGAACACACAAAAAGTCTGGACTTCAAGTAAGTTCAAAAAATTAAATGCCTTTGTAACAGATGAATATTCATCCCAAAGCTGGATACTTTGAAAGAGATTGTCCATTTGTACACGAAGTGCATCCAGTTTTTATCATAAACCTCTCTACTTTTTTGCACATGCTATGTGGGTGAAATGATGATACAATGCCAACTTTCAACCTTTTCAGAGTTCATTTGAAGCGTTTGGACATTTTTATGTATTAACTGAGTTTTCAATGCATTTATGTGCATAATTCAAATTTGAACTACATGCACAAGCTCCAGTGCATATAAATTGGTTGAAAAAAACAAATATGTGTCTTTGGGTGCATGCTTAGGCCCCATGCAAGAAATGGGAATGAATTTCAAACATCAAGGCACCGTTGATTGCTGATAAAACATTGAGATGCCTGGTTTTTAAATTCTAGTAAATCCAAAGCTCATCTGAAATTCATGAAACTTGGCATGCTATCATGGAATGGCACCCGACATGCTGTGGGATTTTTCGTGTCCATTCTGAGAGAAGGCGCACTCGAATAATGACAGCCAACACAGGCATTTTGAAAAAGTAGCTACCACTTTAATATCTCAAACGTTTGTAGAATTCAAATCGTGTGCGTTCTGTTGACCAATCACGTGATGCCACATGTCTTGGTTTTAATGGCTGCAGGAGGTGCCGTGCGGACAGCTTCTTGACCTTGACTTAACGGGAGGCGTGCGAGCGTAGTCCGGTGCGCAGGCTGACACTACAAAAAAATACACTTCCGTGATGATACGTGTTTGTCACAGTAGGTCACGTTTTCTATCATGCATGTACATCCATGAGAAATTTATGATAGAATGAAGATAGTCATACATGTGCTGTCGTAGAAGTGTTCCAAGACATTGCGAAAATTATCATCACGGAAGTGTCCACTTCCATGACGATAAATCGCGCGTCACAGAAGTGCTTCCATCAAGGGTGACCGACACGTGGCATCCACCGTAACGGAACGTTGTTAAGCTATCAGTTTCGGTTTTAGATCCGATAACCCGTTAACAGCCCTGACAAATGGGGATTTTCCACGTGTAAAATTCTGATTGGCTGACGGAAACACGTGTCAGCTCCGCGTTGGCACAGGTGTCACTCATCCAATGGGTGAGATGCGCCTATGATATGTTGACACGTGGACTCACCCAAAAGTGGCCCATAAAGTTTAATTGGGCCGGAACAACTAAAGGCCCACAAGATTTTGCGGTCCATAATGGGCTAGCCCAGCAAAAGGCCCTCGAGATTTTGCGGTCTATAATGGGCCGGCCCAGCAAAAGGCCCATGAGATTTTGCATATCATAATGGGCTGGCCTAGCTAAAGGCCCATGAGATTTTGCAGGCCATAATGGCGCTGCCCAGCTAGAGGCCCGCGAGATTTTGCAGACCATAATGGGCCGACCTAGCTAAAGGACCAACATTCTCAGTTAAGGCTCGTACGGCTAGTGTCAAATCGGCCCATCAACGGCCCGTCCTAAACTTGTCATCATCACGGCCCATGGTCACTTCTGGCCCGTTAACAGTCCACTAAGTATATGGGCCGAATTACGGCCCGGTGTATTTCCGACTTGATAAAGGTCCTACTTCATTTGGGCCCATTTACAGGCTATTGAAACTTTTGGCCCATAAATGATCGTGAAGAATTTGGGTCATATTCGGCCATGTCTGACATTCGGCCTGTTAGAGGTCCACTACAGATTTGGGCCACTTTTGGTCTTTTGTGATTTTCGGCCTGTTAACGTCGGACGAAATCCATGGACCATATGTGGCCCAATGTCACATCGGTTCCATTAACGACCCATATAAAAATGACGATAATCTAGCCCTAGCGAACTTCCGGCCTGTTAAAGGCCCGTGTGTTAGGTCGGCGCATTTACGGCCCGTCCGAATTTCGGCCTATGGAAGATCTGCATCGTAAATAGGCCCAATCTCACTTTCGGTCTTTTAAAGGCCCATGTTTTTATGGGCTCGAGATATTTACACCCGTAAACGGCCTATTGTTACTGAGGGCCCAAATTATGTTTAGGCCTATTAAAGGCCCACTATGGGACAGGCCTACAAGAAAAATATGAAATCTTATGCTGATTTAGGCCCAGATATTTTTAGTGGGCTACATGCAAATTTCGGCCCATAATCGTTTTTAGCCCAATTGGAATGGGCCCAATGAATGTTGGCAAGTTGGGCTCCTACGAAGCTTTCGGCCGAATACATTACTAAGATAAACCTACACTATACAAAAATAGGGTCGTAATTATTGCAGCCTTTGGCAGCATCATAAATGTTGTATCACAACAAAGGGCTTGTTGGCATAAAGTTTACAGTCCTTGCAGATAAAAGCACCATCAGATGTATAGAAGCACAGATCATTTGACCTGAGTGCTAATGTTTCAGGCTGTAGAATCTGATGGAGCAGCACGATCTTCACCTTTTTCCGCCATTGCTCTTGAACAACGAAGCAAATCTCTGATAGTCTGGTTTCAAAACCATTCATATCTTGACGACATTTGTCAAGCTCTATTCTTTTTTCCAAAATGACGTCCATTAGGGATTGGACTTGTGTCTGGAGCACAGATATATCACTCTGTCTAGCAGGAAGACTTTGTTCAGTAGGTGATTTGGACAAGGTTACCTTGACAACCAACCCAGAATTACGCGGGAAGGTGCTTTCTGCACTGTTAGTGGAGAGATATTGACACACAGCAGCTAGAGGTGACATTGTGCCTGTGGTAGCCTCGTCACCTTCAGGTGGTTGTAGCTGTTCAATCATTTTTTCCATAGCTTCCTGGAAGTTTGAACTTGTAGATTAGTGTACCAGATAAGTTACTAATGAGAGAACAACAAACAAAGTAGGTTACACGTTTATACATAACTTATTTTGGTGAGGTACTGTAATACATTAGCATGTATTGTAGTGCCAACTACATAATAAAATCACTTTCGGAACATATGTCCATGTAGCATGCCTACTGTATTGTCTATTTCCTCACATTCGTTGACATCTAAGGATAAAGAGACATGGTTTCAAGTAGGATGAACTTAGTATGACATCATTCATATCATGGGCAAACTGATATAAAACAAACATGTTGTTTTATCATTGTGTGCGCACGTGAACATAACAACTAGAATACAGATCAAGACCAAAAGAATATCCTTCATCTCTTTTAAACCATGTAAGGTGAAATGATACGTTAAGACAACTGTGTATAAAAGTGAACAGAGTAACTGACACTGGCTGCAAACCAAGTAGTTAAATGAACACATCACAATACCAATCAGTTCAAAGGAAGCAGGAGTAAGGACTTACAACAGCAGCTTGAACTAGTGTGCTCATGCCCTTCATCTTGCTGGTGTAGCCATCCTTGAAGATTTGCACTGCATTCAGTTCAGGTTCTTTTTGGTCCGCATAGGCTTTCCTCTGTATTTGGAACAAGTCAATATAGATACGATAATATGGCACAGAAAAAAGAAGGGAGTAGCAGCAGTTTACGAGAGCATGGAAGTGTGCAATATAGCTACGAGATCCTGTTGTCTGTTGGAATTTCACTTTAGAACGGTTGGTCTTGTTCTTCAAACAGTTTGCCTAAAAGAAGATACACTTGTAAGGCACATACATAAATACAAGTTCAATATGTCGTCTGATCAAATACATATAGCCTAACTGATTCTTTGGATCAGACCAGTGTTTAACGAGGGATGTCTAGTCTTCATCTGTAATATATTCCACTGGAGATGTTTTGGGCGATTTCCTTGTTAGCCTTGCCTTCAAAGTGAGATTTTCTAAGGTGGTACCGATACTGTCGCAGAGTAGACTTAAAAACATGAGTGCATGCTTGTTTAGTTGCATCATCTTTCGGATCCAACTTGAACCTCATCTGTTGAAAAAAGAATGTCACTCTTATTAGGAGGAAGCTAGAAAGTATGGGACAGAGCAAGACAATATTAGTAATTGTGATGAATAACATTACTTACGGATAAATGGTCAAGGAAGGTGTTAAACTGGGTATTGTCTTTCTCATTCCTGTACTGGATCCACGTTGGGAGAATATGTGCATGACACCTAACGGCAACGGCTGCCTCTGATACTAAATTGGCTGGCTCTGTAGCATCACTTGGCCTTTTTAAACCTTCCTCAAAATGGATCTCCATTCTTCCTCCATTAGATTTTCTTAATCTGTCAAGCATTATCCCTGATGTCTGTTTCCGCTTGCGTCGTGGTGCTAGTTCAACAACGAATATGGAAAGTGTTAGTGTACATCAAACTGTGAGAGTACATATAAAGGAGCATGCAACTTCAACTTGACTCGGTCAGGTACCGTCTTGGTGTTGATGCTCATGAGGTTCATCTGATCTTGCCAAGTCCTATTGTGTCACCAGTGCTTCGGAAGTAGGGTTAGGTGTGAAGGCAGCTTGGGAACTGGCCAGTTCCGGAGCAAACGAATGAGTAACTCGTTGAGATGCTGGTACAGTTGAAGCGGATGCTGCACCTGGTGGAGCAGGTGATACTGTGTTTGTAGATTTAGTCAGTGGACTTGGACCTTCTACTGCACTATAAGTACCAGCAGAATCTGGATGGCAGATCCTTTTCCGTTTCACCCGACGAGTAACACCACTCCCTACTATATTATTTTCCTTGCTCTTTTTTGACTTTGCCATGTCAAGCCGTACCCACAACACAAAAGAATAAAATATCTCTACAGAACTCATTGATTCATGATACTGACAAGCAATACTTTGATGTAAGACAACCGTATGAGGATAGAAATGTAAGAAAAACAGGATGGCATGACATATTCACAGCTACTATGTGTAAACTAAGCAGAAGGATTTTCAAGAAAATAGAAGTAATGCAAGCTAGACACCATATGAAGATGCAACCAATATTAGTCTGCCAAGTTAAAAGTGTCTGGTCATAAGTGGCAATTCGAAAAATTAGAAGCAGTACAACATAGAAATCAATGCAAGATGCAACCACTATCAAACTGCCATGTTAAAAGTGTCCAATCATGAGTGATTGATGCAGGATATACAACAACAGTACTTTGATGTAAGAACATGGTATGATAGATAGATGAAGTGTATTCTAGACACAGAACGCCATGTCATATGCACATGTATAACGTATGAACTCAGCAGGTGCAATTTAATCAAAATAGAAGAAATACATACTAGACAACATATGCAAGATCAAACCAATTATCACACGTCAACTTAGAGCCAGTACCTGCGATGGTGGAGTACGGGAGATGAAATCATCATGTAGACTCGGGACTTCAACTTCATTAGAAGTAGCAGTGGAAAATCTAGGGAGTCTCTGTTTGCATCGGTGCGGAGGACCACCAACATCCCCTAACTTACTCTTTTCCTTCCTATTTTCTGATATTGCCTTATGAATTCAAAACCACAAGAAGATGAATAAAATTAGCTCTGCATAACTGGTTGACGCATGATACAGACGAACACTACTTTGATGTAAGGCAAGCGCGGGATAGGAGGATGGAATATATACAAAAAAAGACAGCTTTTCATGTTCACACGTATGATAGGAGGATGGAATATGTATGAAAAAACAGTAAGCAGAAGGCATTTCAACAAAATTAGAAGAAATAAAGCTAGGCACCTTATGAACATGCAACCAATATCACTCTATTAGGTAAAAAGTGTCTCGTCGTAAGTGACATTTCAAGAAATTAGAAGCAGTGCAAGCTAGAAGACAATGCAAGATGCAACCAACATCACAGTCCCAAATTAAATTTGTCTTATGGGTAAGTGATCGTTGCAGGTATAAGTTGTAAGCTACGCAGATGCAATTCAACATAATCAGAAGCAATACAAACTAGACATCATACGGAAAATGCAACCACATATAACAGTTCCAAGTTAGAGCAAGCACCTGTGATGGTGGAGTAGGGGACATGTGCTCATTATGTACACGTATGTTCTAGAAACAGGAACACGTGTCGTATTCACATGCATTATGTGTAAGGTAAGCGGATGCAATTCAACAAATTTAGAAGCAATACAAGCTAGACATCATACGTAACATGCAACCACATATAATAGTGCCAAGTTAGAGCAAGCACCTGTGATGGTGGAGTAGGGAAGACGTGCTCATCATGTACACATATGTTCTAGAAACAGGAACACATGTCATATTCACATGCATTATGTGTAAAGTAAGCAGATGCAATTCAACAAAGTTCGAAGCAATACAAGCTAGACATCATACGCAACATGCAACCACATATAATAGTGCCAAGTTAGAGCAAGCACCTGTGATGGTGGAGAAGGGGAGATGTGCTCTTCATCTACACATCTACATGGGGAGATGTGCTCGTCATCTACACAGCTACATTGATTGTCTAGCCTTGCGTTGTCTTGCGAATGTTGTTGGGAGGATGGCGGAGAAGAATCTGTAGAGAACCTCCGTTTCAGTTGCTCGGAAGGACCACCATCATCCAATGCCTTGCCAATTTCCTTCAGCTTTATTGATTTTGCATTGTGAGGTCAAACTGATAAGGAAAAGGAATATAATTCGCTCTTCAGAAATCATTCATGCATGATACCGACGAACACTACTCTGATGAAAGGCAAAGTCATGATACGAGGATGGAATATGTACGAAAAAATGGACGGCTTGACATATTTACACCTATGATGTGGTAACTAAGCAGAAGGCACTTCAACAAATTAGAAGCACTTCAAACTAGACACCATATGAAAGGTGCAATCAATATCACTCTGCCAAGTTAAAACTGTCTCGTCATAGGCGGCGTTCATCAAACTAGAAGCAATACATGCTAGAAATCATATTCAAGACACGAACCAATATCACACTGCTAACTTAAAGGTGTTCCATCATAAGTGACTGATGCAGGATACACAAGAAGAGTAGTCTCATGTAAGAACATGGTGTGATAGACAGATATAGTATGTACCAAAAATAGGAAAGCGTGTCAAATTCATACGTATCATGTGTAAGCTAAGCAGATGCAGTTTACACTAATTAGGAGCAATACAAGCTAGATACCATATGCAACATGCAACTAGATATCACACTGCCAAGTTAGAGCAAGCACCTTGGATGGTGGAGTAGGGGAGCGGAGACTTGGACCTTGTAATGAACTATCGGTACAAGGAGAATCAGTACACATGCTCCGTTTACGTTGCTGCAGAGTACCACCATCATCGCCTTCCTTACTCTTTTCCTTTCTCTTTCTTGATTTTGCCTTGTCAAGTCAAACCCACAAGAAAAAGGAATAAAATTTGCTCTTCAGAACTCATTGATGCACGATACTGACGAACACTACTTTCATGTAAGGCAGCCGGATGATAGGAGGATGGAATATGTAGGAAAAACAGGACGGCGTGACATATTGACATGTATGATGTATATAGTGTAAACTAAGCACAAGGTGCTCGAACTTGTTAGAATCAATGAAAGCTAGAAACCATATGAAAGATGAAACCAATATCACTCTGCAAAATTAAAAGGGTGCCCTAACAAATGTATTTGACCAAATTAGAAGGAATACATGACAGCAGGCTAGAAATAATATGCAGTATGCAACGAATAAAGGTGACTCGTCGTAAGTGATTGATGCAGGATACAGAAGAGAGGTAATTTCATGTAAGAACAAGGTTAACAAATAGATGCAGTGTGTACCAAAAATAGGAAGGCATGTCATATTCACGGGTATAATGTGTAAACTAAGCAGATGCAATTTACCCTAATTAGAAGCATTACAAGCTAGACACCGTATGCAACATGCAACCACATATCACACTGCGAAGTTAGAGCAAGCACATGTGATGGTGGTGTGGGGGAATTGCGGTCATCAACTAGAGAGCTATGTTGACTATCTTCATTTAGCCTTGCTGTTTCTTGAGAAGCATGTGGGGAGGATGACACTTCACTCTTTAAATGAGTATGGCGTCTCACACTAACCCACCTGGTTGACTGTCTCATCATAAGTGATTGATGAGGGATACAAAAGAGCATTAGTTTGATGTACGAACATGGTTAATAGACATATGTAGTATGTATAAAAAATAGGAAGGCATGTCATTATCAAAGGTATAATGTGTAAAGTAAGCAGATGGAGTTTAACCAAATTGGAAGCAATACAAGCTAGACACCATATGCAACATGCAACCACATTTGACAGCGCGAAGTTAAAGCAAGCACCTGGGATGGTTGTGTGTGGCAATTGAGATCATCAAATGCAGAGCTACGTTTACTATCTCCAATTGCTGACACTATATCCTTTAGAGCGTTGAAACGCTTCGTGCTTATCTTCGAATTACACTTGAGCGACTTCTGTCTTTTCTTTTTAGCATTCATCAACACTGCGTCAGAGTCTGAATTACCCATGCATAAAAAAATAATAGTGTGAGTATGGGTGAAGTGTGTGCACAATTAGTAAAGTGTAAAGGCAGCAGATATCAGGTTGGTGAGAAATAAATGACGGGAGACATATGATAGCTCTACAACATGCATGGCACACTAAATTACTAAAGGATTCTATGAAAATAACATTCGACTAAAAACAAATAGGTCAGTCAATTTTTTCTGCACCGTCCGATGTACAAAGAACGGGCAAATCGCCTTCATCTACCACCAGCCAGTCAGTGTTGACGATCTTCCTGGAAACGGCAGCGACCACCGGCCCAATCCCCTACCTGCGCCCTCCCCTCGATCTCACCACACCGCCGTGCTTGGCACCGCCGCCCGGCAATCCATTCAAGCCGCGCCGACCACCAGACCAAGCGCAAGCAGCTCTTGCGCCCCACACCCCTATGCTAGACACCGATGCGCCGCTTCCCCGGCGAACAGGCGGACTAGGTGCTCCGCGCGCCTAAGCGGGTGCTGCTTCTTTTAATTGCAGTTGGACTAACCCTGAATATAAATCCATGTGGGCTACTGACCTCTAGAAAAGGTCAAATAGTAAAGGGAGGAAACCTTGTGCATTTAGTATCACTAAGAAGATGCAGTAAGAAGCGCTCAACTAGTTTCTTTCGTGGGATGAATACGGTGTGAGCAGAGACGTAAGGTTTGCACGAATAAGGGAAGAGGAGTACCTCTTTCTGCTGGAAGTGATGTGTCCTCCTTCTGTTTTTCCCAACGATCTTCTTGTGGTTCACTGGAAACGAGAAGTTGTGGAGGATGGTTCAGCCTTAGACGAACCCATGGGCAAGTTGTTCAATGTGGTGCGGTGGCCGTCTGTCGGTGGCGGGGAAGCAGATCCGAGGCGGCGAACGACGGCGTTGCAGGAACAGCTCCGGTGCGGTGGACGGTTGCGATAGTGGAGCGGTAGCAGTGAGGCACAGGACAGCATGGTGAAAGTGGTTCTGGTATGGCGCACGTCGGCGTCGGCGTCGTGGAGGCAGCTCTACCTCGGCTTTAGCTGCTAAGTCCTTGAGGGCATTGCAGTTGCGGTTGTGTTGGACGATGACGTCGGGGTACCGGCTCCGGCGTGACGGAGTTGGGCGCCGGTGGATTTGGTGCTATGGGGTGGAGGACGGAGGAGGCTGGGGTTTCCCGGCTGGTGGAGAGGGCATTTTGCCGCCCACGGAGTATGAATGGGGAAGCGGAGGGAGGCGGGGAACACAGGGGGAATAATTTTTCGGTTTGGGACGCGCTTGTTTGAAATTTGGGGAAAGTTACAAACTTTGCCCCCATCTAAAATTTCGGACATATTGCGGGTTGGGGGTAGGACAGTAATCTCAGGTGTCCCAAATGTGGGCGGGATAGATTTCGGCCGAGCGCATGGGTGTTTAGGCGCCCACGGCGTATGAATGCTTCTCGGCGGCGGTTGAGACTGGCGTCTTGGTGAAGTTACAAACCTATCCCGGTTTAGACCTTTGGACATCGGACCGATAGGCTACACGGGCCAGAGTCAGGACAGTAATTTCCTACCGCCAAACATTAGTCTCGCGCGGTTTCGGGTGACCAGAGGCCTATTTGGCGCTTCGTTCAATATTTGGGAGCAGAAGCATTAACGTTTTTGGTTCTCTTGAATTGAACATTCAGGATTTGTCAAACTTCACAAATCTTTACTCTTGAAAATCCTAAAGCTACGATTATTTTGGAATGGAGGTGGTACATTTGAATATACATTGAACACGAGTATATATTAAAAAATATGCAACTTGCCTCAATTCATGCATGGTTCCAGATGTAATCTCCTTGGTTGCAAAAAAATGTTAGACATGCGTATGAATATATATATATAGCATGTTCAAACGCACAACAAAGATTGATGCTCCCTTTTACATCTGATTTACAAATGCCATTATCTCTGGTTCAAATAGATGAATGCACTTCCTATGAATTCGAATCTTCGAAACCCCCTTTATGTTGAATTCGACATGTATTCTATTTCGTAGCTAGCAATTTGGAATGTATCCATGCAAGTGACAAATGAATAAAGTGCTTCACACTAACAACATGGAGTGCACTAATTAATGTTTATATATGAATTGCAAAAGCATCCATTGCTTGTATTTCAAACCGCTCTCACTCTATAGATCGATAATATGAAATAAACGCATGCACATTCTAGAATTCAATAGAGTATGGGTGTCTGATAGACCGATTTTCGCCCGTACGCAATTTACAAAATTCATGATCTCATCCAAAAATAATAATGCCATTTATATTTTAATTTAACGCGCAGAACCGCCTTTTACACGTAGATGCACTATGCATCGGCCCGTTCTCACAAACGCGCTATATATCTCTCTTATCTACCGCATAAGTGCACACACTTTATATGCATCTGCATTTCTCTTTCACACATGCTCACAATTTGTATCGGGGTGTCGGGGAGTCTCACGCACATGCTCTCTCTGTATCTCTCTCTTTTTGACTACTATGTGCCAGTCTTTTCACTAATCTCTGTTGGAAAACACTATTTCTCTCACATGCATAAATACACACGCACGGTCTCAACTAGCCCTCTATATGCACATATATGTGCCTACGTGTCTCCCGCACACACATTATCTCTAGGCCTCTCTCGCACACATTGCCCCCCCTGTAATGCCCCAGATGTAACACTTTCCAATAATGGCAATATAGCTTCCTCTATTTGATCCTTGTCATTATCCTTGGGGGTTCTTGTCATTTATTTTCTTTGCATTGCCATATCTTTTTTTTTTGCATCATTGCATTGCTCTTCATCATATCATCATGGCATCTTAGTTTACTTCTTTGTTATCATGAGTGAGTGTGAGGCAATGTGATGTTGTGTGTGTGGGTTCTAGCCATGCCTAGCTAAAACCCTAAACCCCCCTTCTTCCCTCTTCTTCTTCTTCTTCTTCTTCTTCTTTCTTTTCTTTTCTGGCCTTTCTTTGCTCCCTTGTGCAAGCAACCTAGCCAAGTGCTTTAATGTTCTTTCTTCTCCTATAAATCTTGCACCATGTGAACAACTTCTCCAGCAAATATCACCCTAGTTGAAAATGATTTGGTTGGGTTTTCAAATACCAAGAGTTTGAACCATATTCATACTCCTTTTATTTTTCTGCCTCTAAAAATGTCCAAGTCAATTTTATTAAATAGGGCATAAACCACTGAGCATGGGGATATTTTTCTTTTCCCCTAACTCTTATTCTTTTATGATGTGTTTTTCTTTTCTTTTCTGCCTGAAGAAATAAAGGAAAAGGAAGAAGCAGCAGCTGGCACAGTGGCCTGGGCCTCCTCCTCCTTCTCTCTGCATCAGGCCCATTCCTTCCCCCTCAGTGCACGGCCCATCTCTCCCGCAGGCCCAGCCAACAGGCCGCAGCAGTCGCGCCGTGGCTTTTCCCTCCCTTGGCCCCACCTGTGTGTCTCACAGGGCCACGTCGCCATCTTCCTTCGTCAGCAAAGCAGAGGAACGCGCGCGCTCACCGTCGCGTCGTTAATTCACGGACGTCGAGGCCTCGTGTCCCGAGCCCCCCATTTAAACCCAAAGCTTGTCCTCCCCTCCTCTCTAGGTTTCCTCTTCTCCCTCTCGCCGCATGGAGAGCCGAGATCCTCCAGATCCACCATTCCCATCAGCACCCGAACGCATCTGAGAGCAACCCCTCGTCGCCGGCGAGCCCCTCGTCGACCTCAGCCTCGCCAAAGGTGTCCTCCTGCTTCCACGACGTCGACTCCTTTGACTACATTGCCTACGCGGACCCAATCGCCTCCACGACGAGCTCTTCTTCCTCTTCTTCCTCTCCGGTGGCCGTAGGTGTTCGAGACGCGCCGCCGTCGACTCCGTCCATGACTGGGCCAGTCGAGCACATCGCCGTGCTCGTGGTGAGCTCCTCTCTCTCCCCGTACCTTTTCCCCTTTCTGCGTGCCCTCTAGGCCCTAGTTCATCGAGCGCCCGAGCGCATCGCCGTCGGACCCCGTCGCCGGCGATTGTTCCGACCCCTCTAGTGCTTCGCTTGCTGTCTGTTCGCTTCGTCTCGTCGTGTAGGAGCTGCATGTCTAGTCAGTGCTCCGCCTAGGCCTCTGCATCGCCTGCCATTGCTCCGTCGCCGCCGTTCTGTCGTTGCTCGTCGCCGGCGCTGTAGTGCTCCTTAGGTGCTGCTGGTGAGTTGGTTGGGTGCGGAACTCCTCCAGGAGCATCTCTCACTACTCTGCCGTCTCGTTTGGTCACCGGAGCAGCTCCGACGAGCCTCTGGTTTGTTCAGTCATCTGCATATGCTTATACTTCTTCAGAGATAACACCTGCTATCTGTCAAGAAACTTTCAGTAGCGCCGTGGTTTGTCTCCAACAGTTAGCACAGGGGGTCATGTGTTCGAGTCCTTGCGGGCGTAGTGGTTTCGCCCCCCCTTTTTATTTCTCGCGTGTGGCTGACAGGTAGGTCCCACCTGCCAGCCTCACAGGCTACTCCAGCACCCGCGTGCAGCCGCTGGTGCCAGCTCAGCGAGGCCGGGCCCTCTTGTCAGTGGGAGTGGCTAGCGCAGCCTTGGGTCATTTTGACCCCTGCGCATTTTCTTTTTCTTTTTCTTTTTTGTGTTTTCTTTTTCTTTTTTTGTTTTCGTGTTTAATTAATATCTGCATAATTATGTTTCTGATGAATATGAGTTATATATGAAAAGTGCTTAGAATTCTATGTAGACTATGAATATGCTATTTGTTGTCATGTTTAAAAACATTCAAAATGCTGTTTGAATTTAAACTTGTTTCAAATATGCTTAAACTTGTAAAAATCATAACTAAATATCTACAACTCCAAATTTAACAAACTTTATATGCATTTGGGGTATAAAAATGTGTAGAATATTTTGGTGCTGTTGTTTAGCATGTTTGACAACTCTATCACAGAAGTTTTTCAGATCTGTCCGAAATGCAAATAAATTAATATGGGAGTTTCTGGATATTGTTGTTATTTATTTCCTGCCCATTTAAATGTGCTAGCATGTTGCGGTAATGGTAGTTTCACCCTTGCCGTCTTAACCAACTCCTAAAAACTTGTTGGATGCTTGTTTGAACAAACTACATAAACTTGGTAGATGTTCTTTTGTTTGATTTTCTTTCTTGTGAGTGATCTTGTTGGATGTGATGATATTGCACTCTTGTGACCCCTAGGCCATGCATCACTTCTTTCCATGTTCATATGCTTCATGTTCATGCATCATGTGGTTGAGCACTGCATGTTGATTGATTTTGTTCCGTTGTTGCATTGTTGTGTTTGGTTAGAGCCCGGTGACGATACTGAGTACAAGGTTTCTACCGAGGTTGAGTGTGAGGAGCAAGGTTACGATCCCTCCGTGGAATCAACAGGCAAGATGACCTTACCCAGATATCACTACTATCTTTGCCTATGCTAGATGTCTCGCTCTTTAGCTTATTGCCTCGATGCCTATGTCTGTTTATCAGCCTCCTATTGTTGCCCTGAAACTCTCTCACCACCCAACCTAGCAAACCTTTGATTGGCTACATAAGCATCGCTCAGCCCCTCTTATAGTGTTGTTAGTTGCAGGTGAAGTTTTGAAATTTCTTGCTTCATGATGAAGTTATTGTTGGGATATCACAATATATAATCTGTTAAACTAAATCATCTATATATTTTGCAATGAGTGGAAGGCTAAGCCTTTGCTTGGTGTTTTGTTCCACTCATGCTACCCTAGGAACCGTTTAAACCGGTGTTATGTTCCTTGTTTTTGTGTCCCTAACACGGTTGGGGTTTATGGGCCCCCCTTGATAACCCGCTTAGCGCTAAAGCTTTTCCAGCAAGGCCCAACATTGGTTTTAATTTGCCTAATAACTAAAACTTGCATAAGGGTGTTGCAAACCCGAGTTCTTAATTAACAACCCGGGCCAGTGCGCCACATGAGTGTTGGTCCAAACTGGGGAGCCTGCGGGGCCACCTTGGGGAAACCCGAGGGCTGGTAAAAACCTTGAGCATCACCCATCCGATCGTGGCCTGAGACGAGATATGCGCGGCTACTATCAGGGTGTCGGCACACCGGGGGGTCTTGCGGGATTAGTTTTACCTTTGTCAGTATATCTTGAGCACGGGATTCCGAGAATACTCGGGTCTTCCCACCTTGGAGTTGCGACTCCGTAGATCGTGAGCTTGTGATGGGCTAAGTTGGGACACCCCTGCAGGGTTTTGATCTTTCGAAAGCCGTGCCCGCGGTTATGTGGCAAATGGGAATTTGTTAATATCCGGTTGTAGAAAACTTGACACTATGATCATAATACACTACCAGCGTGAGTAACCGTGACGGTCGCTTTCCGAAGGGGTTCGGGAAGTGAACACGGTGGGGTTATGTTTGACGTGCTTAGTTAGGATCACTTCATGATCACTTTGACGATCGTTGGTATTTTCTCTTCTCGCTCTATACACGTAAGCTAGTGCTAGTGCTGCTGCAACCCTGTTTTCAGCCTTGTTCCACACCCAAGGCTATGATAGTATTGCTACCCGAGAACGGGATTGCTGAGGCCTTCGTGGCTCACAGGTTCTACACAACACTAGATGTAGGTACCGTTGAGAACTACACAGCTGGTGGTTCAGAGTTGTATTGGGAGTTCGATGTAGAATGTGGGCGATACTACGTGTCTTACCCACAGGATCAGTAGGGCTCTTACTAGGATGATCGGGACCTTATGTTGCTTTATTTATGATATCTTTCATTTGGATCTTCGTCCGTAGTCGGACTCTGATGTTATTGGATGATGTATGTTAATGTATTACATTGTGTGACGTGGTGAGTGTAAGCCGACTACTCTTTTACATTTTCATCCCCTCTTTTACATGAGTCGTGCAAAGATACCATACTTGAGATCATTCTAGTATGAGATTATGCCTTTAAGTCGTGCCTCGACATGTAGGAGGTGTAGTCTCATACTGGGCATTACAAGTTGGTAATCAAAGCCTTCTCCGACCTAGGAGCACCCCAGATTGATCGAATCGTTGATGGTTGAGTCTAGGCACACACATGGAAATGTTTTGAGTCCTATATATATATTGGAGAGTAGGATTTATTTTTTACTCCTAATCCGTTTATCACTCTGGTAAGGACTCCTAACGATTGCTCTATCTCTTCTACTCTCAAAAATTCACTAATTCGTTTTAGGATCACGCGAGTATTGTTTGGATTGTTCCGATATCTTTGTGACGAGAACATTGTTCTCGATGCCTCCTGTCATTTAGGGGTTGTGGCAGTGTCCCGGGGAGTTGAGCTCCGAGGTGTTGTCGTCACAAATATATCGCAGCAGTTCTAGAATACTAAGACGGCCGACATAGAAAACTCTTCTATGCGGTTAGTGGTAAGATAACCCCGACATCACCCAGTACTGGGGACGTAGTTTGGGAGTATTGCCACAGCTTGTATAGCAGATGCGTTTCGAAGGTCCGAGGTAAACGGTTTCCGAAAATAACTAGTTATGTGTTGAAGGATGGATACAGCTGGATGTAGGATTAGAGTTGAGTGCGCGGTGCTTCCCCTGTATCCCCAACACCCGATTGCATAATCGGAAACCTTCGGAACTTAATAGGTGGGTTCTTCTAGTAGCTCGTAGGCATTTTTCCAACGAGTGCATGATATGGAGTTTGGGGTTCACCATTGAGTGAAGTGGTTTTATGGGCGTTGTTCCAATCGGGAGTTGCATCTTAAAGGGTCCTTTGCTATGTTGATCCAGGGATTGCAAAACCCTTTTGTAACACGTTCCATGAGCTTTCAGCACGAACATGTGGAACGAAGCTTCTATCTTGTATTTGTTCTATCTGCTCCTTGTTGTTTTTTATTTACCTTTTGTTCTCCCAAGTGGCTTCTCGAGAAGATTGTTTTACCATTAAACTGTGGATTACATTCGTTCATTTTGTTCTAATGTTCTTGTGAAGATTTATGTTGCAAATTCTAGCCGTTGATTCAGCTTATATATTTCAATCAATGGCTAATAGTTGTCATCTCATTCAGGATGGCTCCTAAGAAGGTTCCCAATGCTAACCCAGAGGGTGAAGAAGTTCCTGATCGTCCTCCTTCTCCTCCTCCTCCGTCTGAGTCCTGGACAGCAATTATGCAAGCAACCAACCAGAACACCCAGATGCTTATGCAAATGATGCAGAACATTCAAGCCAACCAAGCAAATCAAGGTGGTCATGGGAACCAAGGCCAAGGCAATCTGTTCAATCAACCTCACTTTGCAACCCTCAACCAATTCCAGGCAAACCAACCGAAGTCTTTCAGTTACTGTGTGGATCCGCTAGATGCTGAAGACTGGATAATAGACATCAAGAAGCTCTTTGAATGCAGTAACGTGAGACCTGAGGATTATGTCAAGATTGCCGCCTTCCAACTCAAGGACCATGTCACATCCCCAGCTTCACCTTGCTTTAGGATAGCACCTGTCTGATGCATCATGTTTATCTTCAAAGGAAAACCTGAAATGGGGATGCTCAAACCCTAGCACTAAATGAATTTAACTAGGGTCAAATTAAAATCCTTTTCAATGAACCCAAAATGCCCCTTGGAAAAGTTCATCATTTTTGGATTGATTAAAAACCCCCTGCCAAAAATGTTGCACTTATTTCTAAGACCATTCTGGATTTTTGAATTAAATCATATGTTATTTGCATTTGGGCATTTAAATTTTATATATTATTTTAAATGCTCAAATAATCATAAACTAAAATGTTTACTGTTGGATTTATTCCAAACAGTAGCCATGCTTGGTTTCATGATTTATGAAAATGTTCTGGCATTTTTATTAAATCAAAACAAAAGTTAAAAAAAATAGAAAACAGAAAATAAATAGAAAACAAAGAAAGAGGAAGCCCACCTGAGCCTCTTACCTGTGCGGCCAGCCCTGTAGCGGCCCAGCCCACCACCGCCGTCGTCCTCCTGGCGCTAGTCGGCCAGGCGTGTGGCCGGCGCGCGCGCACGGCCGTGCCTCCACGCCACCTACCTGCCTGGCCCTCCCCTCGCCAGCGCGATGCAGCGGATGACCACCCCACTGCCGTCTGGATCGATCTGACCCCTCACTCGCCCCCTTCCCCTCCTCTGTCTCTCTCCCCCGCGAGCGCCCGAACGCTGTCGTCGTCGCTGTCCTGAACCACCGCGGCCACCGTCCACCTCTCGCCCCTCCGATGAGCCCCAGAGCTCCGCCTCGTCGTCCTATACCCCTCCGCCGAGCCACGCGGCACCACACGTCTCCGAACGTCGTCTGCGCAGCCGTTCCCCTCGTCGGCCGCCGACGACCTCACCGTCGAATTCGCGGTGGCTGGTGCCTCCCCGAGCCCACTTCGACGACCTTTGCAACCGCCGTGAGCCCCTCTTGCTCCTCCCCCTTTTCCTCTACTCATGCGCGTGCTGTAGCTCCAACCCCCACCGTGCCCGAGAACTCCTCGCCGCCGGCAATGTCGCCGCCGTGGCTATATCCACTGGAGCATCCACCTGAGTGCACCACCGAGCTCCTAATGACCTCACGAACACGTAGCAGCCATCAGCTCACCTCTCCGTGCCTCGCAGCGCCTAACTCGACGGAGCCCGAACTCCGGCGCCGCCGCGAGCTCGTTTCCGACGAGCTCCGGCCACCCCAGCTCCTCCCACTTGCGGGGATGGATGCGGGAGAGCACGGGCTCCCTCCTGGTGCCCTCAGCGTGCTCAGCCGCAGCCTGCAGCGCCGCGCCCGCGCAAGCCCGACCGCTGCCGCCGCTGAACCTCGTCGCCGGCCACTTTTCCGGCCACCCCAGGGCCAACTACCGCCACCACTCGACGCAGAAGAGTGCCGACGTCACGTTGATGCCTTCCGCCGGCCGTTTGGTCGTCGTCGGAGGATTTCCGAGCACTGCCGCCGCGTTTGGCCTCGCCGGCGTTGAGCCGCCGGTGGTTTTGACCATGTTTGACTCCGGCTGGACCCCCCCTGTGTCCATGACATGTGGGGCCGGCTGTTTTAGTTTAGGTTTTATTTAAGTACTAATCACTGTGCATAGCTCTATGAGTCACTGACACGTGGGGCCAACCCCTATTAAATTAGTTTAGTTAAAACCATTGTTCGGGAATTCGGTAACTGGTAACTGCTCGGTCGACTACTGATTAGCGATTAATCGATTAATCGGCCATTTAACTGAATTAATCGGTTGATCATTAATCGGCCGCACATGAAAATATATTGGCAACATGTCACTAGTTTGTCATGTATTGTACACCACATACTCCAATGCTCACAGCTGCCCATGAGATGAATCTTAGCAGAACTGTACCTTGTTGGTTGGTTAATCATTGGGGACCTTGTTCGAGGGGTCGTCGGCGCTGCTGCCTTTCCTAGGTCGCCGGCACTGCTGCCTGGCCTAGGTCGATGCTGCTGCCTGTCCTATGCCGTCGCTGCTGCAGCCTACAGGTAGGGGCTGGAGGAGAGACGGAGAGAATAGGATGGGAGGGGATGGGGGTCAGAGAAGGAGGCTAGAGCCGGCGACGGGAGAAGGGCGATCGCCGGCGGTGGCTCGGGCCGGCGAGGAGAAGCCATGGTCGTGAATCGTGAGGAGTCAGGAGAGGAAGGGGCGCTGCAATTTGGGCGAGGGAGGATGCAGCGCCGGAGGTTATGGGGCCAAATAATGGCCTGGATTACAGCTTTGGTACCCCCTTTTTTCATGGATGCCGCTTCAGTTACCTGACCCATCATCGATTATCGGTTTGACAACCAGTTAATCGTCTGACAACCGATTAAATGCCAGTTAATCGGCTTGACCATTTTATGAACCGAGTATGTGCTATTCGCCTCAGTTAGGCACTGAGTAGCGATTAAATGGCCATTTAAATGGTAACTCGGCCGATTTCTTGAACAATGGTTAAAACTAAACTTAATTAGGCCCTGAGAGACTGACATGTGGGCCCAGGCCCCACCAACAGTTTAGTTAGTGTTAGTTTAAAAACTAACTAACCCTGTTAGCTAGTGGGTCACTGACCAGTGGGCCCCACTGGTCAGGTTTGACCCAGGGCAGTCCTTTGACCCTAATGACGTCATGCTTACTCAATGCTGACGCAGTATCTATTTTCTGGAATTTTATATAAATCTAAATGATTTATTTATTTCAGAAAATAGCCAAAACTTCTAAAAATCATATAAAATCAACCGTAGCTCAGATGAAAATAATTTATATATGAAAAATGATCAGAAAAATTCAAGGAATCTGTTTATGGCCTTTTCATGCATGTTTGAACAAGTTAAACCTGCTGTTTAGTCCAAATCATATAAATGGCATTTAACTAACCACATATGGAGTTTGAATTTGAATCTTGGATTCAAACCAACTTCATTTAACCTGTTGCTAGTTGCATTAGTCCAAATCACAGCATAAAGCCATGTCATGATCATGCATCATATTGTGCATTGCATTGATTGTGTTCTCTCTTGTTTGCCGGTGTTTGTCCCCTTTCAGTAGACGTGTTCCGACGATGAGTTCGATGACACCGATGAAGACCCAATGTTATCTTCAGAAGTGCCAGGCAAGCAAAACCCCATTGAGCATTCCGATACAATCCGACTCTCTCGCTCTTGCTCTCTTTTACTGCATTAGGACAACAACGCTTCAACCGTTACCTGGTTGAACCCCTTTCCACTACATGACCTGTCATTGCCACAGTAAATAGTTGAAACCCACTAGTATGAGTAGGAGTTGTTTGAGCCATGTTGTGCCTACTCACACTACTAGAAAAAAGGCTATTAGTGGCGCACCCAATATTGCCATTAGTGGCGCACCATGGGTGGGCCACTAATACCACGCCACTAATAAGGAATACTAGTGGCGCACCAGTGGTGCGCCACTGTTAATCCCAATAACAGTGGCGCACCACTGGTGCGCCACTGGTATGCCTATGTGGTGCGCCACTGGTAACCCTAAGGGGTGCGCCACTGGTATGCCTATGTGGTGCGCCACTGGTAACCCTAAGGGGTGCGCCACTGATAACCCTAAGGGGTGCGCCACTGATATCCCCACTAGGTGCGCCACTAATGTGCTATATGATGCGCCACTACTATTATTTCTAGGAATTTCTTTTTGCATTTCTGGTATTTGCACAGGTTACAAAATACAATACATCACAGAATATAAACAGCACATAATACAATACATCACAGAATATAAACAGCACATAATACAATTCATCACATTAGTCTCCGAATTCGAAATAGCGAACAAAGTTCAAATATTAGACCATACAATACAAGAATCGTAGTGGAAAAACTGTACTAAAGAACATCGAAGGAGTGCAATGTGCCTCTGCCTCCATCACTACCTTCATCACTTACACTACAAATTGAAGGTAGTCCAACATCAAAATACAAGGAAAGGAAGAAGGTTGATCATGAAACCAGGACTCATGTGAAGGAATGAAATATCACCATTATTGTTTCTCGGCACATGATTTACTCAATATGAACATAATCAGTACTACTATGAAGACAAAGAAGTTAATGTTACGGCGATGCAGAAGCAGGAATTCAAGAACTGAAGCTCGCTCTTGGCCTCTAGCTAGCTCAGCCCGTGCCACCGGATTCCCTCGAGAGCTATTGTTGGGGTTGAGTATTCGTTGCTGCCTCCTGCGAGATCTTTTATCTGTTGTGCTGTATAGATGCCTGACCACTGGTTCGGCCATGTCTGCCTCTGCAATATTTAACAAAGGAAGCTGTTAGATCCAAAAGACCGAAAAAGCTTAAAACGAGCAGCCTGTCACCTGCTGTTACACTCACATGACAACAGTATTAAACCTGACCGACTCCTTTCTATTTCCTTTAAGTTAGGACAAGGAAGAGGTATTCCAGAGATAGAATTTCATCACAGTGACCCTACACTTCCTGGTCCTCATGACTGCCTCACGGGAGGACTGTCCAAAATATCAACAGACTAGCAACTTGCTTAAGATTCAAAAACGGCTGAATATGCAGAAACTGCAGAAGCAGGTGGCATTCAGGATCAAAATCCAAAAGGTTGGTGGCACTACTCTGGCCAAAAATCAATGCACTAGACGGTTAATTTTTGTTTGAGTGATCAAGCACACAAAGTTGCAGCAGAGGCTCACATGCCTAAACATTGGGGCCTACAAACTAGACTCGGCAGAGCTATGTTTTTAAACCAAGAAGGGCTTATTGGCAGGACGGTTTTAACCTGACATACTACGAGGAAAATTCAAAGACTAAAGAAAACTGCTGAAATACTATATGCAAGAGTACACAGATATCCGTGATTCCGCTACCTCAAGTAGATCCCTGTCTAAGCTGCATAGCTGTATATCTAAGCTGTATAAAAGTTCAGCGTATCAAGACACAGAGAAGCATGACTTCTAAATTCAGCACCTGCAGTTTTTTTACTTCTTAACAGGCAACTACTACAGTAACCAGAGTACTTCACCGATCTAGCTTGTGCATGCCAGTGTTCTGTGCATGGCTGTTCATCAGTTTACAACATCTGGCTAGCTAGCAATGCGGCACGTCTGAAACTAGATAGCAATGCGCACATTTGAAAACTACTTCAAAATACGTAGGAGCAAGTGTTACTATCATTGGCCAAGAAACAAGGAATACATACATCCAAGAAGAACACATGAGCCTGATTGATAATAGCATATATTTCTTTCCAATTAAGGACCGGATTCATTTCATTTCATCATGAAACTGACAAAACAAGTCCAGCCTCCCTGGTAGATATACATAAAAGAGCCAGCGCCCTCCGGCACCATGGCTGCTATGCTACCAATCTACCTAGAGTATTACAGCCAGAAAATGAAAAAACTGAGAAACTAACGCACATACACTACACCGCGTACTGTTTTTAACCTGACAAACAACAAACAGAAATAAACGGTTGCTGCTCAGCAAGCGAAATTGGAACCGATAATACGAGCATTAATTAGCAGCACAGTTGACCTCTTATAATCGCCAGACTGTTCAAAAACAGAGGACAGGGAAGGGCGCAAGTTTGTAGGAGACCTTGGATTTGAAATCCTACAACGTATCATTTCAAAATTTATGCAAACCTAGCTCCCTATCACTGTATCAAACCGAACTAGAGCTAAATAAGACGATGGAAATGACGACAGACCACGGGAATAAGCTAGATTTCAGAAACAGAGGGCAAGCAAGGAAGCAGATTTGGACAAAGGGGGCAGGAGAGAGACCTTGGACTTGACGGAGCGCTTGATGAGCGACCAGAGCCCCGGCACGGAGAGCACGAAGAGCCCGAGCGAGGTGTAGTAGCTCGCCTGCGAGTACCCCGTCCCCGTCGCGGCGGCGGTGGGGGACCGGCGGCGGGGCAGCAGGGGAGGGGAGGCGGCGGGGGAGACGGGGTCGGGACCCAGCGGCCGGCGGTGGCGTCGGAGGGGGCGTCGCCGCAGGGGATGGGGGGCTGTGGCGGCGACAGGGGAGGGGATAAGAGGAGATCGAGGAACAAGTGCGGCGGCCGGGGAGCTAGTGAGGAGAGGGCCGCGCTAACAATGGCGCACATCTCTGGTAGTGCGCCATTACTGCCATGGCCTAGTGGTTAAAAGAGTCCGCGTCTGTGTTATGGACAGAAGTACTGTCATGGCCTAGTGGTTGGACCCTTGATGCATAACCCAGCCAGCCAGGGTTCGAATCCTGGCGGCCCCATTTTTTTCAATCTTTAAAAAAAATGTTTTTGATGTATATATGTCTATTGGTTGCACTAGTCCGGTCTTTAAACATTTTTTTACCTTTTTCTGTGTTTTTTCTTTACTGTTTTTGTCAGTTCTTTTTTAGTTTTCTATTAAATATATTTGAATGTATTTGAGTATTTGAATGTATTTGAATGTAAATATTGTTAAACAACATACATTTGAATGTAAATATTGTTAAACCATTGTGCAAATGGAGATACATTTGAACATACATTTGATAATTTGAATGTATTTGAATGTAAATATTGTTAAACAACATACATTTGAACATACATTTGATAATTTAAGATTTGAGATAAAAGAATAGGAAAATGCAAATGGAGTGATAAAACCATTGTGCAAAGATTTAGAATTAGATGACATGGTTGAAATCAAGTGATACATGTAATAATTTAGTTGCATGTAATAATTGAGCTTGCCACTGACACACACACACACGCGGCCGACACGTCGTGATTCAATCTTAGCTATCTTTTCACAATCTTCTTGCCCTTCTTCCTCGCGGTTGAATAATTTAGCCCCGGAACCCCTTGAATTGATCTTCTCTTGAACGGACGTCCTTTAGGTAGGGTGGTCCTGCTTCTTCTTGTGGTGTATGGTACTTCATCGTCGTCGTCATCTTCCATCTTCGGGTCGCCGTACTTGTCAAAGTCTTGCTCATTGGCGACTCCATCCATTCCGATGATGTTCCTTTTGCCTCTCCTCACGACAACACGACTGGGCTTTGACGGGTCGGTAATGAAGAAGCATTGGTCCACTTTGGAAGCCATTACCCATGGCTCATTTTTCGCGGTGACGTTTGCGCCCGCGGTCTTGGATTTGGCTTCTGGTATAACCATGGTGGTGAAATACCGGTCTTCTTTTAGGACGCTCTTGGCCCATCTGACACGGAACATCGGGACCTTCTCTCCAGCGTAGCTCAGCTCCCAGATCTCCTCGATCCTTCCGTAGTATCTGTCCTTGTCGTTACCGTTGTAGGATTCCATCGTTACCCCGGAGTTCTGATAATCGCTCTTCATGTCCTTTTCCTCAGTGTAGAATGTGTAGCCGTTGATATCGTACGCCTCATAGGTCATCAGGTTGTGCTCGGCGCCCTGTGACAAGGCGAATATGAGTTTTTCTTCCGCGGAAGAATCCTCATGTAAAGGGTACGACAGAAGCTTCTCCTTGAACCAACGCGTGAAACATGAGTTGTGCTCTTTGATTATAGCTCCCTCCGTCCTCTGTTGGCCTCGGTCATTGTACGTCTTCTCAATAAAGATTTTGTGCTCTACCACCCAAGGATCGACCACGTCTATGTGTTGTAGCGCGACTAGGTTTGCTCTTTCAAAGTCGGCGAGTCGACCCATGAAGTCGACATGCATTTCGCGGCGACCCTCGCGGTGACCCCATCCAGCGAGCCTGCCGAGGTGCCTGTTGACGGGCAGACCAACGGGGTTCTCGATGCCTAGATAATTCGTGCAGAAGGAGATGCACTCTTCGGTCAGAAAGCCCTTTGCTATGCTTCCATCTGGACGTGCCCTGTTGCCAACGTATCCTTTGATGACACCATTCATCCTTTCGAACGGCATCATGCTGTGCAGGAACGTCGGCCCCAGTTGGATGATATCCTCCACGATATGGACCAGCAGATGCACCATAACGTCGAAGAATGCGGGCGGGAAGTAGATCTCAAGCTCGCATAGTATCACCACGATCTCTTCCTGTAGCCTTCTGAGTTGCCTCACGCCAACAGACTTCCGAGAGATGACGTCGAAAAAGTTGCATAGGCCAAATAGCGTGTCACGGACGTGCGCGTCCATGATCCCACGGATTGCAACTGGAAGTATCTGCGTCATCAGCACGTGACAGTCGTGAGACTTCATCCCGCTGAACTTCTGCTTCGCTGAGTCTAGGTATCTGCTTATCTTCCCCGCGTAACCGTAAGGAAGTTTTACTCCTACGAGGCAGGTGAAAAACTGCTCGATCTCCTTCTGACTTAGAGTGAAGCACGCGGGAGGGTAGTCATATTCGATCTTCTTGGCCTTTTTGCCTTTGCGATGACTTTCCGTGTCCTTCGCCTCATCATCATCATCATCATCATTAGGGCACCAGAGCTCCTCCCTGATGCCCATTTTTTGCAAGTCTGCCCTTGCTTTCGGCCCATCTTTGGTCCTCTCTGGCATGTTGAGCAGGGTACCAAGCAGACTCTCGCACACGTTCTTCGTGATATGCATGACATCAAGGCTGTGAGGCACACGGAGGATCTTCCAGTACGGCAAGTCCCAGAAAACAGACCTTGTTTTCCATACCTTCAGCAGCGGCTCTGGCGCCTTTCGCTTCTTTCCCGGCAGTGGGCACTCTTTCCAATTTTTCAACAGCTCGTCTATTTCCTCGCCGCTCCTCGTACGTGGGGGTCTTCGGGTTTCGGTTTCACCATCGAACAGATCCTTGCGTTTTCTCCATGCGTCATCGTCGCGAAGCCACCTTCGATGTCCCATGAACACGGTTTTCGAAGACCCGGGATCTCTATCTAGCTGGCGATACGTTGTGTCATCCATGCACCTGACGCATGCACAAAATCCGTGGACCACCTGCCCCGCGACATATCCGTAACCGAGATAGTCGTGCACCGTCGTGAGCAGTGCGGCTCTCATAGGGAAATATTCTTTCGCTGCGGCGTCCCACGTATTGGCTGGCGTTTTCCACAGCGTGTCTAGCTCCTCTTTCAGCAGCCCCAGATACAAATTGATGTCGTTCCCTGGTTGTTTCGGCCCTTCAATTAGCATACTCATGTGAATGTACTTCCTCTTCATGCACATCCAGGGGGGAAGGTTGTACATCCACACAAACACAGGCCAGGTGCTATGTGTGCTTCTCTGGCTGCCAAACGGATTGACTCCATCGGTGCTCGCGCCCAGCACGATGTTCCTTGGATCGTCCCCAAATTCTGTGTCTTCGAAGTTCAACGCTTGCCACTGGCTCGCGTCCTTAGGGTGACTCAGCATCTTGTCTTTTTTATTTATCTCCGGATCATTTCCGTCATCTTCTCGCTTCTTCTCCTCCCTATCCGCGTGCCAACGCAGGAGCTTTGCTAGCTTAGGGTCCGCGAAATACCGCTGCAGACGAGGAGTGATCGGAAAGTACCACACCACTTTTCGAGGAGCTTTCTTCCTCTTCTTGTATCGACTGACGCCGCACACCGGACATATGGTAGACTCCGCGTGCTCGTCCTGATAAATGATGCAATCGTTCATGCACACATGGTATTTCACGTGCGGTAAATCCAGAGGACACACGATTTTCTTCGCCTCCTCGAAACTGGTCGGGCACTTGTTCCCCTTCGGAAGACGTTCGTGCCAGAATGACATGTTCTCGTCGAAGCATGCGTCGGTCATTTTGTGTTTTACCTTCATCTCCAGAGCCATGAGCGTTACTTTCAGGCGGGTATCCTCGGGCCTGCATCCGTCATACAATGGAGTAACCGTGTCTGTCTCCAGTTGATCCAGCTTGGCTTTCTCTCGGGCGGCAGCTCTTGCGTTACCCGTCTGCTTGCGAAGCAGCTCTTGAATATGAGGGTCATGCACCCAGGCCAACGATGGTCCATCGTCGTCTGCTCCGGCATCTTCATCTTCATGATCATGCCCTTCGTCTTGATCTTCCTCATCATCATGTCCGGCATCTTCTACATGATGACCCTGTCCTGCATCTACTTCGTGATCATGTCCTGGAGATTCTTCGTCTTCTCGCCCGCCCTCGCCGCTATTGTCTTGCTGCCCTTCCTTTTTTCTGCTTGCCCGGCCCCCATGGATGACTTCATAGTCATCTTCATCACCTTGCCACCGATAGCCATCCATGAAACCACGCAAGAGCAAGTGGTCCTGCACCTGCCCGGAATCCGGGTCCGCAATAAGGCTCTTCAGCTTGCATCTTCGACACGGACATCTTATCTCCGTCTCGTTCTTTTGAAGCATCTCGGCCTTCGCGGAGCTCAAAAACCTATTTACGATGCCTTCGGTCATCGTGCGGACCATGGTCGCCTGCGGGGTAGAGCAAAATGATATTTTAGAAAAAAAAAATTGGCATGACTTTGCCTAAAAATAGGACCAAAAAGAATGCACATAGTGCCAAAGTCTCGCCGAAACGGAAATGAATCAACATTCCGGCAAAATATTGGCAACTATCGCATTTCAAATACCGGTACCTGCAAACACAAACATATGCAACACCACAAACATATGTACATCTCTAGGCCATAAAAAGTGTGTACGTTGTTGGAGACGGAGAGAAAAGTAGATCTAGAACATAAAGAAAGCTTTCCCCTTACTTACCTATCAAAAAAAGGAAATTTAACCACTTAATTTGGGTGAATCAATGGTGCAAATGAGGTGAGGAGGAGGAGCAAGACGACCAGATTTGTTTTGGTGGAGGGGGGAAAGTGAGTGTGTGTGGTAGGTGGTGGCTGCCTAAGTAGCAAATGCTCCCAGGTTACCAGTGGCGCACCCCTTCACTGGTGCGCCACTAGTAGCCAGGAATACTAGTGGCGCACCAGTGAAGGGGTGCGCCACTGCTATGTTTTTTTTTGGACCACCGCCATGCCCAGCCTTACCAGTGGCGCACCAGGGCAAGGTGCGCCACTACTATTTTTGATAGTAGTGGCGCATCTTGCCCTGGTGCGCCACTGGTAAGGCTGGGAATGGCTGGTATACTGTTCAAAAACTTACCAGTGGCGCACCAGGGCAAGGTGCGCCACTACTATTTTTGATAGTAGTGGCGCACCTTGCCCTGGTGCGCCACTGGTAAGGCTGGCATGGCTGGTATACTGTTCAAAAACTTACCAGTGGCGCACCGCACACCTGGTGCGCCACTAGTAATGTCACTATTAGTGGAGCACCTGTTTGTGGTGCGCCACTGCTATATAGTAGTGGCGCACCACATCTCTGGTGCGCCACTAATAGTGATATTACCTATAGCCTTTTTTCTAGTAGTGTCATTCATGCTTTCTTGTTATGCCTGCTATTGCTTAGAGTTGTGTCAGGTCTGATTCATCGGGGATGAATTGGAAGGGTGATGAACATGTCCTACTGTGTGTGAGCTAAGTGTGTGAACACGATTTGGTAAAGGTAGCGATGAGAGGCCATGTAGGAGTACATGGTGGGTTGTCTCATTGCAGCCGTCCTCAGGAACTGAGTTCTGTGTTGGTTGGTCCACGAAACAGCTACTACCACACATTGGTATCCTTAATTGACTCTCTCGACTTATTAATCATCATGATCTCTGTCCAGGAGTTGCAACTAGTTTCTGGTGTTTGTAGTTTACTGGAGGTCGTGCGCAGCGCTGACCCTCGGGGTGGGCTGTGACGCGGCAGGTACGTGGCACGGTGTACCGATTGCCCGTTTGGTGATGCGGGAACCCTGTACACATCGTTTGGGGCCGTGAGCGACACCCCGGCCCGATCTCCCCACGGATGGAACCCAAATAGGCGATAAACCTGGATGAGAGACTTGTGTGGTTAGTCAGGTCGTGGCCGACACCCTCGCTGGGCCTCCGCTTGAAGGTTGCCGAGTACATGTCGTGTAAACGGCGGTAAGTGGTGAGAGCGTGTGTGAAGAAGTACACCCCTGCAGGGTTAAATATAATCTATTCGAATAGCCGTGTCCGCGGTAATGGACTTCTGGGTTGCCTATTATAGTTCATAGACAAGTGAAAGTGGATACTCTAAAACGCGCAAGATAAGCGTGAGTGCTATGGATGGCCTTCTCGTAGGGAGACGGGAGCGGATCCATAGTGGTGTATTGATTGGTGAATATGTGGACTCGTGTGCGCCACCTCAAAAGAGTTACTTGCAGTCGTAGTTTAGGATAGCCACCGAGTCAAAGCTGGCTTGCTGCAGTCAAACTCCACCACCCCTTTGTTGATACTGATGCATATGTAGATAGATCTGATGTAAGTCTTGCTGAGTACCTTTGTACTCACGTTTGCTTAATTTATGTTTTTGCAGAGAGACTTCAGTCTCGCTAGTGGTTCCGCGTGGACTTCGACGTTTAGCTTGTTACCTCAGATACGATCTTGAACCCTTGTAGGATCTGGTAGATAGTCAGGCTTCTCAGCCTTTTTCATTTGTAGATGTATGTACTCAGACATGTAATGCTTCTGTTGCCTGTATGCTCTGTATATTGGGTCATGTGACCTTTGTTTGTAATAAATGCTATGATGGCTCTTCTGGGCCTTATCTATATGAGTTGTTGAGTTATGTTGTGATGCCATGTTGTACAGCACATACTTGCATGTTATGCGTACGTGTGATGTGTATTGCTATGTGTGGGATCCGACACCTAGTTGTTTACCTTTGGTAGCCTATCTTACAGGGAAATGTCTCATGGTGCTTCCACTGAGCCTTGGTAGCTTGCTACTGCTCCGGAACACTTAGGCTGGCCGGCATGTGTCCTTCTTCGTTCCTGTGTCTGTCCCTTAGGGGAAATGTCACGCGTTGTTCCTTTAAGTCCTTGTAGCTTGCTACGACTTGGGTTCATACGTTGATGACCGACACGTTCGTTGCTGGGTCATGTATGCCTGTCTCTGTAATTTAGTGCCACTTTTGGTTTATAACTAGTCATGTCGGCCCGGGTTCTCTGTCATATGGATGCTAGCGACACTATCATATACGTGTGCCAAAATGTGCAAACGGTCCCGGGCCAGGTAAGGTGGCACCCGTGGGGATACCGTGCGTGAGGGTGCAAAGTGATATGATGTGTTACAGGCTAGACCTGTGTGACTTAGGATCGGGGTCCTGACAGCGTTGGTATCAGAGCCTGAGTGCCTGTAGGATTAGTAAGCCAAACTGGTCGAAGTCGTGTCTAGAAATTCTTTAGTTATGTAAGGGAATTGTTTGTGGAAGGGAACGTAAGGCTCTTTTTACTCCTTTACCCCATGACCTTCTGATCTGAGTCACCTTCTTCTTTCTACGGGGATTAAGAACTAGGATTCTCATTCTAATTATCAGGATCATGTTATTGTGGATTCAACCCTCAGTCCAGTTTCTACTACTTCTGTCTGTTCAACTGTTGGTCTCAGAACCTTGACATTATGATGTTAAGTGGATATGCTACCCTTTTGCTTGGATCTCAAAAGTATTTTCGAGCATTTGCAGCCGTCATGCTGTCCGAGTCATCCCAGGTTTCTAAACAATCTGATGCATTTGCAAATCATTCCTACCTGTTCTTAATGTCCTTTTAGGCCAGATTAACCACACTAGACGGTGAGTTATGGTACTCTGTTACCTCGACACATATGTTGGAGTTATTATTATGACCCTAAGTATCTTAGAAGATCACCCAGTAATCCGGCAATGTTTTATATTCCAGTGTGATGATTTTGGCCATCATTCTCGAAAGCATCCCGTGATGCTATTTAGTTGGTAGGTATTCTATTTCTGGGTTCTTGAACCCAAGATTCACTCTACTTACTTCATGTTGATAGTATTGCTCGTTCCTTTAGGATATTAGTAACCTTGTGATAGTCCTCGAGGTCCGTGGTATATCCTTCCTCCAAATACCATGAACCATCCTTGGCAGAAGTTCTCCCGAACCAAAAGATCACAACCCGAGTGCTCTTGAGTAGTACTCCATTCCTATTGTGACTCTGCCAATTCTATCTTTCTGCATGGGTTATCCGGAAGAAATATGTGGAACTCGTTCGACCTACTAACCTATGCATCTACAACTCAGACAATCATATGTTCCCTGAGTTGTCCCCCTTTAGTTATATTCCGATCCTCATCTATCAATTGATAGTCAGGAGTAGTTGTGCACTCGTGTTCATCGATGCCTTTTACTCTTGTGATCCATCAATTCATTCTATCTCGGAATGACTAGGAGAAACAAACTCCAGTACCCTATCCATATCCCGGATTTGGTCAAAGAAGTTGTACTTCGCAGATGAAGAATGCTAATGCAGCTTCTAAACTGTTCTATCCTGGAGTATTACCATCTTTATGTCAAGAATGTCATGAGAATTGCATTATCTCTTATGAACTCTTGATACAGTGATACTTCTCACCATCACCGTTCATTCCTCGGTCTCCGTGTTGTTGTAACCGGAATACTGACAAGTGAATCGTGATGTGTGAAATCACTACTCCTAGCAACTTCGTTGCTTGGTAGCAAATGGACGACAATCTCATTCTTAGCGTGTTGACTATTGAATCACCATTCTAAGATTGATCGTGCTATCTAGTCCACTTTCTTGGTGCACTCCTTGATTGATGAGTTAGGATTTTGTTAAGTCCTTGCTCATTTGATCATATCGTCTTGCCCTGAAAAGCAAGATTGATCTCGAGCTTAGTAACATATCGGTGGTTCGTGATTTCCGAACATCTTCTCAGAAGTATTACCAGGTTGTTCCCTGACCGCTATGTTGAGTTCGTGATCAAGTTGGTTCCTTATAAACCACCACTTCTTCAAGAATCTGGTTGGATACCCTGAACTGGTTGGTTAAGCTAAAACAATAACTTGGAGAGTTGGAAGATAAAAGCTTGCCAGCTTAGTTCATCTCAAGGGGTATGTTCGCGTGTGTTGAAAATAGATGACATCTTCATCAATTGGTCCCTGTGATCAGTTGTTGGCCCTATTGTCTTACCAAAACTTTGATTTGAGTATGGGCTATCATCAAATCAAATCAGAACCAACGATGTTCATAATGTTGTCTTACTCGTGGTTGATCCCTGGAGCATACACCATTATATCTTCTGGGTCTGACCAATACTATCACTTGTTCACATAATTATGGAATTCCATCTCCATGAAAATCTGGATGGATTATGGTTGAGCCCATCGACAACATCCCTACCTTCTCCATGATTTTGTAGGACATTAAGCTAGTGTTGGAAACTTTGTAAGCATTGCCTCCGTGTTCCGTTCATGAGGTATATGTTGGATGAGAGAAGAAACTTTCCCTAATTCATGTGTAATTGATGTAAGTTGCCACCGTGAGTTGAGAAAGTTTGTTTTGCTTCCTGTGGAATCATCCCAAGTCAGTCATGCATACGTGCGAAGTATTCTGTGGTTTGGAGACTTGTAACCTTCACTCTATATGTATCCCTAGCACCCCAAGCCACTGATTGATTTGTTCAAGGAGAAAAGTTCCATCATAAGAGCTAATCATATGACTTATGTAAGGACTTCGATATCCTAGACGATGGTTCCCAACCAGAACTCGGTAGTGTTTTATCATAAGACTGCTATGTGGTCATGCTTGTCTTGGACAACGTGTTCACAGGTTTGTAGCAGAACTAGCTCATGTTTTGGAGTTTGCTATCATAGTTCACTCCCCGAGAATCTCGCAACGCCGTCTCGTCGAATTTTGTTGCAAACATTCATTTTTCCTAGACTTGATGAGCCTGGGATATCCTGACACCAGCCAGAACTGAATCTCAGGCAGATATGATGGTTGGAGCCTTTCCCAAGATCTATAATAATGGTCTCTCGATAACCGGTAAGGTGGATGTCGTGGCCAACACACCCGGCCGGAAGACCTATTGTTGTAGAATCTTGATTGAAGAAGTTGGCCACCTCCCCATAAGGACTTCGTAGGATTTACTCCCTAGTTGTTCCTTATGGATTCTTGTGCTCCCGAAGTCCGACCTTTACTTGATGTTCAAGATACCAAACATATCTATGAATGGTTTACGCTAACACATTAAGGAGAACATTAGAAGCGGAGTGATAAATGTCTCTCGGTCGATTATCCAGATTTCGCCCCCTTGGCCTCGCCAAGGTGAAATCTGAGAAATGTTATCTTCCTTTGCATCTGCATCATCCATCATTATTCATCATGGTAGTATGTGATGTTGCCAGGATCCTTGACACGGATATTGGTAAAACCTTGATGAATATGGGAATACTCAAGTTCTTGAGAGCATGCACAAGCACTAGGTGTTATCCTCGACACAAACCGGGATTGCTTCCAGTGCTCTTGATTATATTATACACCCTCAAGAGTAGATTTATTCTCTATTGTTGGGATTTTTCCCAGTTACCAGAATCATTCCCAGCATCTGCTGTTCAGGATTGTCTTCAAAAGTGGTCTTACCATGGGTCCCATTCATTTCCGATGATAAGCAAAATCAACCTTGTGTTGTCTTTAACAAGGTAGTCCACATCATCCATTCTGGCCGAGTATGTCATTCTTTCGGACACCGACAAACGATCGATGGTGTTTTGCCTCCGGCTGGTATAGAGAATTTCAATGATCTCTATATCAAAAGTAATACTTTTTGCCACTTAAGGGAATAACTCTACGAGTCACCTTCTCTAAGGTGCCCCGTCTGGTGGTATCAATCACCATCTTCTTAGGTGTGGAATTATTGCCACTAGGTGAACCTTCATCGTTTGTTTCACTCCATCCCCCTGGAGGTGTACTCCGTGTCTCAGCTCAAGAGATGTTTCAACGTCTCACTCCATGGGTTGATCTTGAGTTGCTCGATCTTTCGGAACATCAATGTTGTAGAGTTTCTCTCATCATCACTGTTTGGACGAAGATCTCGAAAGCAAGGAAGCCAGTATCAACATGAGGCAAGCAATCAACACTTATATAGAGGACACTTGGATCATGAAGTTTGTATTAGTTAGTGTCCCCTCTGATATCTTATCTCACGTCCTGAATCTCGAGACGAGATTCTTGTTTAGTGGGGGTGAGTTGTCACATCCCCAGCTTCACCTTGCTTTAGGATAGCACCTGTCTGTTGCATCATGTTTATCTTCAAAGGAAAACCTGAAATGGGGATGCTCAAACCCTAGCACTAAATGAATTTAACTAGGGTCAAATTAAAATCCTTTTCAATGAACCCAAAATGCCCCTTGGAAAAGTTCATCATTTTGGATTGATTAAAAACCCCCTGCCAAAAATGTTGCACTTATTTCTAAGACCATTCTGGATTTTTGAATTAAATCATATCTTATTTGCATTTGGGCATTTAAATTTTATATATTATTTTAAATGCTCAAATAATCATAAACTAAAATGTTTACTGTTGGATTTATTCGAAACAGTAGCCATGCTTGGTTTCATGATTTATGAAAATGTTCTGGCATTTTTATTAAATCAAAGCAAAAGTAAAAAATAGAAAACAGAAACTAAATAGAAAACAGAGAAAGAGGAAGCCCACCTGAGCCACTTACCTGTGCGGCCAGCCCTGTAGCGGCCCAGCCCACCACCGCCGTCGTCCTCCTGGCGCCAGTCGGCCAGGCGTGTGGCCGGCGCGCGCGCACGGCCGTGCCTCCACGCCACCTGCCTGCCTGGCCCTCCCCTCGCCAGCGCGACGCCGCGGATGACCACCCCACTGCCGTCCAGATCGATCTGACCCCTCACTCGCCCCCTTCCCCTCCTCTGTCTCTCTCCCCCGCGAGCGCCCGAACACTGTCGTCGCCGCCGTCCTGAACCACCGCGGCCACCGTCCACCTCTCGCCCCTCCGATGAGCCCCAGAGCTCCGCCTCGTCGCCCTATACCCCTCCGCCGAGCCACGCGGCACCACACGTCTCCGAACGTCGTCTGCGCAGCCGTTCCCCTCATCGGCCGCCGACGACCTCACCGTCGAATTCGCGGTGGCTGGTGCCTCCCCGAGCCCACTTCGACGACCTTTGCAACCGCCGTGAGCCCCTCTTGATCCTCTCCCTTTTCCTCTACTCATGCGCATGCTGTAGCTCCAACCCCCACCGTGCCCGAGAACTCCTCGCCGCCGGCAATGTCGCCGCCGTCGCTATAGCCACTGGAGCATCCACCTGAGTGCACCACCGAGCTCCTAATGACCTCACGAACACGTAGCAGCCATCAGCTCACCTCACCGTGCCTCGCAGCGCCTAACTCGACGGAGACCGAACTCCGGCCCCGCCGCGAGCTCGTTTCCGACGAGCCCGGCCACCCTAGCTCCTCCCACTTGCGGGGATGGATGCGGGAGAGCACGGGCTCCCTCCTGGTGCCCTCAGCGTGCTCAGCCGCAGCCTGCAGCACCGTGCCCGCGCAAGCCCGACCGCTGCCGCCGCTGGACCTCGTCGCCGACCACTTTTCCGGCCACCCCAGGGCCAACTACCGCCACCACTCGACGAGGAAGAGTGCCCGCATCACGTTGATGCCTTCCGCCGGCCGTTTGGTCGTCGGAGGAGGATTTCCGAGCACTGCCGCCGCGTTTGGCCTCTCCGGCGTTGAGCCGCCGGTGGTTTTGACCACGTTTGACTCCGGCTGGACCCCCCCCTGTGTCCATGACATGTGGGGCCAGCTGTTGTTTAGTTTTAGTTTAGGTTTTATTTAAGTACTAATCACTATGCTTAGCTCTATGAGTCACTGGCACGTGGGGCCAACCCCTGTTAAATTAGTTTAGTTAAAACTAAACTTAATTAGGGCCTGAGAGACTGACATGTGGGCCCAGGCCCCACCAACAGTTTAGTTAGTGTTAGTTTAAAAACTAACTAACCCTGTTAGCTAGTGGGTCACTGACCAGTGGGCCCCACTGGTCAGGTTTGACCCAGGGCAGTCCTTTGACCCTACTGACGTCATACTTACTCAATGCCTACGCCGTATCTAAATGATTTATTTATTTCAGAAAATAGCCAAAACTTCTAAAAATCATATAAAATCAACCGTAGCTCAGATGAAAATAATTTATATATGAAAAATGATCAAAAAAATTCAAGGAATCTGTTTACGGCATTTTCATGCATGTTTGGACAAGTTAAACCTGATGTTTAGGCCAAATCATATAAATGGCATTTAAATAACCACATATGGAGTTTGAATTTGAATCTTGGATTCAAACCAACTTCATTTAACCTATTGCTAGTTGCATTAGTCCAAATCACAGCATAAAGCCATGTCATGATCATGCATCATATTGTGCATTGCATTGATTGTGTTCTCTCTTGTTTGCCGGTGTTTGTCCCCTTTCAGTAGACGTGTTCCGACGATGAGTTCGATGACACCGATGAAGACCCAATGTTATCTTCAGAAGTGCCAGGCAAGCAAAACCCCATTGAGCATTTCGATACAATCCGACTCTCTCGCTCTTGCTCTCTTTTACTGCATTAGGACAACAACGCTTCAACCGTTACCTGCTGCGGTAGTTGAACCCCTTTCCACTACATGACCTGTCATTGCCACAGTAAATAGTTGAAACCCACTAGTATGAGTAGGAGTTGTTTGAGCCATGTTGTGCCTACTCATTCATGCTTTCTGGTTATGCCTGCTATTGCTTAGAGTTGTGTCAGGTCTGATTCATCGGGGATGAATTGGAAGGGTGATGAACATGTCCTACTGTGTGTGAGCCAAGTGTGTGAACACGATTTGGTAAAGGTAGCGATGAGAGGCCATGTAGGAGTACATGGTGGGTTGTCTCATTGCAGCCGTCCTCAAGAACTGAGTTCTGTGTTGGTTGGTCCATGAAATAGCTACTACCACACATTGGGATCCTTAATTGACTCTCTCGACTTATTAATCATCATGATCTCTGTCCAGGAGTTGCAACTAGTTTCTGGTGTTTGTAGTTTACTGGAGGTCGTGCGCAGCGCTGACCCTCGGGGTGGGCTGTGACGCGGCAGGTACGTGGCACGGTGTACCGATTGCCCGTTTGGTGATGCGGGAACCCTGTACACATCGTTTGGGGCCGTGAGCGACACCCCGGCCGGATCTCCCCACGGATGGAACCCAAATAGGCGATAAACCTGGACGAGAGACTTGTGTGGTTAGTCAGGTCGTGGCCGACACCCTCGCTGGGCCTCCGCTTGAAGGTTGCCGAGTACATGTCGTGTAAACGGCGGTAAGTGGTGAGAGCGTGTGTGAAGAAGTAAACCCCTGCAGGGTTAAATATAATCTATTCGAATAGCCCTGTCCGCGGTAATGGACTTCTGGGTTGCCTATTACAGTTCATAGACAAGTGAAAGTGGATACTCTAAGACGCGCAAGATAAGCGTGAGTGCTATGGATGGCCTTCTCGTAGGGAGACGGGAGCGGATCCATAGTGGTGTATTGATTGGTGAATATGTGGACTCGTGTGCGCCACCTCAAAAGAGTTACTTGCAGTCGTAGTTTAGGATAGCCACCGAGTCAAAGTTGGCTTGCTGCAGTCAAACTCCACCACCCCTTTGTTGATACTGATGCATATGTAGATAGATCTGATGTAAGTCTTGCTGAGTACCTTTGTACTCACGTTTGCTTAATTTATGTTTTTGCAGAGAGACTTCAGTCTCGCTAGTGGTTCCGCGTGGACTTCGACGTTTAGCTTGTTACCTCAGCTACGATCTTGAACCCTTGTAGGATCTGGTAGATAGTCAGGCTTCTCAGCCTTTTTTCATTTGTAGATGTCTGTACTCAGACATGTAATGCTTCCGTTGCCAGTATGCTCTGTATGTTGGGTCATGTGACCTCTGTTTGTAATAGATGCTATGATGGCTCTTCTGGGCCTTATCTATATGAGTTGTTGAGTTATGTTGTGATGCCATGTTGTACAACACATACTTGCATGTTATGCGTACGTGTGATGTGTATTGCTATGTGTGGGATCCGACACCTAGTTGTTTACCTTTGGCAGCCTATCTTACAGGGAAATGTCTCCTGGTGCTTCCACTGAGCCTTGGTAGCTTGCTACTGCTCCGGAACACTTAGGCTGGCCGGCATGTGTCCTTCTTCGTTCCTGTGTCTGTCCCTTAGGGGAAATGTCACACGTTGTTCCTTTAAGTCCTTGTAGCTTGCTATGACTTGGGTTCATACGTTGATGACCGACACGTTCGTTGCTGGGTCATGTATGCATGTCTCTGTAATTTAGTGCCACTTTTGGTTTATAACTAGTCATGTCGGCCCGGGTTCTCTGTCATATGGATGCTAGCGACACTATCATATACGTGTGCCAAAATGCGCAAACGGTCCCGGGCCAGGTAAGGTGGCACCCGTGGGGATACCGTGCGTGAGGCCGCAAAGTGATATGATGTGTTACAGGCTAGACCTGTGTGACTTAGGATCGGGGTCCTGACAGACCTAGCTGCTGATTGGTGGCAACAGTACAAAGATTCTAGAGGTGGACGTGAAATCTCGTGGACTGACTTCTGCAAGGATTTCCGCTCTCACCACATTCCAAATAGTGTCATCTAAGGCATGCGTGAGCAATTCCACAACCTGAAGCAAGGCACCATGTCCGTCTATCAATACAATGTCAAGTTCCAGAACCTTGCACGCTATGCCAAGCAAGACATCCCAGATGCCAAGAGCAAGATTTATCAGTTCCGTGGTGGTCTGAAGGATGAACTCCAACTAGCTCTCACCTTGTTCGAGCCGGATGAATTTGACCAATTCTACAATATGGCTCTTAAGCAAGAGGCAGCCCGGCTCAAGATTGAAGCTTCCAAAAATAGGATCAGAGATGTTGTTCACTCCTCCTCTTCTTCCGAAGTGGTTGCAAAGCAGCAGAAGTTCTGGCTACCGCCTCCTCCAGTGCTCCGTCCTCCAAACAACAACAAGCACTCAGGTGGCCGTGGTTTCTCCCACCCACCCAACCCAAGCAATCAGTCCAAGCCTCAGTTTCAAGCTTCAAAGTTGAGTGGTCCTTATCACCGTCCTCTCTCAGAAGTGGTTTGCAACAAGTGCACTCAGAAGGGTCACTATGCTAACAAGTGTCCCAACCCAAGGCGCCTTCCGCCTCCTCCACCTGTCAGCACTGCTATTGTCAAGCACAATCCCAAGCAAACAAGATTGAATCTGATGAATGCAGCTCAACCAGAGAATTCTTCAGATGTGATACTTGGTAACCTTCCAGTCAACCTTAAACCTGCTAAAGTTTTGTTTGATTTGGGTGCATCATGTTCTTTCATGTGTCAACCTTTTGCATCCAAGAACAATGTTGACATCAAAAGCTTACCTCAAAAGTTGCAAGTTACTTCTCCGGGGAAACGAATGACTTCTAGTGTATTTGCTCCGGATATATCTATTCATATGGGTGATTTTAGTTTTCTGGTTTCTCCGGTTATTCTCGGGAACTCCGACATTGATCTTATTCTTGGGATGGATTGGATTTCCAAGCATGATGCAAACATTGATTGTGCAAATAAGGAAGTCAGGCTTACTCATCCTGACGAAGACGTGATTATCTTCGCCTCTCGAGATAACACAATCAGGCTATTCTCTCTCAATGAAAAGGGCGAGATTAATGCCATCTCTTACATTCCGGTGGTCAATGAATATGAAGATGTTTTCCCTGGAGATCTTCCAAGCATGCCTCCGCAACGTCAAGTTGAATTCGTCATTGAACTAGAGCCCAGTACCGAGCCAGCATGTCGACGTCCTTACAAGCTTTCCCCTGATGAGTTGAAGGAGCTGAAGAAACAACTCGATGAGCAAGAGCGTATGGGTCTAATCAGGCCTAGTACTTCTCCTTGGGGCTGTGGTGTTCTATTTGTCAAGAAGAAGGATGGGACGGAATGCCTTTGCGTTGTTACCGGCCATTGAACAAGAAGACAATAAAGAACAAGTATCCGCTCCCCAATATCAATGAATTCTTCGAGCAGCTCAAAGGAGCAAAGGTGTTCTCAAAGCTCGATCTCCGGATGGGTTACCACCAGATCCGTATCCGTGAAGAAGATATTCCCAAGACCGCATTCAGAACGAGTTTTGGCTCTTATGAATACACGGTCATGTCTTTTGGCCTCGCAAATGCTCCACCCACTTTCTCGAGGATGATGCACTTCATATTCAACCCCTACACCAATGAATTTGTTCTCATCTATCTGGATGACACCTTGGTTTTCTCCAAGAATGAAGAAGACCATGCCAAGCACCTCCGTTTGGTTCTGGACAGGCTCCGTGAACACAAATTCTATGCGAAGTTCTCCAAATGTGAATTCTGGCTGGATAAGGTCTTATATCTTGGCCATATCATCTCTGCTGATGGTATTTTTGTGAACCGCGAGAAAGTTGAAGCTATTGTCAACTGGGAACCCCCGTAGAATGTCAAGCAACTTCGAAGCTTCCTTGGTCTCGCTAGCTATTGCAGAAGGTTCATTGAGAACTTCTCCAAGATTGCCAAGCCTCTTTCGAACCTGTTGCAGAAGAATGTCACGTACTCCTGGACTCCTGATTGTGATGTGGCATTCAAAACACTCAAAGAGAAGCTCATTTCTGCTCTGGTTCTTACTCCCCCGGATGAGTCCAAGCCCTATGAAGTCTTTTGTGATGATTCTTTGCGAGGACTTGGTGGTGTTCTCATGCAAGACAAGAAGATTGTGGCATACACTTCTCGTCAGTTGAAAGCAAATGAGAGGAATGACCCCACACATGATCTCGAGCTAGCAGCAGTTGTACATGCCTTGATCACGTGGAGACACCTTCTGTTGGGCAGATAAGTGGACATCTTCACCGATCACAAGAGCTTGAAGTATATTTTCACACAGCCAAACCTTAACCTTCGCCAGACTCGTTGGGTTGAGATGATCCAAGAGTATGATCCAAGCATTGCAGTACACACATGTCAAGGCCAATGTCATTGCAGATACCTTGAGCAGAAAGGCATAATTCGATAGTCTGCTTCTCAAACTGTTCTAGCCTGGGCTTTGTCAATCATTCAGGAAGCTCAACCTCCAAGTTGTTCCCCGAGGCTTTCTTGCAAACCTTCAAGTTGCTCATACCTTGGAAGATCAGATCCGTGAGGCCCAACTAAATGATGCTATGGTGCAGAAAGTGAAACGTGGTAATGCTAAGGGTACTCCCAAATACAAGTGCTATCGCGTTGATGAGAAAGACACCTTGTTCTTTGAGGACAGAATTGTAGTTCCCAAGGGTGATCTCAGAAAGCTCATAATGAACGAAGCACATGACGCCCTCCTCTCGATTCATCCCGGAAGTTCGAAGATGTACCAAGACATCAAGCAATCGTACTGGTGGACTCGAATGAAAAGGGAGATTGCCCAATTCGTAAATGAATGTGATGTCTGCAGAAGAGTGAGAGCAGAGCATCAATGTCCAGACAGTCTCCTTAAACCTCTACCTATTCCCGAGTGGAAATTCGACCACATTGAAATGGATTTCATCACTGGGTTTTCTAAGTCCAAGAAGGGGAATGATGATATCTTTGTAGTGATTGACAAGCTAACTAAAGTAGCTCACTTCCTTCCCATCAAAGAATCCATGAACGCAGCTCAGCTGGCAGACTTGTACACTTCTAGAATTATTTCGTTGCATGGCATTCCTCAAGTCATCTCCTCAGACCATGGAAGTTTGTTCACATCCAAGTTCTGGGACTCCTTTGAGTCAGCCATGGGCACTAAGATTCGTTTCAGCAGTGCGTTTCACCCTCAGACTAGTGGTCAAGTCGAAAGAGTGAACCAGATCCACGAAGACATGCTGAGAGCTTGTGTCATCTCTTTTGGTATGAAGTGGGAAAATTGTCTCCCGTTTGCCGAATTCTCTTACAACAACAGTTTCCAAGCAAGTGCCGGCAAAGCTCCTTTTGAAATCCTCTATGGCAGAAAGTGTCGTACCCCTCTCAACTGGTGCGAGACTGGTGAACGTCAACTTCTTGGCAATGATTTGATCTCAGATGCCAAAGAAATGTGCAAAGTCATACGTGAGAATCTCAAAGCCGCTCAATCGCGTCAAAAGAGTTACTATGACGACAAGCATCATGATTTGGCTTTCGACATTGGAGATCATGTCTATCTCCGTGTTTCTCCTATGAAAGGAACCCAATATTCAGTATCAAAGGAAAGCTTACTCCGAGATACGTGGGCCCTTTCAAGATTCTTGGCAAAAGAGGCGATCTAGCCTACCAACTCGAGCTTCCCTCCAACTTTGCAAATGTTCATGATGTGTTTCACGTGTCTCAACTCCGCAAGTGCTTCAAGACACCTGAACGCACCATTCTATACGAGAAGATTGATCTTCAACAAGACTTGTCTTATTGTGAGCACCCGGTTGCTATTCTTGAGGAAACTGAGCGCAAAACCCGCAACAAGTCCATCAAGTTCTTGAAAGTTAAGTGGTCACACCATACCGACCAAGAAACTACGTTGGAGCGAGAAGATCACCTTCGTTCCGAGTATCCTTCCTTCTTCCAGTCCTAGATCTCGGGACGAGATCTTTTTGTAGTGTAGGAGAGTTTGTAATGCCCCAGATGTAACACTTTCCAATAATGGCAATATAGCTTCCTCTATTTGATCCTTGTCATTATCCTTGGGGGTTCTTGTCATTTATTTTCTTTGCATTGCCATATCTTTTATTTTTTCTATTTTTGCATCATTGCATTGCTCTTCATCATATCATCATGGCATCTTAGTTTACTTCTTTGTTATCATGAGTGAGTGTGAGGCCTTGTGATGTTGTGTGTGTCGGTTCTGGCTATGCCTAGCTAAAACCCTAAACCCCCCCCTTCTTCCCTCTTCTTCTTCTTCTTCTTTATTTTCTTTTCTGGCCTTTCTTTGCTCCCTTGTGCAAGCAACCTAGCCAAGTGCTTTAATGTTCTTTCTTCTCCTATAAATCTTGCACCATGTGAACAACCTCTCCACCAAATATCACCCTATTTGAAAATGATTTGGTTGGGTTTTAAAATACCAAAAGTTTGAACCATATTCAAACTCCTTTTATTTTTCTGCCTCTAAAAATGTCCAAGTCAATTTTATTAAATAGGGCATATACCACTGAGCATGGGGATATTTTTCTTTTCCCCTAACTCTTCTTCTTTTATGTTGTGTTTTTCTTTTCTTTTCTGCCTGAAAAAATAAAGGAAAAGGAAGAAGCAGCAGCTGGCATAGTGGCCTGGGCCTCCTCCACCTTCTCTCTGCGCCAGGCCCATTCCTTCTCCCTCAACGCACGACCCATCCCTCCCGCAGGCCGAGCCAACAGGCCGCAGCAGTCATGCCATGGCTTTCCCCCCCTTGGCCCCACCTATCTGTCTCACAGGGCCACGTCTCCGTCTTCCTCCGTCAGCAAAGCAGAGCAACGCGCGCGCTCATCGTCGCGCCATGAATTCACGGACGTTGAGGCCTCGTGCCCCGAGCCCCCCATTTAAACCCAAAGCTTGACCTCCCCTCCTCTCTAGGTTTCCTCTTCTCCCTCTCGCCGCCTGGAGAGACGAGATCCTCCAGATCCACCATTCCCATCGGCACCCGAACGCATCTGGGAGCAACCCCTCGTCGCCGGCGAGCCCCTCGTCGACCTCAGCCTCGCCAAAGGTGTCCTCCTGCTTCCACGACGCCGACTCCTTCGACTACATTGCCTACGCGGACCAAATCGCCTCCACGACTAGCTCTTCTTCCTCTTCTTCCTCTCCGGTGGCCGTAGGTGTTCGAGACGCGCCGCCGTCGACTCCGTCCATGACTGGGCTAGTCGAGCACATCGCCGTGCTCGTGGTGAGCTCCTCTCTCTCCCCGTACCTTTTCCCCTTTCTGCGCGCCCTCTAGGCCTAGTTTAGTGAGCGCCTGAGCGCATCGCCGTCGGACCCCGTCGCAGGCGATTGTTCCGACCCCTCTAGGGCTTTGCTTGCTGTCTGTTCGTTTCGTCTCGTCGTGTAGGAGCTGCATGTCTAGTCAGTGCTCCGCCCAGGCCTCTGCATCGCCTGTCGTTGCTCCGTCGCCGCCGTTCTGTCGTTGCTCGTCGCCGGCGCTGTAGTGCTCCTTAGGTGCTGCTAGTGATTTGGTTGGGTGCGGAACTCCTCCAGGAGCATCTCGCACCACTCCGCCGTCTCGTTTGGTCGCCGGAGCAGCTCCGACAAGCCTCTCGCTTCTTCAGTCATCTGCATCTGCTTATACTTATTCAGAGATAACACCTGCTATCTGTCGAGAAACTTTCAGTAGCGCCGTGGTTTGTCTCCGTCAGTTAGCGCAGGGGGTCATGTGTTCGAGTCCTTGCGGGCACAGTGGTTTCGCCCCCCCCCTTTTTATTTCTCGCGTGTGGCTGATAGGTAGGTCCCACCTGCCAGCCTCACAGGCTACTCCAGCCCCCGCCTGCACCAGCTGGTGCCAGCTCAGCGAGGCCGGGCCCTCTTATCAGTGGGCGTGGCTAGCGCAGCCCTCGGTCATTTTGACCCCTGCTCATATTCTTTTTCTTTTTCTGTTTTGTGTTTTCTTTTTCTGTTTCTGTTTTCGTGTTTAATTAATATTCGCATAATTATGTTTCTGATGAAAATGAGTTATATATGAAAAGTGCTTAGAATTTTATGTAGATTATGAATATGCTATTTGTTGCCATGTTTAAAAACATTTAAAATGCTGTTTGAATTTAAACTTGTTTCAAATATGCTTAAACTTGTAAAAATCTTAACTAAATATCTACAACTCCAAATTTAACAAACTTTATATGCATTTGGGGTAAAAAATGTGTAGAATATTTTGGTGCTGTTGTTTAGCATGTTTGACAACTCTATCACAGAAATTGTTCAGATCTGTCCCAAATGCAAATAAATTAATATGGGAGTTTCTAGATATTGTTGTTATTTATTTCTAGCCCATTTAAATGTGCTAGCATGTTGCTGTAATGTTAGTTGCACCCTTGCCGTGTTAACCAACTCCTAAAAACTTGTTGGATGCTTGTTTGAACAAACTACATAAACTTGGTAGATGTTCTTTTGTTTGATTTTCTTTCTTGTGAGTGATCTTGTTGGATGTGATGATATTGCACTCTTGTGACCCCTAGGCCATGCATCACTTCTTTCCATGTTCATATGCTTCATGTTCATGCATCATGTGGTTGAGCACTGCATGTTGATTGATTTTGTTCCGTTGTTGCATTGTTGTGTTTGGTTAGAGCCCAGTGACGATACGGAGTACGAGGTTTCTACCGAGGTTGAGTGTGAGGAGCAAGGTTACGATCCCTCCGTGGAATCAATAGGCAAGATGACCTTACCCAGATATCACTACTATCTTTGCCTAAGCTAGATGTCCCGCTCTTTAGCTTATTGCCTCGATGCATATGTCTGTTAATCAGCCTCCTATTGTTGCCATGAAACTCTCTAACCACCCAACCTAGCAAACCTTTGATTGGCTACGTAAGCATCGCTCAGCCCCTCTTATAGTGTTGTTAGTTGCAGGTGATGTTTTCAAGATTCTAACTTCATGATGAAGTTATTGTTGGGATATCACAATATATAATCTGTTAAACTAAATCATCTATATATTTGGCAATGGGTGGAAGGCTAAGCCTTTGCTTGGTGTTTTGTTCCACTCATGCTACCCTAGGAACCGTTTAAACCGGTGATTTGTTCCTTGTTTTTGCGTCTCTAACACGGTTGGGGTTTATGGGCCCCCTTGATAACCTGCTTAGCGCTAAAGCTTTTCCAGCAAGGCCCATCATGGGTTTTCATTTGCCTAATAACTAAAACTTGCATAAGGGCGTTGCAAGCCCGAGTTCTTAATTAATAACCCGGGCCAGTGCGCCACATGAGTGTTGGTCCAAACTAGGGAGCCTGCGGGGCCACCTTGGGGAAACCCGAGGGCTGGTAAAAACCTGTAGCATCACCCATCCGGTCGAGGCCTGAGACGAGATACGCGCGGCTACTTTCAGGGTGTCGGCACGCCGGGAGGTCTTGCTGGATTAGTTTTACCTTTGTCGGTATATCTTGAGCATGGGATTCCGAGAATACTCGGGTCTTCCCACCTTGGACTTGCGACTCCGCAGATCTTGAGCTTGTGATGGGCTAAGTTGGGACACCCCTCCAGGGTTTTGATCTTTCGAAAGTCGTGCCCGCGGTTATGTAGCAGATGGGAATTTGTTAATATCCTGTTGTAGAAAACTTGACACTATGATCATAATACACTACCAGCGTGAGTAACCGTGACGGTCGCTTTCCGAAGGGGTTCGTGATCACTTTGACGATCGTCGGCACTTTCTCTTCTCGCTCTATACACGTAAGCTAGTGCTAGTGCTGCTGCAACCCTGTTTTCAGCCTTGTTCCACACCTAAGGCTTTGATAGTATTGCTACACGGGAACGGGATTTCTGAGTCCTCCGTGGCTCACAGATTCTACACAACACCAAATGCAGGTACCGTTGAGAACTACACAGCTGGTGGTTCAGAGTTGTATTGGGAGTTTAATGAAGAACGTGGGCGATACTACGTGTCTTACCCAGAGGATCAGTAGGGGCTCTTACTAGGATGATCGGGACCTTGTGTTGCTTTATTTATGGTATATTTCATTTGGATCTTCGTCCGTAGTCGGACTCTGATGTTATTGGATGATGTATATTAATGTATTACATTGTGTGACGTGGCTAGTGTAAGCCAACTACTCTTTTACGTTTTCATCCCCTCATTTACATGAGTCGTGCAAAGATACCATACTTGAGATCATTCTAGTATGAGATTATACCTTTAAGTCGTGCCTCGACACGTAGGAGGTATAGTCTCATACTGGGCATTACACGCCCAGACACACCTCTCTCTTAGTAGTTGGCAGATATGATTCCATCATATCATTCGGTAGGATATCCCTGACTGTTAGGCTGGATGGTAATACGAGGCAAAGTTTTACCCTAGTTCGGACCCTTACAATTGAGGAAAAAGCCTACTCATGGTACTGTATATTAGTGATAGGGGTGTGTACAAAGTACACGTGAATACCAGGCATTGTGCGTATGTGTATACTATCAACGAACTAGCCCCCAAGCTTCTATAACATACTGGGGGCCTAGGGTTACAAATCATATATAGTCAGCTTATCACCAGTGGGGATAGAGTCCTCCGCGACTCTGGTAGCTAGGTTCGTGTTGTACACCGAGTCCTCCACATGGGTCTTCGTATAACGCATCTCGATCCAACCTATGTGGCGCACGATGGAACCGACCAATGAGTCCTCATGTTGACCCACCACAACTAGAAATGATATGCCCACCACACCACATACGCAACCGGCCACTAAGAAAATAAGCATATACAATAGTACAATGTTATACATGAAAGTTAATTGCATGGTGCATCCAAAAATATCTGTTCTGCATTGTGAATGTTTATATATTCTCCTAAAATATTATTCACGGGAAAGAGAAACGAAGGGCATATCTCTCCTTGTCTCCACCGGACATCCCCTCTTTCTACACCACTTTCACGTACGCACACAAACTATATGTCGGCCCTCTAAAAGTATGCATGCCCACGACACATTCACGCATGACGGCCACTGTATTTCAAGCTAAAGCACTATACAGTGACTAGAGTTGAGAATATGCTCATTACGGTCACCGTATACATTCTCGTGGTGATCATACGGTATCTAGCTCACGATACGTATTTTGTTGACGACACTTACGGTCATTGTATTTCAAACGAAAGCACGATATGGTCACTGGACTTCAGAATAAGCTCATCATGGTCACCACATATATTTTGTCGTGCTAACCAACATGTAGTAGGATGGTTAGGAGGACAGTGGTTTCTTGAGCCCACCAGGGTTAAAGTCCCGGTGCTCGCATTTATCCTGGGTTAATTTCAGTATTTTCCGGCAATGTGCGTTCAGTGGGAGGATACATTCCACTCGACTACGAGGCACCTATGGTGACTTTGTAAAATCTCAAGATCATATGCTAGCCCACTCTCTCGAAGGTGCTCATAGGGGTAGGGTCTGCGTGTGTGCGCTTATAGCAGTGAGTGCTTGCGCGTATATATGAGCCCTTGCATCTGTACCATGTTAAAAAATACATGTCATGATTATACGGTCATTGGCTCACTCGTACAACTCCGTATTTTGTTGATGACACAATCAATTGACCAGTCAAACGTTCCACGTGGCACAACTAGTGTTGCACCATCGGGGCGCGTAACCGTGGGGCCCACCTGTCAGCCCATATATGAAAGAAAGAAATGGTGGTTTGAGTCCGTACTATGTTAATAAAATAAGTACATATTAGGGTGATCATACGGTCACTGGCTCACCATGCGGCTCCGTAATTTGTTGATGACAAGATCAATTGACTAGTCGAACAGTGGTCGGTGGGTACTCGAAGTCGGGAGACCTCTGGTTGGCAGTCACCGGCGGTGGGGGGGTGCGTTGATTCAGCGGTGGGGTGGGGATCGCCGGAGAAAAAGCTCGACGCGGGGGGCCCAGAGGGATATCCGGTGCGGTGGCGGACCCGCCGTGAGCAGTGGTTTCAGGACAGGCGGCGTGGCGTGGCGGCGCGGGCCGGCCGCGGGCGGCGGGGGCGGGCGGTTCGGCCGGTGGTGGCTGGCGGCTCAGGGGGGTGGAGTTTGATGATAAACTGCAGGCCCTTGATTTCGTATCCAACGGCTGGAAAATCTAATGACCGGAGATGAAAAAGGCATTCGACTGACGTGTAGCCTCACCCCACACGTACACATGCACGCACGCAAGACACACACGCATGCAGGCGTGCAACACTTACACATACACATAACGAACACATGCACGCATGCAGGCGTGCAACACTGACGCGCACACATGCACTCTTGAACAGACGCACATACGCACACATGCATGCAACACTGAAACGTACCCTTGCACGCGCGCAACACTCGCATGCGTACATGCGCACAACACACGACGCAAGACACACGCTCAACCTATACGTGCATGCACCCTTTGTTAAGGACATGGATTGTTAGGGGTATTAATCAATCTTATCTATGATAAGCAGAACATTGATGTTTGTAGCGGTCTTTATGAATCACAACGTATCGAACGGGCTATCAACATGAAAAGGATGACGTCATACTCAATGGACAAACATCGGTTTATGAAATGCCCGCTTTTGACCTCCCTGGCCCACCAAAGGTCGCTCTGCTGTGAGCTGCCTACGTTGGGTCACTGACATGCAGGCCATGTACCCAAAGAGCTCACATGTCAGTGGAAGAACGGCGCACTGCCCTACGTCAGAGTCGAGGGCGCCACTTGCTGCACGCCCGGCTGAACACGCCTCCTTGCCGCATTCAAACGCCTCCATGAAACCCACCGGTGTGGAAGCCGAGAAACCCACTCTGGACACACGTCCATTCATGACCAGGCCGACATTAAACACAACGCCGGCCGAGCTGCTCCCGTCCGCCGTCTATTTAATGTCCTAATTAAACGAGGCCAAATGCCGGCCAAGAATCGCACACCTCCGCCACTCCCCTATCTCCTCCTTCACAATTTTGTCCACTCTTACAATGGCTTACGAAGAGTAGTTATGCCGGATCCAAGCCAGCTGGGTGGCCTGCCGAGCCCGCCGGATACGAGCTATGCAGCTCGCTGATCCACCTCCCTCCCCTCACCCGACGGAGCCAGTTGCAGCCCAAGCCGATGCCCGGTTCAGCAACTTGCCGCTCCAGGCCAGCTCGACGAGGAGCGGCGCATGGGCGTCGTTGCTGCCGTCCACGCCACCACCTCGTACCGCGTCTCCCGTTTCTGGGGCCGAGACTCCCATGCCGGCGGCCGCGCCATGCAAGCAGCGACAGAAGCTGGGTGCGCGGAGAACGATGAGTCGGTGGCGAGCGCCTCCGTGTCCGCCTCCATCATCGAGGAGAAGTAGAACACGAGAGGCCGCCACCGCTTGGGTCCCATGAAGGACACCACGGAGGTGACGTCGGCGTGAACAGCTGGTTTCTTGCCGGATCCTTTTGTTGCGAGGAACTTCGTCGACCCTCCATATACCTCTGGGGCTCCCGGCAGTCCGGTGATCGTGCTGGGAACACATATCTATCGATGGGCGACCATTTGGGCCAGGTATTATATACGTATGCTGTCTAGAACTATCACCGCGTAGTTCATTTGAATGTAATAAAATCCGTCATGTTTGTATGAAAATCCGGTAGCTTATATGATTTCCGTCATTGTTTATATGAAATATCGCCATGTTTGCGTGAATTTTGTCTGGTTGGTTGACTTGTTGTCATAATGTGTGCGGCTACGATTGGATGGCGTAATTTGTGGGTCGCCGGTCGGTCTGCGGGTGGCTCGGGCGGCATGGTGGGACAAAAAGAACATAGCTCGTGCAAGCTCGTCTCCAATGTGCGCGCTGGAGCATGCATGAGACCCCGAGCCATTCTTCGTTCATCGGTGGCAAAGGCACCGATGGACGAAAGGGTCGCCAATATTTTGGCTACCCCGGGCAAGATCCAAATAGCCCCTCCCAACAGAATCAAATCCATCGTTCGCCGTGGAATTTTGCCATGTGTTGTTTTCATGGACTAGCAAGATGCCCGTGCATTGCAAGCGACATCAAGATCCATTTTTTTACAGAACACCTGCTGTGATTGACCCATGCAGGAGTAATCACATTTTGTCAAAACGAATGATTGCTCGAGAATTTCATCGGATAAATGGTATCTCGAGAATTTTATCGGACTCCATTTTTGTATACAAGGCCACAAACCCATATTACAGGTATCAAGGCAAATATTAATGTCTTCTAACTCAATGTTGCAAGCCACCTTGTTTCCTTGTTTGCCGTGTAAATTAATATGTATTCTTCTCTTTCATGCACATCAAGCCAATGCTCACATTCCCGCATGCTTGCAAGGGATAATTAGTGTCCTCCTTTGCTAGTAGTACTACGAGGCAAACACCATTAATATTGCATCGATTAGTGTTAGTGGCCTTGTATATCTGCAAATAGTAATTTTGATAGGGGCCTTGTATTTGAAAATGGAGGGAGAAAGATGAGAGATAAGGTGAGGAGGAGTGGGGCGTGGTGGTGACTGGTGGTCGGACTGGGTGGAGGCATCGGGATGGATGGCGCATTATGTCTCCGTTTGTATCTCTATAGTCCCTCTCACACAAACCCACGTAGGTGGGGGACGTGCACGAAGAGAAGAGGTGCACGCACGGCGCACGTACTCCCGTCTCTTTCCCAACCACACACGCGCGGGTACACGGTGGAGCTCATTTCTGTATGAAAAGGGAGCCCATGTGATAACTTGACACGTGTACTGGTTGTTCACTAGATGGAGGGAGGATCGTCTACCATGGGTGAACAAACAAATTGCGACTTGATGCGTTATGTGAAAAAAGAGGCAAACCATGTGGGGCCTACCTTAGAGGCAAGGCTCTATACACTGGAGTACTTTTGATGTGTCCCGTCAACTCGCAGAACGAGGAGAAGCTTGCTTAGTACGCCGTCTCCCCCGCCTACTTGCGCGGTGGCTCGCAGGATGAGGTGAAGCTTGCTTACTATGCCTTACGCCCGCTCCCTCGCCCACGCGCGCGGTGGCTCGCAGGACGAGGAGAAAATTTTACTACTCCCTCCGTTTACTCCTCGTCCCTACTACCTTGGTTAGAGAGATTATCATATTGTTTGGAATATATATGTCCTTTAGTATTCCCTCCATTTACTTATACAAGGCCACTATAAAAAAAAACTCCCTCTGTAGACTAATATAAGAGTGTTTAGATTACTAAAATAGTGATCTAAACGCTCTTATATTAGTTTACGGAGGGAGTACATGTCAGTCTACCTTGGTTAGAGAGAAAATTTTACTACTCCCTCTGTTTACTCCTCGTCCCTACTACCTTGGTTAGAGAGTTTTATCTTGACACTGCTTGCATTGGGTGATCTAACGCACCTCGAAATCCAACATGTGATGGTAGTACTACTAGTAGTAGAATTGAGAGTTGTAAAACGGAAAAACGAATGTTTTTTAGATGAGCCCTATAAACCCTGGTGGGTACGTACTCCGTAAAATCAGATTTTCCCAAAACTAAGTCGCTCAACCTTTATTTGTTTATTTCCCTTCCCGCCTCCTTGCCTCGAACATACTATGCCAAACTCCCCTGCCTACCGCGCGGGAAAAGACCCGCCCTCGCCTTTTTTAGTCCGGGTTTGTATCGATGGATCGCGCAAAGCAGCAAAAACCAAGGTCGTGTCTTGTACTCCTCCGTCGATGCTCGCTTTCATGAGTTATGTACTTCCTTTTGCCGACATGTGGGACATATAGCAACCGGGTCAACATGTCAAGCACCAAATAACAGTGCAGAATAGCAGGGGGGATGCACCCCAGTCTTACCGCCCCAGTAATAGTAGTAATGAGCAATGAGACGTCAAATCACAATGCCTCACCTTCTCAGACGGACGAAAGCAACCATTATTTCATACTTCGGTTCGCCATCATCTCAAACCACGTAGTATTGCTTCTGCCTCAAGAGGGACACGCGTATTGCCTTGGTACATCATGACACGTGGGACCCCTTGACAGGCCATGCTCCCCCACCGATTGCTCGGTAAAATCACCTCATTTTTACTACTATACTTCCTCCGTATTGGTTTACATGGCGTGCACGTCGTTCAAGGTTGAGAATTTAACTGGCTATATATGTGATGAACAGTATATGTTTAGAAACTACATCCGCTTAATAATCCAATGATATACTTTTTGTGACATAGTAACTCAGATTTAGTTAGTCAAATGGATGACCTAGAACTACGTGCACGCCCTATAAACCGAGACGTCTAAAAAACGAGACGGAGAGGGTAGTTAAATACGTATCTTTTTAGATCAATATAGTCGGGATTGACCAAGGAGAAAAACCAAGTGGTAGGATGCACCTGTCGTGTTGGCGTAGTGACTCAAGCAGGGTCAGTCCGCACACGAAATGGCGAGACACTTAACAGGACCCCTTTGCCCGACATGTGGCTCATCCACCATCTTGTTCCACGTACAGTTCAGAGCAGTGGTTGGAATTGGAGGCACCCCGGTCGTAGCGCCGCAGTAGTAGAAAATGAGCGATGAGGGGTCAAATCACAAAGCCCCACCTTTCCCGCATTAAGCTGGACGGACAAAGCAACCATCATTTCACTCTAGGGCGCAAGAGCATAAAGAAAAGAGAAAACCAATGATGTGTGCGGCAGCTACCTAGGGCACCCTAGGGTAGGGGTCTCCACTACAGATCATTTTTTCTTTTTTTGAAAGCGCCTCCACAACAAATCGATGTCTCCCTCGTCCCCTTGAAGAAAACCGATGATGCGTGCGACGGTAGGGTTTGTAGGAGTACTACTAGGGCGTGCGGGGCCACGTCGTAGTAAACGGGAGAGGGATTGAGTTTGAGTCGATGACTTAAATATGTGTGGGCTGCTTGGTTTTAGGGGAACGAGGCAACATTTTGAGTTCGGGGACTAGTGGAGATATAGTACGTACAAAAAATTGTGGATGTATGTTTGACCGAAAGGCAATGATGCATGGGCCCTGCATCTTGACATACCCGGTGCCGCGTGAAATTTGCTACTCTACTCAAAACTAGTAAGGTACACAAGCATTGAACGCATGAGATTTTGAAACCAAATTATGAATAAATACACACTATAACATGTAAAGCTTTAAGTCATATATGCATGATGTAGATGTTCGTTTAGTTCTTATTGTTCATCTTATTCAAAATCAATTAGTTTTATAAAAATGTTAAGATTCATGGGGTTGTGCTTGTGTTTTGAGGTTTGAGCATTATGCTTAAGTTCAACCATGGAGTCTTCCAAATTGTACATGTGCCAGATCTGGTGGAATGTTGATGATATCCAATGGCTATTAGTGCTCGGATTTTCCATCTCTGCACTGTCGCATTAGCTTCATCCAGCGACCATCTTTCAAGTTATTCGCACACTATATAGTTCTTCTGTCATAGTTGCATGTCTTGGAAAAAAGCTACTAGTGGGTTGTACTAGCTATTTAGGAATAGAGGAGTATACATGGAAGTTGTAGGGAAAGAGATGACATGGAGTATCTCAATTCCTATGAGTAGGGATTGGAAAAGTGATGTCAGTTGGTTGACATCATGGGAACTTTTCTATTGAATCTAGAGATGACATGCATTTCAATTCCTATGAGGAGGGATTAGAAAAGAGATGTAATTTGGTTCATATCATAGGAACTTTTCTATTGAATATACGCTAATGTTTATTTTGTTTTGAAATTATGGGAGTATAGGAATCCATTCATATGAACCAAGTGGCGCTAAAGCTATAGAAATGATATGATGTTTAGGGCCTCTTTGATTCGTAGGATTTGCAAAACACAGGAATAGAAAAAACATGGGATTGGGGTGGCATGTCATCTTGAATCCTATATGATTCTATGAGTGTTTGATCGTGCACAGAAAAAAAGTAGGATTCTTTCAAAGAGGTTAGAGTGGATTGAAAATTTCCTATGAAATCTAGTGCAAATGAATCCTATGAAAAAGTTCCTATGGTTTACAATCCTATGAATCAAACACCCCACATAGGAAAAAATCCTAAGGAATTGAATCCTTCAAAATTCCTTTGAGAATCCTTTGAATCAAATAAGCCCTATTTCATTTGAATGTGGAGTATATGAATCTATTCCTATGAACCAATTGGCTCTAAAGGAAAAAATTCTATAAAAATCATATCATATAGAGTTCCTATGATATTCCTCCACACCAAAGGATGGTTGAAACTGCTGCAGGTGATACGATGGCCTTTATTTGTAGACTCCTCCCCCATCTTTATAGTTACCTCTCGAAGAGCAATGAATATTCTACATGTGCAATTTGGTACACGAAAACTCGGTAAAAGTTTGCGAGGTTCGAATTTTCAATAAAGCTATATGCACTTCACTTTGGAACGGAGGGAGCATACGGCAGTTGCTTACACTCACGTGAAAGATTTGTGTGTAGGATGAGTGGCTGTTCTGTTAAATGACATGGCAAAACTAACACTGTCGAATGCTGATCTCACGGTTCTTACGATGTTCGTCAGGAAAATGCTTGTGGTGAACGTTTGTCGGATAATGATTTACGGACAGATGCATTGCATTGATACGTGTCCCCCTCTCTCTCACGCAGACGCACCCTCCCGAGTCCTCTCGCACCCACCGTCTATCTACAGGTAGACGTCACACACATTTGTGTTCTTCACACCCTACCTTGAGAACTTCTTAAAAACAAAAGACGTCGCGCACATTTTATTTTAGCTCACACGTCACACACTTATACTATTACTCTTGCGGCGAACGTTCTTTGGGCATAGTATATTGTACTCTCACGAAGAGAAGCGGTGCACGCACGCACTAGTTCTCTCACACCCACTCGCGGGTACACGTAGGAGTGCATTTTTTTGAAGCTGGTACAACAAAATCACTCCACTATATATATATATATATATATATATATATATATATATATATATATATATATATATATATATATATATATATATATATATATATATAAGCAGGAGACTTAGCACTTGCTTTACTAGGGTTCCTCTCGTTCACTCTCTCATGCTCTCCACATTAAGCAAGACATAGGTGGCCACACTCTCTCTCAGCTCACAGCTGGTCACAAATCCGGCCGGACAACCTCGACGGGGGCAGGGGTGTAGGTGCATCGTTAACGATGTCATCGGCGGCGAGGGATGAGACCAACGGCTGCCCACGTGTTCTAATCGGTGGCCGTGTCGTTCTCTCCGAGAGAGTGCCGGCTCCGAAGGACCTCCGACCCCTTCTTCCTCCCTGCGGTATTGTGGCCAAGATGCGGCCTCCCGACGCCGTCTTTGCCACATGCCGACGACCCTCAGGTATATATTCCTTCAAAACCTACCTTGGTCTACTGCCCCAGCTCCCCACTTGGCTTCGTGTGGATCTTTTTCTACTTCCATCCGCTGTTCCAAAGCCACCTAGACTTGTACTATTATTAGAGGTAAAGCTAGTTCATACAGTCGACTCTAAGAGTTGGTTCAAACAGGGAAGAAAGTGGGAAAGCTGTAGCATGAATCTAGGACTTGGTTCTAAGAGGAAACAGGGGAAAGTAGTAGATACTGGCTACCCAAACGGTCTCTTGGTTGAAAAGACGAAGAAAGCATGGTGGATGCGAAGGGTGGGGGGAACTGGACCTATCTCTTGGTTGAAAAAGGAAAGAAAGTGACGGGTGTTGGGGTACAACGCAAATGAGAATGCGCAGGTCTAGATTTCCTGTGCTCACATAGGAAAATGTCGTCGAGGAGATAAAAAATGGGACAAATGGAGACATGCTGCCTGAGTGTTTGCCGCTCTCGGCAACCACATCTACCTCACCACTTTATGCCTCTGCTGTCCCTACGCCCATATCGCTATGTTAATGTAAAATCACATGAAGCATTACGCAATGCCACCTAATGTCACCATAAGTAATGGTCTAGTGCCGGCGATAAATTGAAGCTATGCCACCACCATTTTATGAAGTTCTTCCGTCTTGCTTTATTTCCCATGAATTGTGTTTTTGCAGTTACACTTAAATCTCACACCGCTAACATTGCTTCATCCCAGTGGAACTGCACAAATTTGATTGCACATTTACTGACCATGTGCTACTCTCATGACAGTAATACTAATGCTATTGTTCTTCATGTTAATTTAGTGGCAGTGTTGATGTGATGTGATGCTACTTACTTAAGGACACTTTCATACTGTCAATGTACTGCCACTTATAACACAATAGATGATGTTGTTAATCATACGCCACTGCAAATATTTATCACTGTTTAAATAACCATATTTCGTATTTGCGCAAACAGGGATGTTTGTCTCCATATCGTTTCGGGATGTCTGTCTCCGTATCGTTTCTATCCACGCAATCAAAAGCACACACCTCAGTTTTAGTAGAACTGCGCAAAATGAGATGGCTATCCCTCGTTGTCATCCTTTAATCACCCATCTTCCAGGTAGTCCTACATTGGTAGTTACTAGGTAGAATGACCAACGCAATATAAAAGAAGTTGATTCGTACTTTTTACTTCCTGATTGCAGTGTAGGGACGAGCGAAAACAACTGCATCCTAGTGCGGAATGCACTTTCTACCAGTTCATCCATGGACCGAGGACTAGCTGGCATGGCTGCACGGCGGTTTTTTGGACAGGTGCGCGGACAAGAGGCATTGTGGTCTGCTTATTTCTGCAAATAGCGGTGCTTAAATTTAGATGAATGCACAAGAATTTCAGCTGGTCAGTACACTACATGGTTCAGTTCAGCATTCCAGCTGAGAACACAATTATAATTGGTTATTCTGGAATGAGAGAACCAAACCCTGGATGGTGGCAACAAAAAAAACCAGAGTGAACTACAGGAAATTTAAGCCTGCCGGGAGGCCCTTTGCTCAGAGAAGCCTTGCTTGTTTTTTCCTGATTTGTAAACCTTCTCACAACTTTGTCTATGAATCATTGAGATGTATAAAATTGCTTAACTTATGCTTTTCAAGTTGTTTATGAAGCCGAGTTTAATGTGAGTGTTCCACATGAACGCTGGAATAGCGTGTGAACGTTTGGAATTTACATTGTGGCCTCAGTTAACTGCATGAACCACTGTAAAAAGGTACATAGTTGCTTATATGTCAGACAACAGATTGTTGATTGTTAGCTGGTCGATAGCCTAGTGTTGAAGCGAGCTGAGCCAATGTGTCGTGTTCTGCACTACTGCTTACAAGTGGGGTAGCACCAACAGTGTTTACAAGTACTTATGTACACGTCGGCGCACAGTTCTGAAACGAGTATTCTATTTTATCAAAAATCACACTGCTCGTATGATAAAACTAGTGAGGACGCATCTGTTTCGGCAACAATTACGATGATTCACGGGCACACAAAAGTAGCAGCAGTTCCCATAGATGGATTCAAACAGAGTACTAGCCCTAGAGGGCTCGATAACAGGCAAGGTTCGGATAATTAGACAGAATCGAAACTACTATTAAACACTAGATGGGGCAAGTATTCCATGCCTCGATCTAATTTGGGATGGACACAAGACGGACCTCGCCATTAACATCATCGAGGACGTCCGACAGCAGCTCAATCCTGTGAACCTTCATGAAGACAACCTTGTGGCCTTGCCACTCATAAAGTTGTTTGTGGAGGCATGCCACGTCATCTTCCTGCCTAAGCTTCACAAGAACAGTATGCCTCACAAACGAAGGAGTAGCTTTGAACTTCTTGTGCTTCAGTACACCCTGGACAACACGCCTGACAACAGTGAGGCTGGAATACAACTCTTCATTCGTATAAGCGCAAATGGCTTCCAGGATCCAACAGCCTAAAAACTCTGTTTTCCCAGTGCGTATATTCAGGTCATCCGCCTTATAGCGAGTGAAATGTACAACCACACAATCCTTGTCTGCATCAGGGCTCTAATTGAAACAGAAACAAATTCTAAATTACTTTCCAGTATAAGAAACACAAGTTATTTAAACCACTATGTATAGCATGGCATCGAAACTAATAAATTTTTGCATTATTCATCACCACATACTTAGATGAAAAAACACAATCGAGATCGGCAAAGAAGAAAATCACCTTGGGTAGCTCAGCGGGGGGAGGGGGACACATCCTCGAAGGGGGAAGATTGCTCCTGCAGTGCCATGGGGTATGTAACCTCAAACGGGGCATTGACCATCTCAGTAGTGGCCGTGAGCGTATCTGGGGTCGGCTCGGTGCCTGCCTCCATCTTCTTGGAGCTCTCTGTCTCATGGGGATCAGCCTCCCGCGTCTGCTCCAATATCGACAGATCTTTGCGTGGTTCTCCTTGGTCCATCATGAAACTGACGAATACTAGGAGACCACTGAAAGGAAAACACAATCGCAATGACAATGAAATAAAAAAGAGAGTGAGGATCGGTTACTGCTTTGCAAAAGTTCTTTTTTTCTCTGAACAAAAATATACCAACATCACGGATCCGCTTACCTTCCCTTCGTTGGGAGAAAAGAACAGTGGCAGATGCGAGTGTTGCCCTTCTTGAAGAAGGTGAGGGAGAAGGGGATTCATTGAAGAGTGAAATGATGGTTGCTTCGTCCGTCAAACTTATACTGCGGGGAGGTGGGGTTTTGTGATACGATGGCTCGTTATTGCCGCGCTACGACCGGGGTGAATCTCCGCCTCGCTACTGCCTTCTAATTTGGTGGATGGCATTTGGGCCCATGCGCTGCATGACCCGCATGTCAGTGAACAAAAGTATAACGGCATTCAGTAGAGGGAGACATTTCAATGACCTAGGAGGAGCCAGAAGCGGTATTGTATCCACTGTACTAGTAGTAATTGTTTTTCTGGGTAGCTGTAGAGTGTCTCCACTGTACTAGTAGTAATTGTTTCTCTAGGCCCAAGACAAAACAGCCCATCCACCCTAGTAAATAGTAACAACGGGGCTGTGCGGGGGTTGTGGCCCGTCTAGCCAGGGTTTTATTTATGTTTACCACATCAGGAGCCCAGTTGTGTTTTTTTCTTGCTGAAAAATGGCTAGCCCAGTTTTATTTTTTTAAAGAAATACCCAAACAAGGCCTACTTGCTTTATCAGCCCTGCTGGGCTGCAAATCTTTCAACACGAGGAGAGTTTCATTCGGTTTGCCCAGAAATGAGCTGTACATTTTTTAAACACATCAAACCGGGAATTAGTTTCAATTTTGTTTCATTACAAGACTTTAAATTCCATTGATTTTTATGCGTGGACAATTATTTGGATTTTATATTTATATAAATTATTTTTCAAAATATTTTGAATGTGAAATGATATTTCGGGATTAAAAACAATTGACCGCACTGAAATATGCAAAAAAAATTGTATACTTTTTAACCGTGGCCACAATATGGGGTGTAATGCCAACAAAAAGAAGATGGGCTCCAAAAAAAATCTTAAGAATTAGCAAATGGGCTATACATTATTAGAAATAATGCACACAAGAGCAGTGACTGTTGGATGTCCATCCAACGGCTGTCGTGCTTCTTCAATCTCTGCTTTTCCTACACCAGCCGCTCAAACAAGCGCCGGCGGGACTGCCTACTCCCTCCTCCCGTGGCCGGCGATGCTGCCGCGCAGGCCTGACCGCCCCACCGTACTCCCATCACAGGCCTAGCCATCCCTCTACTCACCCACACCTGTTGTTATTCTCCGGGGACGGCAGACGAACTAGTAAACCCTCGTACTCCTCCACGTGGGAAACAACTGCCGAGTCTTCCTTGCCACCGTGTCATTCCCTTCCTAGGCCTCACCGTCATCCACTGCCCTGGTGCTCTCGGCGCGGCCAGGTCAACGTGGTCAATGAACGACATCCATCGGAAGTGGACTGTACGTGGAGAGGCTTACAGCTGGGTCCACCGTCGCACGTAAGGAAATGCCTTCTTATTACGCACAAAATAATGATTCCTCCACCTGACAGCTAGGACCCATGGGAGGTGCTTCTGTATTTCACGAAAAAAACATTCCCCCTGCTGACTGGTCGGACCCACCAGCTATATATTTGCACGCAAGGAAGTGCCTCCTTATGACGCACAAAAAATGAATACCCCACTACTAGGAAAAGGGCTATAGATAGGATTGTTACTAATGGCGCACCAGACATGCGGTGCGCCATTAGTATATGAATTTTGACTTTATTTGCAAAATATCTCTGGAATTTAGTAAAACGGGCATAACTTTTGCATACGAACTCGGATTAAAAAGTTTTTTATATGAAAAATAATCAACTCGAAAAGTTACATCCGAATTTAACGGGAGGAACCCCGTTAAACATTTTCAAAATCCCCAAAAACCTAATAGAAAAAAGTTACGGGGCTTTTAAGATCTAGAGGCAAAAAAATCAAAAAATTTAAAACTTACTAGTGGTGCACCGTTTGCTAGGTGCGCCACTAGTAACAGAAAAAAAAATTGATTTTTTTTTCAAAATATGATACGTAATATGACCGGGAAGTTTGAAATATATTTTCAAAATTTCATCATACTCATGAACATTAACAAACTCCTAGACATCAAGAAGGGTTAATAGGATTGATATGATAGATATATCAACAAGTGCCTATGAAGTGAGCTGGTGCTGGGGTTGGATAGAACTACGAAGTTAAGCGTGCTCGGGCTGGAGTAGTGTGCGGATGGGTGACCTTATGGGAAGTTTGACCACAGAGTGCGATTTGACTTGAGATTAAGCAAATTGACCCCAGATTAAGCCATAATGATCTGAGATTAAGAAAAAAAGAAAAAAAAAATTGAAAAAAAAATTCTGAAAAAAATACTAATGGCGCACTTCTATGTAGTGCGCCATTAGTATGCTAAAGCACCTAGGTATATATGCCCCCCTAAGAGGCATACTAATGGCGCACCGTGCCCTATACTAATGGCGCACCAGTGGTGCGCCATTAGTAAAAAATACTAATGGCGTGGTACTAATGGCGCACCAGTAGTGCGCCATTAATGGCCAAAACTGGTGCGCCATTAGTAGGCCTTTTTCTAGTAGTGCCCCCCTGCTAGATGGGACCCACCATAGTGGGTGGCTGACTTGTAAGCCTACTTAGTTGACTGGGACAGAGGGCTTTCTCAAGCTAGTCAATATGAACGATTCTAGCTCCAGTGACCATACGATGTCCATCCAACGGCCATAGTGCTTTTTCAACATCTAGTCTTCTTGCTCCAGCGGCCCAAAGCAGTGTTGGTCGTGCCGCCTGTTCCTGCCTCCCGTGGCCGGCTATGCTGCCGCGGAAGCCTCACCGCCCCCATACTACTTCCACCGCTGGCCAGGCCATCCCTCCACTCATCAACACCCCCTGTTATTCTGCGGCGACGGCAGCCTCACACAACAGCTGAACCAGTGAACCCTCGTACTCCTCTCCGCATGGGCATCCACTGACGCGTCTTGCCAGCTCCGCGTCGTCCCCTTCCTAGGCCTCGTCGTCGTCCACCACCTTGGTGCTCTCGGCACGGCGTGGTCAATGTGGCCAACGACTGATACGTCCAAAACGTATCTATAATTTCTGCTTGCTCCATACACTTTTGATCATATTTGGACTAACCTATTAACTCAGTGCACCACAGTGCCAGTTCCTGTTTTCTGCTGTTTTTCTATTTCAGGTTTCCCCCATATTAAAAGTGCTCCAAAAATTCCAGGAAAAATATAGGAAAAATCAGCGTACAGGAAGCTTCGCGAAGAACCAAAGATGGGCCAGAGGGGAGCCAGGGGAGGCCCAGGCGGCCACCTGGCGCGGCCCCACCCCTGGCCGCCCCAGGGGGCGCTTGGGGCCCCTGCTCCGCCTCTGGCTGCCCTCCTTCGCCTATATATCCCTCTCGTCCTGAAACCCTCGAGGACAGAACCCTTTTTCGCGAGCTCGCCTCTGTTCCGCCGCCGCAACGCTTCCAAGATCGGGAGCATAAGGAGAAATCTTCCCGGCACCCTGCCGGAGGGGAGAACCACCACCGGGAGCTTCTCCACCACCATGGACGCTTCCCAGATGAGTCGTGAGTAGTCCACCTTGGACCATGGGTCCATGATCAGTAGCTATGTGATGTTCTCCTCCCCTCTTTGCTCTTCATGGTTTAGACCTCGTGAGCTGCCCTACGTGATCGAGGCACATATGTAATCTTTCTGATGTTGCTTTGCTGAGTTTGCTGGGATCTGATGGATTATGAGACTATGTTCAGATTGTGTTTGAGTAATATATTTGATTCACCTCTTTTATATCTTTGTTCTTGAGTAATTCTTGCATGTTCTCCGTTGCTGTTTATTGCTTTGGCCAAGTAGTAGGTAGTAACTCCAAGAGGGAGCGTTATGCTTGATTGTGGGTTCATGCCCCCTGATGACTAGCTTGAGTGACAGAAACATGAGTCTAGGGGATGTGCTATTGCCACAAGGGAGAAAACAACGCTGCTTGTACTTGCGGGTGCAAGGATTGTTTACTTTACGCAAAGTTCTTTTAATGCAGTTGTCTGTTGCTTTGAGTTTACACTTTGGGTGGGATTCGCAACTTAATACCAGCGAGATGTTCTGGATAGATATCTCAAGGTGGATGATTAGTAGTAGATGCAGATGGATTTCGGTCTACTTGCCTTGGCATACCGCCCATGCTTTTGAGCCTCTACCTTTCTTTGCAGCATAGTTAGCATTGGTTTGCGCACATAATCCTGTCAATTGCCCAGCTGTAATTTGTTTACCTCGCTTTGCTGTTTTATCGTCTTTTGGGAGAGAGACATCACCAGTGAACATCATGGGACCCCGGTCCATATTACCACCGCTGATCACACCTTCTAGTTACTTCCTATTTTTATTTCCTAGTTGCAGCCATAGCTATCATTATTATCTCTTGTGTTTGATCCTTTGTAAACAACAAGGCCGGAGGGATTGACAACCTCTCTGTACTCGTTGGGAGCAAAGTTATTTGTATCTGTGTGCAGGTCCCGTCAACCGCTAAATTTCTGGCGCCGTTGACACCTACTTGTCGACCCTCGGAGTCTCACGGGATTCGATCCTTGGTATCTTTGCCAAGGGAAGTTTACCGCTACGCTACATCTCAACCTTCCACTTGGGGTAACCAACGAGGGGCAAGAAGCCATCAAGCAAGTTTCTGGCGCCGTTGCCGGGGACTCCACTCTTCAAGATAGGGGAGTTGCACGCTATCTTTTATCTTTGCTTTTTAGTCTTGTTAGTTTACCTTTCAGTTTTTGCATTAGTGTCCCTTACCAAAAATCACAAAAATAGTTGTCTTGCTTGCTGCTGCTATGGGTTCCACCGAGAACACCAAGTTATGTGACTTCACTAGTCATAACAATAGTGACTTTATCTGCACGCCTATTGCTACACCTGCCACTTCAGCACCTTCTTATGAGATTAAATCTGCTCTGCTGAACCTAGTTACGAAAGATCAATTCTCCGGTGCTGGAGATGATGCTGCTTTGCACTTAAATAATTTTGTTGAGCTCTGTGATATGCAAAAGTACAAAGAAGTAGATGGTGATATTGTTAAGCTTAAGCTTTTTCCTTTCTCCTTGAGAGGAGGAGCTAAAATCTGGTTTCAATCCTTGCCTAGGAATAGTATAGATTCTTGGGACAAATGCAAGGATGCCTTTATTGGGAAGTACTATCCCCCTGCTAAAATTATCCAATTAAGGAGTAACATAATGAATTTTAAACAATTGGATAATGAACACGTTGCCCAAGCTTGGGAACGCATGAAATCTCTTGTCAAGAACTGCCCTACTCATGGTTTGACTACTTGGATGGTTATCCAAACTTTTTATGCAGGCTTGAACTTTACCTCGCGGAACTTGTTAGGTTCGGCCGCGGGAGGAACCTTTATGTCAACTACACTTGGTGCTGCCACGAAGCTTCTCGACGAGATGATGACCAATTATTCCCAATGGCACACCGACCGCGCTCCAACAGGTAGGAAGGTAAACTCTGTCGAGGAGATTTCCTCCCTAAATGAAAAAGTTGACTTGATCATGTCTCTACTTTCCAAGCAATCTTCTATTAATCCTCATGATGTTCCTTTAAATTCTTTGATTGCTCAAGATCAAGTAGATGTGAATTTATCTCTAGAAACAACTCCAATAACAATTCTTATAGGAGTAATTTTGGTAGCAACCCTAGACCGTTCCCCTCTAATTCCTATGGGAACAACCATACTTATCCTAGAACCAAGAACTCCACTTCTGAACTAGAGATTACACTTAAAGACTTCATCACTACCCAAAAGGCCTTCAATAAGAGTGTAGAAGAAAAACTAGACAAACTAGATAATCTCTCTTCGAAGGTAGACAATTTAGCCCATGAGGTAGAGTTGCTTAAAATTAGAACTTCTCCTCTTGAGGAGAGGAAGACCACTCCTATGAATGCTATTCAAGTGCAAATTAATGAAAACATTAGGATGATGGCTAAACTTAAAGAGAGATGGGCTAGAGAAAAGGAGGAAGAAGATAGAATTAATAGCCTTCCTACCCACCACACTGTTGCTACAATCCAAGTTGTTGAGGATATCCAAACTCTTAGCACCCAATGCACTCCTAGTCCCATTGGACCTATTAATGGTGATGCTATGACCTCAACCGTAGAAGAAGAAACTCCTATAACCATAGAAGCTACCAAACAAGTGAGCCTAAAGGACACCACTACCACTTTACTTGATAGTAGTGACCTTGATTTTGATAATTGCACCATTTCTGAAGTTATTGGTTTTCTTCACAAGATGTCTAGAGATCCCCACACTAGCACACTTAATCTTGCCTTCACGGAGCATATCACTAATGCTCTCATCAAAGCTAGGGAGGAGAAGCTTAGGGTAGAAGCCTCCATACCTAGAAAGCTAGAAGATAGTTGGGATCCTATGATTAAAATTAAGTTGAATAACTTCTCTTGCTATGCTTTATGTGATGTTGGAGCTAGTACCTCCGTTATGCCCAAAAGAATGTATGATATGTTTGAATTGAAACCATTTGATCCTTGTTCTTTTGGTGTTCGTATTGTTGATTCTTCCGTCAAGAAACCTTTGGGGAAGATCGACGATGTTCTTATCATTGTCAGTGACAATTATGTTCCCGTTGATTTTACTATTATGGATATTGAATGTGAACCTTCATGTCCAATTATTTTGGGACGTCCTTTTCTTCGCACCGTTGGTGCTATCATTGACATGAAAGAGGGGAATATAAAATTCCAATTCCCTTTCAAGAAAGGGATGTAACACTTCCCTAGAAAGAAGATTAAGTTGCCTTTTGAGTCCGTTACACGGGCTAGCTATTCTCTTACTCTTGATAAGACTTGATCTTCTCTTTTTGCATCATGCCTAGCTTAAAGGCATAAAAGAAAGCGCTTTTGGGAGGCAGCCCACAACGAATTAGGTTTTATTTTGCTTTTGTTGTGTCTTGATGTTTGTTACTACAGTAGCATCATCATTGTATCTTTTCTTTTCAGCTTTGTGCCAAGTTTAGCCGCCGATTGTAAGAAAGTCCAAAAGTTGTGACGTGCTGTCCAGAAACCAGATTCTGTCCTTGGACAGAAAAATTCAAATAAAATCACCAGATCATCTTTTTGATCGGAATTTTTTTGACAGCGTGCTCCATAAAATTGGCTTTCGAGCGTCTATTCTGAGTTTTTTTGATTTGAGTTGCAGAAGTGCCCCGAAAAAATTATTTACTACCTGCTGGTCTGTTTTTCACACATTCTGTCCTGTTTTGCCTTTTCTTCGTTTTGCAAACCTTGAGCTTGCTTTTTCTTTGCAAAAACCTTTTGGCAATCTTGAGAAACAGTAGCTCTTCAAGATTATCTTTATTTCCAGTGGGGAAAAATTATTTTATTGTGGGTACTAACCTCGCTAATCAGATTATGATGAGTTATGTATTAAGGGAGTTTTCAAGTGTGCGAGGGAAGATGATAAAAGAAGATCCAGGAGGGTCAAACGCTCAAGCTTGGGGATGCCCCCGTGCACCCCCAAGAAATATTCAAGAAGACTCAAGCGTCTAAGCTTGGGGATGCCCCCATGCATCCCCTTCTCCATCAACAATTATCTGTTCGTCTTTCGTTCCACTATAATTTTATCACTTCATGCGTTATGTGCTATGCTTGGAGCGTCTTGCTCTTAATTCCTTTTTTAGTTTTCTTTAGCTTTGCCTGCTGTTCATAACAAGTTAGAACCCAGCTTTCTTTGTGTGGGAGAGAAACACGCTCCACTTCAACCTAGAACACAACATAGGATTTTCATGCCTATCTTTGTTGTGTGTGTTCTTTGTCTTTCCATAGCTGCTGTCATGTTTAGCTCTTAGTTTTCATGCTTTTCTTTTTTAAAGAGCTTTTGTTTAGTTGGTGGCTGAACTCTCTTGAGTTTTCATGTTTATCTTGTTAAGAGAGTTTGCCTGTTGCACTGAGTTGTGTGTCTTAACTTAAAGTAGGTAACTGAGGTTGCTATTCAATTTTAGTAGTAACTTGCAATAGTTTTGAGGTATTGCCATGAGTAATGTCTGATATTTTGGTGTCAAGAGCTTTAGCCTATTAGTGATAGATGTCGTATTTTGGGCAATCCGTGTTTATTTTCGAAAACCTACAAAATAGTTGAGAACTTTAGCTACTAGATGGATCACTAATCTTTGGAGGGATCTAATATTAGAGTACACTCACGTACCATGAGTCGAGGATGCGCAAGGATAACCAAACCCCCATACACTCCTCCTCAGGGTACTTGTCTCTTTGTGAACCTCCTAATTAGATTGAGAGTTACCGATAATAAGTGCATGAGTTCTTCGGACTAATGTGAGTATTCGAAATTTGACACTTCCACCTAGCCATATTTTTCAAGCCTCTTCGGTACCGTGCATTGCCCTTTCTCACCTCGAGAGTTGGCGCATACTTCGCCGGTGCATCCAAATCCTTGGCACGATACGCTCTGTCATCATAAGCCTCATTATATCCTTCCTCAAAACAGCCACCATACCTACCTATCAAGGCATTTCCATAGCCTTTCCGAGATACGTTGCCATGCAACATCCATCTTCTCATGACTTGATCTTCATGTCATACATGCTTTTTGCTTGATCGATGAGCCGCATGCTAGTTGGGCCTTGCCCTAATCATTGCTACATGACGCGCTAGTATCATTGCATATCCTGCTACACTGGCAGAGGCATACATTTGCATACATCATGATAGTTTCATCTTCTTTATGTTGAGTACTCTTGTAAAGTGTGAAAGATCTTCTATACTTCTTGTAATATATAGAGTGTTGCCCCTAAAGTGAGGAAAAGATCCCAAAGAGGAAAAAATCAAAAGATCCCAAAGAGGACAAATGAGAGTTAAATAGAAAGAGCCACTGAGGCCACAAAAAAAATAAAAAAATAGAAATAAGAGAAAAAGAAATAAAAAGAGAGAAGGGGGCACACTACTATTCCTTTTGAGAGATCCACACTCGTACTTCATCTTATACCTTGTACTCCATAAAGATTATCATTCATGCATATAGCTATGTGGGGACCTTCACACTATAGAACTTGGCTTGTATATTCCAATGATGAGCCTCCTCAAAAGAGCTCTAGGTCTTCTTGAGCGAGCAAGTTGGATGCACCCCCACTAGTTCCATTGGAGAGCTTACCTTGGCTCATATGTGCATCCGTTGCATGGCAATCCCTACTCCTCACATCATATCTATCATTTGGCTTTCTCTCGCCTATGATTGTCCTCACTGATGTGAGCCTTTCACACCTTTTTTGTCTTCCCCCTTCATCATTTTTCTCTCTTTGCCATCCTAAGTGTCAACTTTCTTGCTTACGCTCATCCATTGCATGAGTGCTCAAAATATAGAAAGGGAGTGGATCATTTTGACTTGTACCTGGCTAGTGGTCTGGGGATGAGTCAAGATAAGATTCCAAAGAAGACCAAGCGTGAAACTTTAGTAGATTAAGTTCTCAACAATACAAAAACTATGTTTTACTCTCTCGTATATCCCTATCCCCTTTCTTGCACGCAAACACCATTTGGAGACATTCGAGTCACGGACATCGAGAGCTCTTGCACCTTTATGTTCTTATGTTGCTTGTTACAATGCTAATATAGACTCTTGCTTGTTATGACTTGAATTGAATTACATGCCTTGATTGCTTTACTTAAAAAGTTCTTATATGGTTGGTAGCATGTCACCACAGAAATTATGCTTGTTATCATTTACCTACTCGAGGACGAGCAGGAATTAAGCTTGGGGATGTTGATACGTCCAAAACGTATGAATAATTTATGTTTGCTCCATGCTTCTTTTGTGATATTGCTATGATATGGATGCACTTCCATACACTTTTGATCATATTTGGACAAACCTATTAACTCAGTGCACCACAGTGCCAGTTCCTGTTTTCTGTTGTTTTTCTATTTCAGGTTTCCCCCATATTAAAAGTGCTCCAAAAATTCCAGGAAAAATATAGGAAAAATCAGCATACAGGAAGCTTCGCGAAGAACCAAATATAGGCCAGAGGGGAGCCAGGGGAGGCCCAGGCGGCCACCTGGCGCGGCCCCACCCCTGGCCGCGCCAGGGGGGCGCTTGGGGCCCCTGCTCCGCCTCTGGCTGCCCCCTTCGCCTATATATCCCTCTCGTCCCGAACCCCTCGAGGACAGAACTCTTTTTCGCGATCTCGCCTCTGTTCCGCCGCCGCAGCGCTTCCAAGATCGGGAGCATCAAGAGAACTCTTCCCGGCACCCTGCCGGAGGGGAGAACCACCACCGAGAGCTTCTCCACCACCATGGACGCTTCCCGGATGAGTCGTGAGTAGTCCACCTTGGACCATGGGTCCATGATCAGTAGCTATGTGATGTTCTCCTCCCCTCTTTGCTCTTCATAGTTTAGACCTCGTGAGCTGCCCTACATGATCGAGGCACATATGTAATCTTTTTGCTGTTGCTTTGCTGAGTTTGCTGGGATCTGATGGATTATGAGACTATGTTCAGATTGTGTTTGAGTAATATATTTGATTCACCTCTTTTATATCTTTGTTCTTGAGTAATTCTTGCATGTTCTTCGTTGCTGTTTATTGCTTTGGCCAAGTAGTAGGTAGTAACTCCAAGAGGGAGCGTTATGCTTGATTGTGGGTTCATGCCCCTGATGACTAGCTTGAGTGACAGAAACATGAGTCTAGGGGATGTGCTGTTGCCACAAGGGAGAAAACAACGGTGCTTGTACTTGCAGGTGCAAGGATTGTTTACTTTACGCAAAGTTCTTTTAATGCAGTTGTCTGTTGCTTTGAGCTTACACTTTGGGTGGGATTCACAACTTAATACCAGCGAGATGTTCTGGATAGATATCTCAAGGTGGATGATTAGTAGTAGATGCAGATGGATTTCGGTCTACTTGCCTTGGCGTACCGCCCATGCTTTTGAGCCTCTACCTTTCTTTGCATCATAGTTAGCATTGGTTTGCGCACATAATCCTGTCAATTGCAAGCTGTAATTTGTTTACCTCGCTTTGCTGTTTTATCGTCTTTTGGGAGAGAGACATCACTAGTGAACATCATGGGACCCCGGTCCATATTACCACCGCTGATCACACCTTCTATTTACTTCCTGTTTTTATTTCCTAGTTGCAGTCATAGCTATCATTATTATCTCTTGTGTTTGATCCTTTGTAAACAACAAGGCCGGAGGGATTGACAACCTCTCTGTACTCGTTGGGAGCAATGTTATTTGTATCTGTGTGCAGGTCCCGTCAACCGCTAAGTTTGTGGCGCCGTTGACACCTACTTGTCGACCCTCGGAGTCTCACGGGATTCGATCCTTGGTATTTTTGCCAAGGGAAATTTGCCGCTACGCTACATCTCAACCTTCCACTTGGGGTAACCAACGAGGGGCGAGAAGCCATCAACGACCGACTTCCATCAGAAGAGTACTGTACGTGGAGAGGCTGACAGCTGGGTCCATGGCCGCACCTGGGTCCACGGCCACGGCCCAGTTTTTTGTGATTTGCCAAGTAAGTCACTTTGTCAGGTTTGTTGGGCTTCAAATCTTTCAAGACGAGGAGAGCTTCATTCGGCTGGCCGAGAAAATGGCCTATCAGTAATGAGAAATGGGCTGTACATTTTTAAAACACATCAAACCGGCAATTAGTTTCAAATTTCTTTTTTTTTCATTTCGAGATTTTAAATTGCGTTGATTTTTATGCGTGGACAATTTGTTGGATTTTATATTGATATACATTTATTTCTAAAATCAGTTTGAATGTGACTCAAAATTTCAGGATTTAAAATAGTTCGGACCGCACCGAAATATGCAAAATTTTGTATAATTTTTTAACCGTGGCCACAATATGGGCTGTAATAATAACAAAAACAATATGGGCTCCAAAAAAAACCTTAAGAATTAGCAAATGGGCTGTAAATTATTAGAAATAATGGCAGATGGGATGTATGATGTTTTCCACAAATTTGAGGCTTTCCTAAAAAAAGGTTGACGCACAAGCAGTGACTGTTGGTTGTCCATCCAACGGCCGTCGTGCTTCTTCAATCTCTGCTCTTCCTGCTCCAGATGCTCAAACAAGTGCCGGCGGGACTCCCTGCTCTCTCCTCCCCGCGGCCCGCTGCACTGCCGTCCAGGCCTCACCGCCTCACCGTACTCCCATCGCTGGCCTAGCCATCCCTCTACTCACCCACACCTGCTGTTTTCTCCGGGGACGACTGACGTACCAGTAAACCCTCGTACTCCTCCGCGCGGGAAACAACTGCCGAGTCTTCCCTGGCTCCGTGTCGTTTCCTTCATAGGCCTCGCCGTCGTCCACCGCCCTGGTGCTCTCGGCGCGTCCTGGTCAACGTGGTCAATGAAGGACATCCATCGGAAGTGGACTGTACGTGGAGAGGATGACAGATGGGTCCACGGCCGCACGCAAGGAAATGCCTCCTTATTACGCGCAAAATAATGATTCCTCCACCTGACAGCTAGGACCCACGGGAGGGGCTTCTGTATTTCGAGAACAAACGTCCTCCCCCC